>CM068592.1:4184146-4599793 GCA_035048485.1 Pteria penguin
AAAGATAGAATTCTACAAATGATATAACATGAAAGGTGAGGTCGAAATCTTTCCACTGATGCCAAATATGATAGGGTTTTTAGGGTTTACGGGTTTTTATTAAAGAAAAACGGTTTTCAACACACAAGTTGTCTTTTGTTTACAAATAAAAAAGGGTTATAACTCTGTGGGATTGAAAGATAGAATTCTGCAAATGGTATCACATGAAAGGTGAGGTCTAAACCTTTCCACTGATACCAAATATGATAGGGTTTGTAGGGTTTAGGGGTCTTTATTAAAGAAAAAACGTGTTTCAACACACAAGTTGTCTTTTGTTTACAAATAAAAAAGGGTTATAACTCTGTGGGATTGAAAGATAGAATTCTACAAATGGTATCACATGAAAGGTGAGGTCAAGACCTTCCCAATAATACCAAATATGATAGGATTTGTAGGGTTTAGGGGTCTTTATTAAAGAAAAACGTGTTTCAACACACAAGTTGTCTTTTGTTTACAAATAAAAAAGGGTTATAACTCTGTGGGATTGAAAGATAGAATTCTGCAAATGGTATCACATGAAAGGTGAGGTCTAAACCTTTCCACTGATACCAAATATGATATTGTTTGTAGGGTTTAGGGGTCTTTATTGAAGAAAAAACGTGTTTCAACACACAAGTTGTCTTTTGTTTACAAATAAAAAAGGGTTATAACTCTGTGGGATTGAAAGATAGAATTCTACAAATGGTATCACATAAAAGGTGAGGTCAAGAGCTTCCCAATAGTACCAAATATGATAGGATTTGTAGGGTTTAGGGGTCTTTATTAAAGAAAAACGTGTTTCAACACACAAGTTGTCTTTTGTTTACAAATAAAAAAGGGTTGTAACTCTGTGGGATTGAAAGATAGAATTCTACAAATGGTATCACATGAAAGGTGAGGTCTAGACCTTTCCATTGATACCAGATATGATAGGGTTTGTAGGGTTTAGGGGTAGTTAAGAAGGAAAAACGGGTTTTAAGGGGAAAATCTCCTTTGTTTACAAATAAAAAAGGGCTATAAACTCTGTGGGATTGAAAGATAGAATTCTACAAATGGTATAACATGAAAGGTGACGTGATTACCGTTCAGTTCATACCAAATATGATAGGGTTTGTAGGGTTTACAGGTCTTTATTAAAGAAAAACGGGTTTTAAGGGGAAAATCTCCTTTCTTTACAAATAAAAAAGGGTTATAACTCTGTGGGATTGAAAGATAGAATTCTACAAATGGTATCACATGAAAGGTGAGGTCAAGACCTTTCCACTGATACCAAATATGATAGGGTTTGTAGGGTTTAGGGGTCTTTTTTAAAGACAAACGTGTTTCAACACACACATTGTCTTTTGCTTACAAATAAAAAAGGGTAATAACTCTGTGGGATTGAAAGATAGAATTCTGTAAATGGTATCACATGAAAGGTGAGGTCTAGACCTTTCCACTGATACCAAATATGATAGGGTTTGTAGGGTTTAGGGGGGTTTTTTTTAAAGAAAAACATGTTTTAACACACACATTGTCTTTTGCTTACAAAAAAAGTGTAATAACTCTGTGGGATTGAAAGATAGAATTCTGCAAATGGTATCACATGAAAGGTGAGGTCTAAATCTTTTAATTGATACCAAATATGATAGGGTTTGTAGGGATTAGGGGTCTTCATTAAAGAAAAAACGTGTTTCAACACACAAGTTGTCTTTTGTTTACAAATAAAAAAGGGTAATAACTCTGTGGGATTATAAGATAGAATTCTGTAAATGGTATCACATGAAAGGTGAGTTCTAGACCTTTCCACTGATACCAAATATGATAGGGTTTGTAGGGTTTAGGGGCCTTTATTAAAGAAAAACGTGTTTCAACACACAAGTTGTCTTTTGTTTACAAATAAAAAAGGGTTGTAACTCTGTCGGATCAAAAGATAGAATTCCACAAATGGTATCACATGAAAGGTGAGGTCAAGACCTTTCCATTGATACCAAATATGATAGGATTTGTAGGGTTTAGGGGTCTTTATTAAAGAAAAACGTGTTTCAACACACAAGTTGTCTTTTGTTTACAAATAAAAAGGGTTATAACTCTGTGGGATGAAAAGATAGAATTCTACAAATGGTATCACATGAAAGGTGAGGTCTAGACCTTTCCATTGATACCAGATATGATAGGGTTTGTAGGGTTTAGGGGTCTTTATTAAGGAAAAACGGGTTTTGAACGGGAAAATCTCCTTTGTTTACAAATAAAAAAAGGGTTATAACTCTGTGGCATCAAAGGATTGAATTCTACAAATGGCATCTCATGAAAGGTGAGGTCAAGACCTTTCCACTGATACCAAATATGATAGGGTTTGTAGGGATCAGGTGTCTTTATTAAGGAAAAACGGGTTTTGAAGGGAAAAATCTCCTTTGTTTACAAATAAAAAAGGGTTATAACTCTGTGGGATCAAAAGATTGAATTCTACAAATGGTATCACAAGAAAGGTGAGGTCAAGACCTTTCCACTGATACCAAATATGATAGGGTTTGTAGGATTTACGGGTATTTATTAACGAAAAACGGGTTTCAACACACAAGTTGTCTTTTGTTTACAAATAAAAAAGGGTTATAACTCTGTGGGATCAAAAGATAGAATTGTACAAGTGCTATCACATGAAAGGTGAGGTCTAGACCTTTCCACTGATAACAAATATTATACGATTTGTAGGGCTTACGGGTCTTTATTAAAGAAAAACGGGTTTTAAGGGGAAAATCTCCTTTGTTTACAAATAAAAAATGATTATAACTCTGTGGCATCAAAAGATTGAATTTTACAAATGGTATCACATGAAAGACGAGGTCAAGACCGTTCTACTGATACCAAATACGATAGGGTTTGTAGGGTATACGGGTCTTTATTAAGGAAAAACGGGTTTTAAGGGGAAAATCTCCTTTGTTTACAAATAAAAACGGGTTATAACTCTGTGGGATCAAAAGATAGAATTCTACAAATGGTATCACATGAAAGGTGAGGTCAAGACCTTTCCACTGATACCAAATATGATAGGGTTTGTAGGGTTAACTGGTCTTTGTTAAGGAAAAACGGGTTTTAAAGGGAATATTGCTCTTGTTTAGAAATAAAAAAGGGTTAAAACTCTGTAAAAGATAGAATTCCACAAATGGTATCACATGAAAGGTGAGGTCTAGACCTTTCCACTGATACTAAATATGATAGGGTTTGTAATGTTAAGGGGTATATATGAAGGAAAAACGGGTTTTAAGGGGAAAATCTCCTTTGTTTACAAATAAAAAAGGGTTATAACTCTGTGGGATCAAAAGATTGAATTCTACAAATGGTATCACATGAAAGGTGAGGTCAAGACCTTTCCACTGATACCAAATATGATAGGGTTTGTAGGGTTTAGGGGTCTTTATTAAGGAAAAACGGGTTTTGAAGGGGAAAATCTCCTTTGTTTACAAATAAAAAAGGGTTATAACTCTGTGGCATCAAAAGATTGAATTCTACAAATGGTATCACATGAAAGGTGAGGTCAAGACCTTTCCATTGATACCAAATATGATAGGGTTTGTAGGGTTTAGGGATCTTTATTAAAGAAAAACGTGTTTCAACACACAAGTTGTCTTTTGTTTACAAATAAAAAAGGGTTATAAATCTGTGGGATCAAAAGAAAGAATTCTAAAAATGCTATCACATGAAAGGTGAGGTCAAGACTTTTCCACTGATACCAAATATGATAGGGTTTGTAGGGTTAAGGGGTATTTATGAAGGAAAAACGTGTTTTAAGGGGAAAATCTCCTTTGTTTACAAATAAAAAAGGGTTATAACTCTGTGGCATCAAAAGATTGAATTCTACAAATGGTATCACATGAAAGACGAGGTCAAGACCGTTCCACTGATACCAAATACGATAGGGTTTGTAGGGTTTACGGGTCTTTATTAAGGAAAAACGGGTTTTAAGGGGAAAATCTCTTTTGTTTACAAATAAAAACGGGTTATAACTCTGTGGGATCAAAAGATAGAATTCTACAGGTGGTATCACATGAAAGGTGAGGTCAAGACCTTTCCACTGATATCAAATATGATAGGGTTTGTAGGGTTAACTGGTCTTTGTTAAGGAAAAACGGGTTTTAAAGGGAATATTGCCCTTGTTTACAAATAAAAAAGGGTTATAACTCTGTGGGATTGAAAGATAGAATTCTGCAAATGGTATCACATGAAAGGTGAGGTCTAGACCTTTCCAATGATACCAAATATGATAGGGTTTGTAGGGTTTAGGGGTCTTTATTAAAGAAAAACTTGTTTCAACAAACAAGTTGTCTTTTGTTTACAAATAAAAAAGGGTTATAACTCTGTGGGATTGAAAGATAGAATTCTACAAATGGTATCACATGAAAGGTGAGGTCAAGACCTTCCCAATAATACCAATTATGATAGGATTTGTAGGGTTTAGGGGTCTTTATTAAAGAACAACGTGTTTCAACACACAAGTTGTCTTTTGTTTACCAATAAAAAAGGGTTATAACTCTGTGGGATTGAAAGATAGAATTCTACAAATGGTATCACATGAAAGGTGAGGTCTAGAGCTTTCCATTGATACCAGATATGATAGGGTTTGTAGGGTTTAGGGGTAGTTATGAAGGAAAAACGGGTTTTAAGGGGAAAATCTCCTTTGTTTACAAATAAAAAAGGGTTATAACTCTGTGGGATTGAAAGATAGAATTCTACAAATGGTATAACATGAAAGGTGACGTGATTACCGTTCAGTTCATACCAAATATGATAGGGTTTGTAGGGTTTACAGGTCTTTATTAAAGAAAAACGGGTTTTAAGGGGAAAATCTCCTTTCTTTACAAATAAAAAAGGGTTATAACTCTGTGGGATTGAAAGATAGAATTCTACAAATGGTATCACATGAAAGGTGAGGTCAAGACCTTTCCACTGATACCAAATATGATAGGGTTTGTAGAGTTTAGGGGTCTTTTTTAAAGAAAAACGTGTTTCAACACACACATTGTCTTTTGCTTACAAATAAAAAGGGTAATAACTCTGTGGGATTGAAAGATAGAATTCTGCAAATGGTATTACATGAAAGGTGAGGTCTAGACCTTTCCACTGATACCAAATATGTTAGGGTTGGTAGGGTTAAGGGGCCTGTATTAAAGAAAAACGTGTTTCAACACACAAGTTGTCTTTTGTTTACAAATAAAAAAGGGTTATAACTCTGTCGGATCAAAAGATAGAATTCAACAAATGGTATCACATGAAAGGTGAGGTCAAGACCTTTCCATTGATACCAAATATGATAGGGTTTGTAGGGATTAGGGGTCTTTGTTAAAGAAAAACGTGTTTCAACACACAAATTGTCTTTTCTTTACAAATAAAGAAGGGTTATAACTCTGTGGGATTGAAAGATAGAATTCTGCAAATGGTATCACATGAAAGGTGAGGTCTAAATCTTTTAATTGATACCAAATATGATAGGGTTTGTAGGGATTAGGGGTCTTTATTAAAGAAAAAACGTGTTTCAACACACAAGTTGTCTTTTGTTTAAAAATAAAAAAGGGTTATGACTCTGTGGGATTGAAAGATAGAATTCTGCAAATGGTATCACATGAAAGGTGAGGTCTAGACCTTTCCACTGATACCAAATATGATAGGGTTTGTAGGGTTTAGGGGTCTTTATTAAAGAAAAACGTGTTTCAACACACAAGTTGTCTTTTGTTTACAAATAAAAAAGGGTTATAACTCTGTGGGATTGAAAGATAGAATTCTACAAATGGTATCACATGAAAGGTGAGGTCAAGACCTTCCCAATAATACCAAATATGATAGGGTTTGTAGGGTTTAGGGGTCTTTGTTAAAGAAAAACGTGTTTCAACACACAAATTGTCTTTTGTTTACAAATAAAAAAGGGTTATAACTCTGTGGGATTGAAAGATAGAATTCTGCAAATGGTATCACATGAAAGGTGAGGTCTAGACCTTTCCACTGATACCAAATATGATAGGGTTTGTAGGGTTTAGGGGTCTTTATTAAAGAAAAACGTGTTTGAACAAACAAGCTGTCTTTTTTTTACAAATAAAAAAGGGTTAAAACTCTGTGGGATTGAAAGATAGAATTCTACAAATGGTATCACATAAAAGGTGAGGTCAAGAGCTTCCCAATAGTACCAAATATGATAGGATTTGTAGGGTTTAGGGGTCTTTATTAAAGAAAAACGTGTTTCAACACACAAGTTGTCTTTTGTTTACAAATAAAAAAGGGTTGTAACTCTGTGGGATTGAAAGATAGAATTCTACAAATGGTATCACATGAAAGGTGAGGTCTAGACCTTTCCATTGATACCAGATATGATAGGGTTTGTAGGGTTTAGGGGTAGTTATGAAGGAAAAACGGGTTTTAAGGGGAAAATCTCCTTTGTTTACAAATAAAAAAGGGTTATAACTCTGTGGGATTGAAAGATAGAATTCTACAAATGGTATAACATGAAAGGTGACGTGATTACCGTTCAGTTCATACCAAATATGATAGGGTTTGTAGGGTTTACAGGTCTTTATTAAAGAAAAACGGGTTTTAAGGGGAAAATCTCCTTTCTTTACAAATAAAAAAGGGTTATAACTCTGTGGGATTGAAAGATAGAATTCTACAAATGGTATCACATGAAAGGTGAGGTCAAGACCTTTCCACTGATACCAAATATGATAGGGTTTGTAGAGTTTAGGGGTCTTTTTTAAAGAAAAACGTGTTTCAACACACACATTGTCTTTTGCTTACAAATAAAAAAGGGTAATAACTCTGTGGGATTGAAAGATAGAATTCTGTAAATGGTATCACATGAAAGGTGAGGTCTAGACCTTTCCACTGATACCAAATATCATAGGTTTTGTAGGGTTTACTGGGTTTTTTTTAAAGAAAAACATGTTTTAACACACACATTGTCTTTTGCTTACAAAAAAAAGGGTAATAACTCTGTGGGATTGAAAGATAGAATTCTGCAAATGGTATCACATGAAAGGTGAGGTCTAAATCTTTTAATTGATACCAAATATGATAGGGTTTGTAGGGATTAGGGGTCTTCATTAAAGAAAAAACGTGTTTCAACACACAAGTTGTCTTTTGTTTACAAATAAAAAAGGGTAATAACTCTGTGGGATTATAAGATAGAATTCTGTAAATGGTATCACATGAAAGGTGAGGTCTAGACCTTTCCACTGATACCAAATATGATACGGTTTGTAGGGTTTAGGGGTCTTTATTAAAGAAAAATAGGTTTCAACACACAAATTGTCTTTTGTTTACAAATAAAAAAGGGGTATAGCTCGTCGGGATCAAAAGACAGAATTCTGAAAATGGTATCACATGAAAGGTGAGGTCAAGACCTTTCCACTGATACCAAATATGATAGGGTTTGTAGGGTTTAGGGGTATTTATGAAGGAAAAACGTGTTTCAACACACAAGTTGTCTTTTGTTTACAAATAAAAAGGGTTATAACTCTGTGGGATGAAAAGATAGAATTCTACAAATGGTATCACATGAAAGGTGAGGTCTAGACCTTTCCACTGATACCAAATATGATAGGGTTTGTAGGGTTTAGGGGTCTTTATTAAGGAAAAACGGGTTTTGAAGGGGAAAATCTCCTTTGTTTACAAATAAAAAAGGGTTATAACTCTGTGGCATCAAAAGATTGAATTCTACAAATGGTATCACATGAAAGGTGAGGTCAAGACCTTTCCACTGATACCAAATATGATAGGGTTTGTAGGGATCAGGTGTCTTTATTAAGGAAAAACGGGTTTTGAAGGGAAAAATCTCCTTTGTTTACAAATAAAAAAGGGTTATAACTCTGTGGGATCAAAAGATTGAATTCTACAAATGGTATCACAAGAAAGGTGAGGTCAAGACCTTTCCACTGATACCAAATATGATAGGGTTTGTAGGGTTAACTGGTCTTTGTTAAGGAAAAACGGGTTGTAAGGGGAAAATCTCCTTTGTTTACAAATAAAAAAGGGTTATAACTCTGTGGGATTGAAAGATAGAATTCTGTAAATGGTATCACATGAAAGGTGAGGTCTAGACCTTTCCACTGATACCAAATATGATAGGGTTTGTAGGGTTTAGGGGCCTTTATTAAAGAAAAACATGTTTCAACACACAAGTTGTCTTTTGTTTACAAATAAAAAAGGGTTGTAACTCTGTCGGATCAAAAGATAGAATTCCACAAAAGGTATCACATGAAAGGTGAGGTCAAGACCTTTCCATTGATACCAAATATGATAGGATTTGTAGGGTTTAATGGTCTTTATTAAAGAAAAACGGGTTTCAACACACAAGTTGTCTTTTGTTTACAAAAAAAAAGGGTTATAACTCTGTGGGATTGAAAGATAAAATTCTACAAATGGTATCACATGAAAGGTGAGGTCTAGACCTTTCCATTGATACCAGATATGATAGGGTTTGTAGGGTTTAGGGGTAGTTATGAAGGAAAAACGGGTTTTAAGGGGAAAATCTCCTTTGTTTACAAATAAAAAAGGGTTATAACTCTGTGGGATTGAAAGCTGGAATTCTACAAATGGTATAACATGAAAGGTGACGTGATTACCGTTCAGCTCATACCAAATATGATAGGGTTTGTAGGGTTTACGGGTCTTTATTAAGGAAAAACGAGTTTTAAGGGGAAAATCTCCTTTCTTTACAAATAAAAAAGGGTTATAACTCTGTGGGATCAAAAGATAGAATTCTACAAATGGTATAACATGAAAGGTGAGGTCGAGAGACCTTTCCACTGATACCAAATATGTTAGGGTTTGTAGGATTTAGGGGTCTTTATTAAAGAAAAACGGGTTTCAACACACAAGTTGTCTTTTGTTTACAAATAAAAAAGTCTGTGGGATCAATGAATAGAATTCTACAAATGGTATGACATGAAAGGTGAGGTCATGACCTTTCCACTGATAGGAAATATGATAGGGTTTGTAGGATTTACGGGTATTTATTAACGAAAAACGTGTTTCAACACACAAATTGTCTTTTGTTTACAAATAAAAAAGAGTTATAACTTTGTGGGATCAAAAGATAGAATTGTACAAGTGCTCTCACATGAAAGGTGAGGTCAAGACCTTTCCACTGATACCAAATATGATAGGGTTTGTTGGGATCAGGTGTCTTTATTAAGGAAAATCGGGTTTTGAAGGGAAAAATCTCATATGTTTACAAAAAAAAAAGGGTTATAACGCCTTGGGATCAAAAGATGGAATTCTACAAATGGTATCACATGAAAGGTGAGATCAAGACCTTTCCACTGATGCCAATTATGATAGGGTTTGTAGGGTTTAGGGGTCTTTTTTTTACAGAAAAACGTGTTTCAACACACAAATTATCTTTTGTTTACAAATAAAAAAGGCTTATAACTCTGTGTGATTGAAAGATAGAATTCTGCAAATGGTATCACATGAAAGGTGAAGTCTAAATCTTTTCATTGATACCAAATATGATAGGGTTTGTAGGGTTTAGGGGTCTTTATTAAAGAAAAACGTGTTTTCAACACACAAATTATCTTTTGTTTACAAATAAAAAAGGGTTAAAACTCTGTGGCATCAAAAGATTGATTTCTACAAATGGTATCACATGAAAGATGAGGTCAAGACCTTTCCACTGATACCAAATATGATAGGGTTTGTAGGGTTTACGGGTCTTTATTAAGGAAAAACGGGTTTTAAGGGAATATTGCCTTTGTTTACAAAGAAAAAAGGGTTATTACTCTGTGGGATCAAAAGATAGAATTCTACAAGTGGTGACACATGAAAGATGAAGTCAAGACCTTTCCACTGATACTAAATATGATAGGGTTTGAAGGGCTTAGGGGTCTTTATTAAGGAAAAACGGGTTTTGAAGGGAAAAATCTCCTTTCTTTACAAATAAAAAATTGTTATAACTCTATGGGATCAAAAGATAGAATTCTACAAATGGTATAACATGAAAGGCGAGGTCCAGAGACCTTTCCACTGATACCAAATATGATAGGGTTTGTAGGGTTTAGGGGTCTTTATTCAAGAAAAACCGGTTTCAACACACAAGTTGTCTTTTGTTTACAAATGAAAAAGGGTTATAACTCTGTGGGATCAATGGATAGAATTCTACAAATGGTATCACATGAAAGGTGAGGTCAAGACCTTTCCACTGATACCAAATATGATAGGGTTTGTAGGATTTACGGGTATTTAGTAACGAAAAACGGGTTTCAACACACAAGTTGTCTTTTGTTTACAAATAAAAAAGGGATATAACTCTGTGGGATCACAAGATAGAATTGTAGAAGTGCTATCACATGAAAGGTGAGGTCAAGACCTTTCCACTGATACCAAATATGATGGGGTTTGTAGGGATCAGGTGTCTTTATTAAGGAAAAACGGTTTTTGAAGGGAAAAATTTCATATGTTTACAAAAAAAAAAAGGGTTATAACGCCTTGGGATCAAAAGATGGAATTCTACAAATGGTATCACATGAAAGGTGAGATCAAGACCTTTCCACTGATGCCAATTATGATAGGGTTTGTAGGGTTTAGGGGTCTTTTTTTTACAGAAAAACGTGTTTTTCAACACACAAATTATCTTTTGTTTACAAATAAAAAAGGCTTATAACTCTGTGTGATTGAAAGATAGAATTCTGCAAATGGTATCACATGAAAGGTGAAGTCTAAATCTTTTCATTGATACCAAATATGATAGGGTTTGTAGGGTTTAGGGGTCTTTATTAAAGAAAAACGTGTTTCAACACACAAATTATCTTTTGTTTACAAATAAAAAAGGGTTAAAACTCTGTGGCATCAAAAGATTGATTTCTACAAATGGTGTCACATGAAAGATGAGGTCAAGACCTTTCCGTTTATACCAAATATGATAGGGTTTTTGTAGGGTTTAGGGTCTTTATTAAGGAAAAAACGGGTTTTAAGGGAATATTGCCTTTGTTTACAGAGAAAACATGGTTATAACTCTGTGTGATCAACAGATTGAATTCTACAAGTTGTGACTCTTTTAAGATGAAGTCAAGACCTTTCCACTGATACTAAATATGATAGGGTTTGAAGGGCTTACGGGTCTTTATTAAAGAAAAACGGGTTTTAAGAGTAAAATCTCCTTTGTTTACAAATAAAAAAGGGTTATAACTCTGTGGGATCAAAAGATAGAATTCTACAATTGCTATCACATGAAAGGTGACTGCAAGACCTTTCCACTGATACCAAATATGATAGGGTTTGTAGGGTTTAAGGGTCTTTATTAGGAAAGGGTTTGGTTTTTTTTAACAAAAAAGTTGTCTTTTGTTTAAAGATAGAATTCTTTGGTATTATATGAATAGAAATGATACCAAATATGATCAAATGTAGGGTTTTTGGGTTTTATGGATAGAAATGATAGATCAAGTGGTATCACATGAAAGGTGAGGTCAAGACCTTTCCACTGATACCAAATTTGATAGGGTTTGGTAGGTTTTAAGGGTCTTTATTAAAGAAAAACAGGTTTAATGGGGAAGATATCCTTTGTTTACAAATAAAAAAGGCTTATAACTCTGTGGGATCGAAAGATAGAATTCTAAAAGTGGTATCACATGAAAGGTGAGGTCTAAATCTTTCAATTGATACCAAATATGATAGGGATTGTAGGGTTTAGGGGTCTTTATTAAAGAAAAACGTGTTTCAACACACAAGTTGTCTTTTGTTTACAAATAAAAAAGGGTTATAACTCTGTGGGATTGAAAGATAGAATTCTGCAAATGGTATCACATGAAAGGTGAGGTCAAGACCTTTCCACTGATACCAAATATGATAGGGTTTCTGGGGTTTAGGGGTCTTTATTAAGGAAAACCGGGTTTTGAAGGGGAAAATCTCCTTTGTTTACAAATAAAAAAGGGTTAAAACTCTCTGGCATCAAAATATTGAATTCTACAAATGGTATCACATGAAAGATGAGGTCAAGACCTTTCCACTGATACCAAATATGATAGGGTTTGTAGGGTTTACGGGTCTTTATTAAGGAAAAACGGGTTTTAAGGGAATATTACCTTTGTTTACAAATAAAAAAGGGTTATAACTCTGCGGGATCAAAAGTTAAAATTCTACAAGTGGTGACACATGAAAGGTGAAGTCAAGACCTTTCCACTGATACTAAATATGATAGGGTTTGAAGGGCTTAGGGGTATTTATTAAGGAAAAACGGGTTTTGAAGGGGAAAATCTCCTTTGTTTACAAATAAAAAAGGGTTATAACTCTGTGGGATCAAAAGATTGAATTCTACAAATGGTATCACAAGAAAGGTGAGGTCAAGACCTTTCCACTGATACCAAATATGGTAGGGTTTGTAGGGTTTACGGGTCTTTAATAAAGAAAATCGGGTTTTAAGGGGAAAATCTCCTTTGTTTACAAATAAAAAAGGGTTACAACTGTGTGGGATTGAAAGATTGAATTCTACAAATGGTATCACATGAAAGGTGAGGTCAAGACCTTTCCATTGATACCAAATATGATCGGATTCGTAAGGTTTTAGGGTTTTTATTAAAGAAAAAAGATTTTAAAAGAAAAATCTCTTTTGTTTACAAATAAAAAAGGGTTATAACTCAGTGGGATCGAAAGATAGAATTCTACAAGTGGTATCACATGAAAGGTGAGGTCAAGACCTTTCCACTGATACCAAATTTGATAGGGCTTGTAGGGTTTAAAGGGTATTTCTTAAAGAAAAACGGGTTTGAAGGGGAAAAATCTCCTTTGTTTACAAATAAAAAAGGGTTATAACTCTGTGGGATCGAAAGATAGAATTCTACAAATGGTATCACATGAAAGGTGACGTGATTACCGTTCACTTCATACCAAATATGATAGGGTTTGTAGGGTTTACGGGTCTTTATTAAAGAAAAAAGGGTTTAAAGGAGAAAATCTCCTTTCTTTACAAATAAAAAAGGGTTATAACTCTGTGGGATCAAAAGATAGAATTCTAAAAATGGTATCACATGAAAGGTGACGTCAAGACCTTTCCACTGATACCAAATACGATAGGGTTGGTAGGGTTTAGGGGTCTTTATTCAAGAAAAACCGGTTTCAACACACAAGTTGTCTTTTGTTTACAAATGAAAAAGGGTTATAACTCAGAGGGATCAAAAGATTGAATTCTACAAATGGTATCACATGAAAGGTGAGGTCAAGACCTTTCCACTGATACCAAATATGATAGGGTTTGTAGGATTTACGGGTATTTATTAACGAAAAACGGGTTTCAACACACAAGTTGTCTTTTGTTTACAAATAAAAAAGGGATATAACTCTGTGGGATCAAAAGATAGAATTGTAGAAGTGCTATCACATGAAAGGTGAGGTCAAGACCTTTCCACTTATACCAAATATGATGGGGTTTGTAGGGATCAGGTGTCTTTATTAAGGAAAAACGGGTTTTGAAGGGAAAAATTTCATATGTTTACAAAAAAAAAAAAGGGTTATAACGCCTTGGGATCAAAAGATGGAATTCTACAAATGGTATCACATGAAAGGTGAGATCAAGACCTTTCCACTGATGCCAATTATGATAGGGTTTGTAGGGTTTAGGGGTCTTTTTTTTACAGAAAAACGTGTTTCAACACACAAATTATCTTTTGTTTACAAATAAAAAAGGCTTATAACTCTGTGTGATTGAAAGATAGAATTCTGCAAATGGTATCACATGAAAGGTGAAGTCTAAATCTTTTCATTGATACCAAATATGATAGGGTTTGTAGGGTTTAGGGGTCTTTATTAAAGAAAAACGTGTTTCAACACACAAATTATCTTTTGTTTACAAATAAAAAAGGGTTAAAACTCTGTGGCATCAAAAGATTGATTTCTACAAATGGTATCACATGAAAGATGAGGTCAAGACCTTTCCACTGATACCAAATATGATAGGGTTTGTAGGGTTTACGGGTCTTTATTAAGGAAAAACGGGTTTTAAGGGAATATTGCCTTTGTTTACAAAGAAAAAAGGGTTATAACTCTGTGGGATCAAAAGATAGAATTCTACAAGTGGTGACACATGAAAGATGAAGTCAAGACCTTTCCACTGATACTAAATATGATAGGGTTTGAAGGGCTTAGGGGTCTTTATTAAGGAAAAACGGGTTTTGAAGGGAAAAATCTCCTTTCTTTACAAATAAAAAAGGGTTATAACTCTATGGGATCAAAAGATAGAATTCTACAAATGGTATAACATGAAAGGTGAGGTCGAGAGACCTTTCCACTGATACCAAATATGATAGGGTTTGTAGGGTTTTGGGGTTTTTATTCAAGAAAAACCGGTTTCAACACACAAGTTGTCTTTTGTTTACAAATGAAAAAGGGTTATAACTCAGTGGGATCAATGGATAGAAATGGTCAAATAGATCAAATGGTATCACATGAAAGGTGAGGTCAAGACCTTTCCACTGAAGCCAAATATGATAGGGTTTGTAGGATTTAGGGTTCTTTTTAAAGAAAAACGTCTTTCAACACACAAATTGTCTTTTGTTTACATATAAAAAAGGCTTATAACTCTGTGGGATTGAAAGATAGAATTCTACAAATGGTATAACATGAAAGGTGAGGTCTAAATCTTTCAATTGATACCAAATATGATAGGGATTGTAGGGTTTAGGGGTCTTTATTAAAGAAAAACGTGTTTCAACACACAAGTTGTCTTTTGTTTACAAATAAAAAAGGGTTATAACTCTGTGGGATTGAAAGATAGAATTCTGCAAATGGTATCACATGAAAGGTGAGGTCAAGACCTTTCCACTGATACCAAATATGATAGGGTTTGTAGGTTTTAGGGGTCTTTATGAAGGAAAAACAAGTGTTGAAGGGGAAAATCTCCTTTGTTTACAAATAAAAAAGGGTTATAACTCTCTGGCATCAAAATATTGAATTCTACAAATGGTATCACATGAAAGATGAGGTCAAGACCTTTCCACTGATACCAAATATGATAGGGTTTGTAGGGTTTACGGGTCTTTATTAAGGAAAAACGGGTTTTAAGGGAATATTACCTTTGTTTACAAATAAAAAAGGGTTATAACTCTGCGGGATCAAAAGATAAAATTCTACAAGTGGTGACACATGAAAGGTGAAGTCAAGACCTTTCCACTGATACTAAATATGATAGGGTTTGAAGGGCTTAGGGGTATTTATTAAGGAAAAACGGGTTTTGAAGGGGAAAATCTCCTTTGTTTACAAATAAAAAAGGGTTATAACTCTGTGGGATCAAAAGATTGAATTCTACAAATGGTATCACAAGAAAGGTGAGGTCAAGACCTTTCCACTGATACCAAATATGATAGGGTTTGTAGGGTTAACTGGTCTTTGTTAAGGAAAAACGGGTTTTAAGGGGAAAATCTCCTTTGTTTACAAATAAAAAAGGGTTATAACTCTGTCGGATTGAAAGATAGAATTCCACAAAAGGTATCACATGAAAGGTGAGGTCAAGACCTTTCCATTGATACCAAATATGATAGGATTTGTAGGGTTTAATGGTCTTTATTAAAGAAAAACGGGTTTCAACACACAAGTTGTCTTTTGTTTACAAATAAAAAAGGGTTATAACTCTGTGGGATTGAAAGATAAAATTCTACAAATGGTATCACATGAAAGGTGAGGTCTAGACCTTTCCATTGATACCAGATATGATAGGGTTTGTAGGGTTTAGGGGTAGTTATGAAGGAAAAACGGGTTTTAAGGGGAAAATCTCCTTTGTTTACAAATAAAAAAGGGTTATAACTCTGTGGGATTGAAAGCTAGAATTCTACAAATGGTATAACATGAAAGGTGACGTGATTACCGTTCAGCTCATACCAAATATGATAGGGTTTGTAGGGTTTACGGGTCTTTATTAAGGAAAAACGGGTTTTAAGGGGAAAATCTCCTTTCTTTACAAATAAAAAAGGGTTATAACTCTGTGGGATCAAAAGATAGAATTCTACAAATGGTATAACATGAAAGGTGAGGTCGAGAGACCTTTCCACTGATACCAAATATGATAGGGTTTGTAGGGTTTTGGGGTTTTTATTCAAGAAAAACCGGTTTCAACACACAAGTTGTCTTTTGTTTACAAATGAAAAAGGGTTATAACTCAGAGGGATCAATTGATAGAATTCTACAAATGGTATCACATGAAAGGTTAGGTCTTGACCTTTCCACTGATAGGAAATATGATAGGGTTTGTAGGATTTACGGGTATTTATTGACGAAAAACGGGATTCAACACACAAGTTGTCATTTGTTTACAAATAAAAAAGACATAACTCTGTGGGATCAAAAGATAGAATTCTACAAGTGCTATCACATGAAAGGTGAGGTCAAGACCTTTCCACTTATACCAAATATGATGGGGTTTGTAGGGATCAGGTGTCTTTATTAAGGAAAAACGGGTTTTGAAGGGAAAAATCTCATATGTTTACAAAAAAAAGGGTTATAACGCTGTGGGATCAAAAGATGGAATTCTACAAATGGTATCACATGAAAGGTGAGATCAAGACCTTTCCACTGATGCCAATTATGATAGGGTTTGTAGGGTTTAGGGGTCTTTTTTAAAGAAAAACGTGTTTCAACACACAAATTATCTTTTGTTTACAAATAAAAAAGGCTTATAACTCTGTGGGATTGAAAGATAGAATTCTGCAAATGGTATCACATGAAAGGTGAGGTCTAAATCTTTTCATTGATACCAAATATGATAGGGTTTGTAGGGTTTAGGGGTCTTTATTAAAGAAAAACTTGTTTCAACACACAAATTATCTTTTGTTTACAAATAAAAAAGGGTTAAAACTCTGTGGCATCAAAAGATTGATTTCTACAAATGGTATCACATGAAAGATGAGGTCAAGACCTTTCCACTGATACCAAATATGACAGGGTTTGTAGGGTTTACGGGCCTTTATTAAGGAAAAACGGGTTTTAAGGGAATATTGCCTTTGTTTACAAAGAAAAAAGGGTTATAACTCTGTGGGATCAAAAGATAGAATTCTACAAGTGGTGACACATGAAAGATGAAGTCAAGACCTTTCCACTGATACTAAATATGATAGGGTTTGAAGGGCTTAGGGGTCTTTATTAAGGAAAAACGGGTTTTGAAGGGAAAAATCTCCTTTCTTTACAAATAACAAAGGGTTATAACTCTGTGGGATCAAAAGATTGAATTCTACAAATGGTATCACAAGAAAGGTGAGGTCAAGACCTTTCCACTGATACCAAAGATGATAGGGTTTGCAGGGTTAACTGGTCTTTGTTAAGGAAAAACGGGTTTTAAGGGGAATATTGCCTTTGTTTACAGATAAAAAAGGGTTATAACTCTGTGGGATCAAAAGATAGAATTCTACAAGTGGTATCACATGAAAGGTGAGGTCAAGACCTTTCCACTGATACTAAATATGATACGGTTTGAAGGGCTTAGGGGTCTTTATTCAAGAAAAACTTGTTTCAACACACAAGTTGTCTTTTGTTTACAAATAGAAAAGGGTTATAACTCTGTGGGATCAAAAGATAGAATTCTACAAATGGTATCACATGAAAGGTGAGGTCAAGACCTTTCCACTGATACCAAATATGATAGGGTTTGTAGGGTTTAGGGGTATTTATGAAGGAAAAACGGGTTTTAAGGGGAAAATCTCCTTTGTTTACAAATAAAAAAGGGTTATAACTCTGTGGGATTGAAAGATAGAATTCTACAAATGGTATAACATGAAAGGTGAGGTCGAGATCTTTCCACTGATACCAAATATGATAGGGTTTGTAGGGTTTAGGGGTCTTTATTAAAGAAAAACGGGTTTCAACACACAAGTTGTCTTTTGTTTACAAATAAAAAAAGGGGTATAACTGTGTGGGATCAAAAGACAGAATTCTAGAAATGGTATCACATGAAAGGTGAGGTCAAGACCTTTCCACTGATACCAAATATGACAGGGTTTGTAGGGTATAGGGGTCTTTTTAAAAGACAAACGTGTTTCAACACACAAATTGTCTTTTGTTTACAAATAAAAAAAGGTAATAACTCTGTGGGATTGAAAGATAAAATTCTGCAAATGGTATCACATGAAAGGTGAGGTCTAAACCTTTCCACTGATACCAAATATGATAGGGTTTGCAGGGTTTAGGGGTCTTTATTAAAGAAAAACGTGTTTCAACACACAAGTTGTCTTTTGTTTACAAATAAAAAAGGGTTATAACTCTGTGGGAATGAAAGATAGAATACTACAAATGGTATCACATGAAAGGTGAGGTCTAGACCTTTCCACTGATACCAAATATGATAGGGTTTGTAGGGTTTAGGGGTCTTTATTAAAGAAAAACGTGTTTCAACACACAAGTTGTCTTTTGTTTACAAATAAAAAAGGGTTATAACTCTGTGGGATTGAAAGATAGAATTCCAGAAATGGTATCACATGAAAGGTGAGGTCAAGACCTTTCCACTGATACCAAATATGATAGGGTTTAGGGGTCTTTATTAAGGAAAAACGGGTTTTGAAGGGGAAAATCTCCTTTGTTTACAAATAAAAAAGGGTTATAACTCTGTGGCATCAAAAGATTGAATTCTACAAATGGTATCACATGAAAGATGAGGTCAAGACCTTTCCACTGATACCAAATATGATAGGGTTTGTAGGGTTTACGGGTCTTTATTAAGGAAAAACGGGTTTTAAGGGAATATTACCTTTGTTTACAAATAAAAAAGGGTTATAACTCTGCGGGATCAAAAGATAGAATTCTACAAGTGGTGACACATGAAAGGTGAAGTCAAGACCTTTCCACTGATACTAAATATGATAGGGTTTGAAGGGCTTAGGGGTATTTATTAAGGAAAAACGGGTTTTGAAGGGAAAAATCTCCTTTCTTTACAAATAAAAAAGGGTTATAACTCTGTGGGATCAAAAGATTGAATTCTACAAATGGTATCACAAGAAAGGTGAGGTCAAGACCTTTCCACTGATACCAAATATGATAGGGTTTGTAGGGTTAACTGGTCTTTGTTAAGGAAAAACGGGTTTTGAAGGGGAAAATCTCCTTTGTTTACAAATAAAAAAGGGTTATAACTCTGTGGGATTGAAAGATAGAATTCTACAAATGGTATCACATGAAAGGTGAGGTCAAGACCTTTCCACTGATACCAAATATGATAGGGTTTGTAGGGTTTAGGGGTATTTATGAAGGAAAAATGGGTTTTATGGGGAAAATCCCCTTTGTTTACAAATAAAAAAGGGTTATAACTCTGTGGGATTGAAAGATAGAATTCTACAAATGGTATAACATGAAAGGTAAGGTCGAGATCTTTCCACTGATACCAAATATGATAGGGTTTGTAGGGTTTAGGGGTCTTTTTTAAAGAAAAACGTGTTTCAACACACAAGTTGTCTTTTCTTTACAAATAAAAAAGGGATATAACTCTGTGGAATCAAAAGATAGAATTCTACAAATGGTATCACATGAAAGGTGAGGTCAAGACCTTTCCACTGATGCCAAATATGATAGGGTTTGTAGGGTATAGGGGTCTTTTTAAAAGACAAACGTGTTTCAACACACAAATTGTCTTTTGTTTACAAATAAAAAAAGGTAATAACTCTGTGGGATTGAAAGATAGAATTCTGCAAATGGTATCACATGAAAGGTGAGGTCTAAACCTTTCCACTGATACCAAATATGATAGGGTTTGCAGGGTTTAGGGGTCTTTATTAAAGACTTCGACTTGTTTACACGACAAACAATACCATGCCATAATTTGAACTGAATTGTCAGCTATATCAAATCCCTGTATTAATATAATTAAATACATTGTAACCACATAATAACAACAAAATGTATTTATTTTGATATGATTATTTATTACTTTATTTATTACTTTTATTTCTTGTTTGGCGATATTTGGCCATGACTGCAAATTAATAAAGGAGCCAAGACCCAACTTGGATCTTATGGGCATCCAAATAAATAAATCAGAAAATTGAAAATACAATTATATATAGATGACACAATTGAACCCTCAGATCAGCGATTCAAAATGACATCTAAATAATAAATAAATGAAATGCCAATTGAAATGAATTAAAATGAAATACAATTAGATATCAAATACTGGTGAACGCGCGAAAAGCTGCCAAATGGCTAGACAACTAGCCAGCGCCACCAGTAACAGCAATAGATAAAAATTCAATATAACTAGCCCACATTGAAATGCAATGAAATTTAAAGAAATAAGTTAATGTTTCATAAATTTAAAATAAAATTATGTTTCCAAATTGAAATTCAAATTAAGGCAGAACCAAAATAAATACTAAAATTTTATTTTATAAATCATTAAATGGCATTATCTTTGCAAATGTATTCTATGTAGACTAACATTATAAAAGGAGCCCACCAAATTAAATAATCAAATTATTCATTCTAAGCAAATAATGCAAATAACTACAACAAATTCTGTAGCAAAAATATGCAATATGCAATTGGCAATAAATTTGCAATGTATTATAAATGCAGCCATGGACCAAATTCTCCACTACTTGGTGATACATACGTGTTGGATGTTAAAAATGATTGCAATGCTTGCTGAACTCTATAAAGAAAAATATCATTGCCAGCATTATTTAAATGAACTTTATCAGCAGCAAACAAATGTTCATTAAAATGACTCAACTCTGGGTACTTTATATACCCTCCTCCCAATCTGACCACTAGAGCGGCCATTCTACTATTTAATCGTATACGAACTTTATCCAAAATTTTAGAATCAGTTGAACTTCTCCAAGATGATCGAGGTAAAATTTGTGACCACACAATCTTAGTATTTGGAAATCTGTTATTGTACTGCTGTAAAGTTTTTTCCATAGACTTTCTCAAAAAAATAGATTTCTGACCTTGACCTATATTGTTACCTCCACAGTGAATAAGTAAAATATCTGGCGGATCTTCATATTTTAGTAGGGTTTCAATTTTCTTCTGTAATTTTCCCCATGTCATACCCCTCTGTCCTTGCCATAAAATACTAGCATTGTGTCTTTTTAACTCTAAATCAGCACCAAACGATGACTGCTTAGCCCGTAAGAAGGCATTGGATATTATTGAAGATCCCACAATCCAAATCCTTACAAAGTTACCTAAAATACTTGGGTATTGTTAATTTAAATCTTAAACGACTTAGTTGGAACTCGAATATAAGATTTGAAAGAATTAGATTTCCAACGACCACAACATGTTATTTCATCATCACTTAACCCAACTAAAGCTGCAGAAGTTGCTGCGCCAATTCTAAATGAATGAGACTTGTAAAATCTCGAGTCAATCCCTGCATTATGCAAACATTTGTTAAGTACAGCTATAAATTGGTATCGAGTCACTGGACTTCCAGAAGCATGGCGAAAATAAACACCTGGGAAATTTGGCCTATTAAGATCATAAATTTTAAACGCTTTAACAGGACAAACTGATTTACCAGTTGCTGGCAAACAAATCACTGAGCCCAAACCAGACTGATCAGTCTTTGAGTGACATAAATTAATTTCTAAAGAATTAATACCTGGTATAAACTTTATATTCGATTTTAGAATGGCATGACCATAATCAGTTCTTGAATTTACTACTAATTCACCCACTCTAAAAATACCAAAAAATGTTATCGTGTATAAAGCTGTAAAAAGTGTAGCCTCATAATTTGACATGCATACCACTGACAGAGATTGTACCAGTTTATTCAAAACATCAAACGTTATTGGCATTCTTAAATCCTTTCGTTTATCAAGTCTAGAGATACCCGTAATCATTTTACTGATTACAAATGACTGTGTTACATCTTCAAAGTTACACATTTTACATTGAAACGCTATAGCTGATAGATATGATCTAATAGTACTTGAGGCATAACCTTTTATAGATAAATAGGCAACAAAATCAGTAACATGGTTTACCACCGGAGGCCAAAGCAGCTGATGACCTTGAGAAATACGAAATAAATAAAATACACGCAAGGCATTATTGTACATTTTTGAAGTGCTTTCAGACACCGCTGCCTTTAGAATTAGTTTTTTTCTATTGTTGAGAGCATCTGGATAAACGACTGAGGTACTACCATTGGATTCTCGTCGGCCTTCGGGAATGATTGCCGAAATCTTTCCCATTGCTGTCGAGAAAGAGCATCAGCTAAATTATTTCTCTTTCCTACTATATGCACAGCCTTAAACTGAATATCATATATCATACAACGCAACACTAAAGGCCTTAACAGTTGCATAACTCTCCTAGATCTAGAAGTTTTTTTATTCAAAATTTGAACTAATGCCATATTATCTGTGTACAAAATTAGTTTTTTATTTACAAATTGACTACCCCAAATATAAAAAGCTAATGAAATTGGGACCAATTCTAGAAATGTAATATCTTTCATCACCATTTTATCATGCCAATCAGTTGACCATTGCAAAACAACCCAGTGTGTCTCAAATATCGCAGCACATCCTAAATGACTACCCCCCGCACTATCTGTATACAAAGAAATGTCACACATATCAACCCATGGCTTATAATCAAAATAATAAACACCATTGAACAATTTCAAAAATGTTAACCATACTTTGATATCTTCTTTCATTCCTATGTTTACCCGGAGACGGTGATAAGGTTGACGTAAACCCGACATTGCATCATAAAACGCCTTATAAATGCCCTAGCCGAAGGTATAGCACGTGAACAGAAACATAACAACCCCGTCACCGATTGTAGCTCTTTTAACGTAGTTTTCTTTTTTAAGTAAATTTCACATAACGCTTTTTCAAGCTTTTGAAGTTTTTCATCAGGAATTCTAACCATCATCTTATTTGTATCTATGTGTAGACCCAAAAATGTAAGTATAGTACACGGCCCTATGGTTTTATCTTCTGCTAAAGGAACACCAAACTCATCACACATATCCCTATAACAATACATAAGCCTATTGCATTCATTAGAATTAGCCTTTCCTGCTACCAAAAAGTCATCCAAATAATGAACAATATTTTGATTATCTGATCTACGCATCAATTCCCATTCTAAGAAGGTTGAAAACTTTTCAAACAAGGAGCAAGATATTGAGCAGCCAAATGGCAAGCATTTATCAACAAAATAGAGACCATTAACTTTATAACCAAGCAATTCAAAATCAGAAGGGTGTATTGGTAATAACCTAAAAGCACTTTTAATGTCTAATCTAGCAACTAATGCCCCTTTTCCTAAATTTGAAAGTATATTTAAAGCAGTATCAAATGATGTATATTGTACAGAACAGTATTTATGATCAATAAAGCTATTTACACTTGCACCTTTTGGATATGACAAATGATGTATGAGCCTCCAAGAACCATCCTTTTTTGGTATTAAACCTATAGGTGACACTCGCAAATTATTTAAAGGCCTAGCCCTGAATGGTCCTGCAATTCTACCCAATTTAACTTCTTTCAAAATAACACCTATTGCTTCATTTTCATGCAGTTTTATAGATTTAAGGTTATCAAATTCAATTGCCTCTCTAAGTCCTTCATAATGCAGTTTGAAACCTTCTGAAAAACCTTTATATAACAACAAATCATCATCTTGATTGGGGTAAGAAAGAAGATACTTTAACAAAACATCAGACTTAATTGGTGTAACTGCAATATCAGTTATGTTTCTGTTGGTTGACACCTCTGTTATTTCTTGCATTAACACCGTTTGCTGAACTGCCAGATCTAGAATTAGTAGATACAACCCTACATTTCACTGATGGATGAGATAACGAACATTTTAAACACTTATGAAGATATGGGCAAGAGTTTTTCAAACAAGTGCCTTTATAATTGTAATCATAACATTTTAGAACATTATGAGTAGCAGTGGAGGTAGTATTTGTGCTCACAGAGTGTTTAAACATATACAAAAGCCACAATTCCTGATCTACCACAGACCATGACAATGCAGGATTTTTCTCTTTTTTTTAATCTAAATTGAATATCATAATCTTTCCAACCCAATCCCACAGTTCTACTGGCACCTAAACGTATTGTATGTAAATATTTCAAAATTCCACCAATTGAACTAGGAAAGGCTTCAGTATAAATACTTGCAAAAATCAAAAAAGCATCAGTCCATTCTTGAATATTATTTATTTTTGATAGCTCTTTCTTGGAATCTAAAACAATACTACCATTCCGGACAGCAAGTCTTTGTTCAACAGAATCTAAATCTATAGTTTTGGTTATAAGGTTTGCTAGGTCAATATACTCATTATTAACAATTTTAATCTTCAACTTATTTGAAACGTTACAACCCAGATCCTGAGTTATACTTTCAATACGAGGGACATTTTCCAAATCAGATTGAAAATTACCTCTATTGGCATTGTTGCAGTCATAAATTGGTACAGTCTCTAATGCAGCTGTATTCCTGTTTTGTCCTATTTGAGCTAAGACACGATTGGAAACCTCATCAGAAATAGCTGATATTTGATCATCAGTCAAATTCAATGGTACCATTGCTGGGGAATCATTCCGCACTCCTATATCAGGTACAAGATTATCATTTTGGACCTCAGGTCCTTCTTGAACATTTAAGTTACGTGCACCACGTCTGGGACGTGCAATTGGTCGATTTTCTACTCGCTGTCTTGGACGGCGTGGTCTAGGCATGTCGAAACTGGCAAAAAGTTTTTTCCAAACTGAACACATTGTAAAATATCACGCTATTTAAATACTCTGGCACACGTGTCACAAAACGTGAGTTAAATAGATTATAGAGTTATCATACTTAGATATAGTAAGAGTTGTCTTGCGTTAATAAATCGATTTAATATATAGGATTAAATCTTATTATTAAAGAAAAACGTGTTTCAACACACAAGTTGTCTTTTGTTTACAAATAAAAAAGGGTTATAACTCTGTGGGAATGAAAGATAGAATTCCAAAAATGGTATCACATGAAGGGTGAGGTCAAGACCTTTCCACTGATACCAAATATGATAGGGTTTAGGGGTCTTTATTAAGGAAAAACGGGTTTTGAAGGGGAAAATCTCCTTTGTTTACAAATAAAAAAGGGTTATAACTCTGTGGCATCAAAAGATTGAATTCTACAAATGGTATCACATGAAAGATGAGGTCAAGACCTTTCCACTGATACCAAATATGATAGGGTTTGTAGGGTTTACGGGTCTTTATTAAGGAAAAACGGGTTTTAAGTGGAATATTGCCATTGTTCACAAATAAAAAAGGGTTATAACTCTGTGGCATCAAAAGATTGAATTCTACAAATGGTATCACACGAAAGATGAGGTCAAGACCTTTCCACTGATACTAAATATGATAGGTTTTGTAGGGATCAGATGTGTTTATTAAGGGAAAAAGGATTTTGAACGGAAATATCTCATTGTTTACAAGTAAAAAAGGGTTATAACTCTGTGGGATCAAAATATAGAATTCTACAAGTGTTATCACATGAAAGGTGAGGTCAAGACCTTTCCACTGATACCAAATATGATAGGGTTTGTAGGGTTAACTGGTCTTTGTTAAGGAAAAACGGGTTTTGAAGGGGAAAATCTCCTTTGTTTACAAATAAAAAAGGGTTATAACTCTGTGGGATTGAAAGATAGAATTCTGCAAATGGTATCACATGAAAGGTGAGGTCAAGACCTTTCCACTGATACCAAATATGATAGGGTTTGTAGGGTTTAGGGGTCTTTATTAAAGAAAAACGTGTTTCAACACACAAGTTGTCTTTTGTTTACAAATAAAAAAGGGTTATAACTCTGTCGGATCAAAAGATAGAATTCTACAAATGGTATCACATGAAAGGTGAGGTCAAGACCTTTCCACTGATACCAAATATGATAGGATTTGTAGGGTTTAGGGGTCTTTATTAAAGAAAAACGGGTTTCAACACACAAGTTGTCTTTTGTTTACAAATAAAAAAGAGTTATAACTCTGTGGGATCAAAAGATAGAATTCTACAAGTGCTATCACATGAAAGGTGACTGCAAGACATTTCCACTGATACCAAATATGATAGGGTTTGTAGGGTTTACGGGTCTTTATTAAAGAAAAAAGGGTTTAAAGGAGAAAATCTCCTTTCTTTACAAATAAAAAAGGGTTATAACTCTGTGGGATCAAAAGATAGAATTCTACAAATGGTATAACATGAAAGGCGAGGTCCAGAGACCTTTCCACTGATACCAAATATGATAGGGTTTGTAGGGTTTAGGGGTCTTTATTCAAGAAAAACCGGTTTCAACACACAAGTTGTCTTTTGTTTACAAATAAAAAAGGGTTATAAGTCTGTGGGATCAATGGATAGAATTCTACAAATGGTATCGAATGAAAGGTGAGGTCATGACCTTTCCACTGATAGGAAATATGATAGGGTTTGTAGGATTTACGGGTATTTATTGACGAAAAACGGGATTCAACACACAAGTTGTCTTTTGTTTACAAATAAAAAAGAGTTATAACTCTGTGGGATCAAAAGATAGAATTCTACAAATGCTATCACATGAAAGGTGACTGCAAGACCTTTCCACTGATACCAAATATGATAGGGTTTGTAGGGATCAGGTGTCTTTATTAAGGAAAAACGGGTTTTGAAGGGAAAAATCTCATATGTTTACAAAAAAAAGGGTTATAACGCTGTAGGATCAAAAGATGGAATTCTACAAATGGTATCACATGAAAGGTGAGGTCAAGACCTTTCCACTGATGCCAATTATGATAGGGTTTGTAGGGTTTAGGGGTCTTTTTTAAAGAAAAACGTGTTTCAACACACAAATTGTCTTTTGTTTACAAATAAAAAAGGGTTATAACTCTGTGGGATTGAAAGATAGAATTCTGCAAATGGTATCACATGAAAGGTGAGGTCTAAATCTTTTCATTGATACCAAATATGATAGGGTTTGTAGGGTTTAGGGGTCTTTATTAAAGAAAAACGTGTTTTAACACACAAATTATCTTTTGTTTACAATTAAAAAAGGGTTATAACTCTGTGGCATCAAAAGATTGAATTCTACAAATGGTATAACATGAAAGGTGAGGTCGAGATATTTCCACTGATACTAAATATGATAGGGTTTGTAGGATTTAGGGGTCTTTATTAAAGAAAAACGGGTTTCAACACACAAGTTGTCTTTTGTTTACAAATAAAAAAGTCTGTGGGATCAATGAATAGAATTCTACAAATGGTATCACATGAAAGGTGAGGTCAAGACCTTTCCACTGATACCAAATATGATAGGGTTTGTAGGGTTTAGGGGTATTTATGAAGGAAAAACGTGTTTTAAGGGGAAAATCTCCTTTGTTTACAAATAAAAAAGGGTTATAACTCTGTGGGATTGAAAGGTAGAATTCTACAAATGGTATAACATGAAAGGTGAGGTCGAGACCTTTCCTCTGATACCAAATATGATAGGGTTTGTAGGGTTTAGGGGTCTTTTTTTAAAGAAAAACGTGTTTCAAGACACAAGTTGTCTTTTGTTTACAAATAAAAAAGGGTTATAACTCTGTGGAATCAAAAGATAGAATTCTACAAATGGTATCACATGAAAGGTGAGGTCAAGACCTTTCCACTGATACCAAATATGATAGGGTTTGTAGGGTTTAGGGGTCTTTTTTAAAGAAAAACGTGTTTCAACACACAAATTGTCTTTTGTTTACAAATAAAAAAGGGTTATAACTCTGTGGGATCAAAAGACAGAATTCTACAAGTGGTATCACATGAAAGGTGAGGTCAAGACCTTTCCACTGATACCAAATATGATAGGGTTTGTAGGGTTTAGGGGTCTTTATTAAAGAAAAACGTGTTTCAACACACAAGTTGTCTTTTGTTTACAAATAAAAAAGGGTTATAACTCTGTGGGAATGAAAGATAGAATTCTACAAATGGTATCACATGAAAGGTGAGGTCAAGACCTTTCCACTGATACCAAATATGATAGGGTTTGTAGGGTTTAGGGGTCTTTATTAAAGAAAAACGTGTTTCAACACACAAGTTTTCTTTTGTTTACAAATAAAAAATGGTTATAACTCTGTGGGATCAAAAGATAGAATTCTACAAATGGTATCACATGAAAGGTGAGGTCAAGACCTTTCCACTGATACCAAATATGATAGGGTTTGTAGGGTTTAGGGGTCTTTTTTAAAGAAAAACGTGTTTCAAGACACAAGTTGTCTTTTGTTTACAAATAAAAAAGGGTTATAACTCTGTGGGATTGAAAGATAGAATTCTACTAATGGTATCACATGAAAGGTGAGGTCAAGACCTTTCCACTGATACCAAATATGATAGGGTTTGTAGGGTTTAGGGGTCTTTATTAAAGAAAAATAGGTTTCAACACACAAATTGTCTTTTGTTTACAAATAAAAAAGGGGTATAACTCTGTGGGATCAAAAGATAGAATTCTACAAATGGTATCACATGAAAGGTGAGGTCAAGACCTTTCCACTGATACCAAATATGATAGGGTTTGTAGGGTTTACGGGTCTTTATTAAAGAAAAACGGGTTTTAAGTGGAAAATCTCCTTTGTTTACAAATAAAAAAGGGTTATAACTCTGTGGGATCAAAAGATAGAATTCTACAAATGGTATCACATGAAAGGTGAGGTCAAGACCTTTCCACTGATACCAAATATGATAGGGTTTGTAGGGATCAGGTGTCTTTATTAAGGAAAAACGGGTTTAGGAGGGAAAAATCTCCTTTGATTACAAATAAAAAAAGGGTTATAACTCTGTGGGATCAAAAGATTGAATTCTACAAATGGTATCACAAGAAAGGTGAGGTCAAGACCTTTCCACTGATACCAAATATGATAAGGTTTGTAGGGTTAACTGGTCTTTGTTAAAGAAAAGCGGGTTTTAAAGGGAATATTGCCCTTGTTTACAAATAAAAAAGGGTTATAACTCTGTGGGATTGAAAGATAGAATTCTACAAATGGTATCACATGAAAGGTGAGGTCAAGACCTTTCCACTGATACCAAATATGATAGGGTTTGTAGGGTTTAGGGGTCTTTATTAAAGAAAAACGTGTTTCAACACACAAGTTGTCTTTTGTTTACAAATAAAAAAGGGTTATAACTCTGTGGGATCAAAAGATAGAATTCTACAAATGGTATCACATGAAAGGTGAGGTCAAGACCTTTCCACTGATACCAAATATGATAGGGTTTGTAGGGTTTACGGGTCTTTATTAAGGAAAAACGGGTTTTAAGGGGAAAATCTCCTTTGTTTACAAATAAAAAAGGGTTATAACTCTGTGGGATCAAAAGATAGAATTCTACAAATGGTATCACATGAAAGGTGAGGTCAAGACCTTTCCACTGATACCAAATATGATAGGGTTTGTAGGGTTTAGGGGTCTTTATTAAAGAAAAACGGGTTTCAACACACAAGTTGTCTTTTGTTTACAAATAAAAAAGGGTTATAACTCTGTGGGATCAAAAGATAGAATTCTACAAATGGTATCACATGAAAGGTGAGGTCAAGACCTTTCCACTGATACCAAATATGATAGGGTTTGTAGGGTTTAGGGGTATTTATGAAGGAAAAACGGGTTTTAAAGGATAAATCTCCTTTGTTTACAAATAAAAAAGGGTTATAACTCTGTGGGATCAAAAGATAGAATTCTACAAATGGTATCACATGAAAGGTGAGGTCAAGACCTTTCCACTGATACCAAATATGATAGGGTTTGTAGGGATCAGGTGTCTTTATTAAGGAAAAACGGGTTTTGAAGGGAAAAATCTCCTTTGTTTACAAATAAAAAAGGGTTATAACTCTGTGGGATCAAAAGATAGAATTCTACAAATGGTATCACATGAAAGGTGAGGTCAAGACCTTTCCACTGATACCAAATATGATAGGGTTTGTAGGGTTTAGGGGTCTTTATTAAAGAAAAACGGGTTTCAACACACAAATTGTCTTTTGTTTACAAATAAAAAAGGGTTATAACTCTGTGGGATCAAAAGATAGAATTCTACAAATGGTATCACATGAAAGGTGAGGTCAAGACCTTTCCACTGATACCAAATATGATAGGGTTTGTAGGGTTTAGGGGTCTTTATTAAAGAAAAACGTGTTTCAACACACAAATTGTCTTTTGTTTACAAATAAAAAAGGGTTATAACTCTGTGGGATCAAAAGATAGAATTCTACAAATGGTATCACATGAAAGGTGAGGTCAAGACCTTTCCACTGATACCAAATTTGATAGGGTTTGGTAGGGTTTAAGGGTCTTTATTAAAGAAAAACGTGTTTCAAGGGGTAAATCTCCTTTGTTTACAAATAAAAAAGGGTTATAACTCTCTGGGATCGAAAGATAGAATTCTACAAATGGTATCACTTGAAAGGTGAGGTCAAGACCTTTCCACTGATACAAAATTTGACAGGGTTTGTACGGATCAGACGTCTTTATTAAGGAAAAAAGGGTTTTGAAAGGAAAAATCTCCTTTGTTTACAAATAAAAAAGGGTTATAACTCTGTGGGATCAAAAGATAGAATTCTACAAATGGTATGACATGAAAGGTGACGTCATAACCTTTCCACTGATACCAAATATGATAGGGTTTCTAGGGTTTGGGATCCCTATTAAGGAAAAACGGGTTTTAAGGGGAAAATTTCATTTGTTTACAAATAAAAAAGGGTTATAACTCTGTGGGATCAAAAGATAGAATTCTACAAATGGTATCACATGAAAGGTGAGGTCTAGACCTTTCCACTGATACCAAATATGATACGGTTTGTAGGGTTTAGGGGTCTTTATTAAAGAAAAATGGGTTTCAACACACAAATTGTCTTTTGTTTACAAATAAAAAAGGGTTATAACTCTGTGGGATCAAAAGATAGAATTCTAAAAATGGTATCACATGAAAGGTGAGGTCAAGACCTTTCCACTGATACCAAATATGATAGGGTTTGTAGGGTTTAGGGGTCTTTATTAAAGAAAAACGTGTTTCAACACACAAATTGTCTTTTGTTTACAAATAAAAAAGGGTTATAACTCTGTGGGATAAAAAAAAAACACAATTCTACAAATGGTATCACATGAAAGGTGAGGTGAAGACCCTTCCACTGATACCAAATATGATAGGGTTTGTAGGGTAGGGGTCTTTATTAAAGAAAAACGGGTTTCAACACAGAAATTTTCTTTGTTTACAAATAAAAAAGGGTTATAACTCTGTGGGATCAAAAGATAGAATTCCAGAAATGGTATCACATGAAGGGTGAGGTGAAGACCTTTCCACTGATACCAAATATGATAGGGTTTGTAGGGTTTAGGGGTCTTTATTAAAGAAAAACGTGTTTCAGCACACAACTTGTCTTTTGTTTAGAAATAAAAAGGGTTATAACTCTGTGGGATTGAAAGATAGAATTCTACAAATGGTATCACATGAAAGGTGAGGTCAAGACCTTTCCACTGATACCAAATATGATAGGGTTTGTAGGGTTTAGGGGTCTTTATTAAGGAAAAACGGGTTTTAAGGAGAAAATCTCCTTTGTTTACAAATAAAAAAGGGTTATAACTCTGTGGGATTGAAAGATAGAATTCTACAAATGGTATCACATGAAAGGTGAGGTCAAGACCTTTCCACTGATACCAAATATGATAGGGTTTGTAGGGTTTAGGGGTCTTTATTAAGGAAAAAAGTGTTTAAAGGAAAAATCTCCTTTGTTTACAAATAAAAAAGGGTTATAACTCTGTGGGATCAAAAGATAGAATTCTACAAATGGTATCACATGAAAGGTGAGGTCAAGACCTTTCCACTGATACCAAATATGATAGGGTTTGTAGGGTTTAGGGGTCTTTATTAAAGAAAAACGTGTTTCAACACACAAATTGTCTTTTGTTTACAAATAAAAAAGGGTTATAACTCTGTGGGATTGAAAGATAGAATTCTACAAATGGTATCACATGAAAGGTGAGGTCAAGACCTTTCCACTGATACCAAATATGATAGGGTTTGTAGGGTTTAGGGGTCTTTATTAAAGAAAAACGGGTTTCAACACACAAGTTGTCTTTTGTTTACAAATAAAAAAGGGTTATAACTCTGTGGGATCAAAAGATAGAATTCTACAAATGGTATCACATGAAAGGTGAGGTCAAGACCTTTCCACTGATACCAAATATGATAGGGTTTGTAGGGTTTACGGGTCTTTATTAAGGAAAAACGGGTTTTAAGGGGAAAATCTCCTTTGTTTACAAATAAAAAAGGGTTATAACTCTGTGGGATCAAAAGATAGAATTCTACAAATGGTATCACATGAAAGGTGAGGTCAAGTCCTTTCCACTGATACTAAATATGATAGGGTTTGTAGGGTTTAGGGGTCTTTATTAAAGAAAAATGGGTTTCAACACACAAATTGTCTTTTGTTTACAAATAAAAAAGGGGTATAACTCTGTGGGATCAAAAGATAGAATTCTACAAATGGTATCACATGAAAGGTGAGGTCAAGACCTTTCCACTGATACCAAATATGATAGGGTTTGTAGGGTTTAGGGGTCTTTATTAAGGAAAAACGGGTTTTAAGGGGAAAATCTCCTTTGTTTACAAATAAAAAAGGGTTATAACTCTGTGGGATCAAAAGATAGAATTCTAAAACTGGTATCACATGAAAGGTGAGGTGAAGACCTTTCCACTGATACCAAATATGATAAGGTTTGTACGGATCAGACGTCTTTCTTAAGGAAAAAAGGGTTTTGAAAGGAAAAATCTCCTTTGTTTACAAATAAAAAAGGGTTATAACTCTGTGGGATCAAAAGATAGAATTCTACAAATGGTATGACATGAAAGGTGAGGTCAAGACCTTTCCACTGATACCAAATATGATAGGGTTTGTAGGGTTTAAGGGTCTTTATTAAAGAAAAACGGGTTTCAAGGGGAAAATCTCCTTTGTTTACAAATAAAAAAGGGTTATAACTCTGTGGGATCGAAAGATAGAATTCTACAAGTGGTATCACATGAAAGGTGAGGTCAAGACCTTTGCACTGATACCAAATTTGAGAGGGTTTGGTAAGGTTTAAGGGTCTTTATTAAAGAAAAACGGGTTTTAAGGGGAAATCGCCTTTGTTTACAAATAAAAATAGGGTTATAACTCTGTGGGATCGAAAGATAAAATTCTACAAGTGGTATCACATGAAAGGTGAGGTCAAGACCTTTCCACTGATACCAAATTTGATAGGGTTTGTAGGGTTTAGGGGTCTTTATTAAAGAAAAACGTGTTTCAACACACAAGTTGTCTTTTGTTTACAAATAAAAAAGGGTTATAACTCTGTGGGATTGAAAGATAGAATTCTACAAATGGTATCACATGAAAGGTGAGGTCAAGACCTTTCCACTGATACCAAATATGATAGGGTTTGGTAGGGTTTAAGGGTCTTTATTAAAGAAAAACGGGTTTCAAGGGGAAAATCTCCTTTGTTTACAAATAAAAAAGGGTTATAACTCTGTGGGATCAAAAGATAGAATTCTACAAATGGTATCACATGAAAGGTGAGGTGAAGACCTTTCCACTGATACCAAATATGATAGGGTTTGTGGGGTTAACTGGTCTTTGTTAACGAGAAATGGGTTTTAAAGGGAATATTGCCCTTGTTTACAAATAAAAAAGGGATATAACTCTGTGGGATTGAAAGATAGAATTCTACAAATGGTATCACATGAAAGGTGAGGTCAAGACCTTTCCACTGATACCAAATATGATAGGGTTTGTAGGGTTTAGGGGTCTTTATTAAAGAAAAACGGGTTTCAACACACAAATTGTCTTTTGTTTACAAATAAAAAAGGGGTATAACTCTGTGGGATCAAAAGACACAATTCTACAAATGGTATCACATGAAAGGTGAGGTCAAGACCTTCCCACTGATACCAAATATGATAGGGTTTGTAGGGTTTATAGGTCTTTATTAAGGAGAAACGGGTTTTGAAGGGGAAAATCTTCTTTGTTTACAAATAAAAAAGGGTTATAACTCTGTGGGATCAAAAGATAGAATTCTACAAATGGTATCACATGAAAGGTGAGGTCAAGACCTTTCCACTGATACCAAATATGGTAGGGTTTGTAGGGTTTACGGGTCTTTAATAAAGAAAATCGGGTTTTAAGGGGAAAATCTCCTTTGTTTACAAATAAAAAAGGGTTACAACTGTGTGGGATTGAAAGATTGAATTCTACAAATGGTATCACATGAAAGGTGAGGTCAAGACCTTTCCACTGATACCAAATATGATAGGGTTTGTAGGGTTTAGGGGTCTTTATTAAAGAAAAACGTGTTTCAACACACAAATTGTCTTTTGTTTACAAATAAAAAAGGGTTATAACTCTGTGGGATCAAAAGATAGAATTCTACAAATGGTATCACATGAAAGGTGAGGTCAAGACCTTTCCACTGATACCAAATATGATAGGGTTTGTAGGGTTTACAGGTCTTTAATAAAGAAAATCGGGTTTTAAGGGAAAATCTCCTTTGTTTACAAATAAAAAAGGGTTATAACTCTGTGGGATCAAAAGATAGAATTCTAAAAATGGTATCACATGAAAGGTGAGGTCAAGACCTTTCCACTGATACCAAATATGATAGGGTTTGTAGGGTTTACGGGTCTTTATTAAAGAAAAACGGGTTTAAAGGGAAAATCTCCTTTCTTTACAAAAAAAAGGGTTATAACTCTGTGAGATCAAAAGATAGAATTCTAAAAATGGTATCACATGAAAGGTGAGGTCAAGACCTTTCCACTGATACTAAATATGATAGGGTTTGTAGGGTTTAGGGGTCTTTATTAAAGAAAAATTGGTTTCAACACACAAATTGTCTTTTGTTTACAAATAAAAAAGGGGTATAACTCTGTGGGATCAAAAGACAGAATTCTACAAATGGTATCACATGAAAGGTGAGGTCAAGACCTTTCCACTGATACCAAATATGATAGGGTTTGTAGGGTTTAGGGGTCTTTATTAAGGAAAAACGGGTTTTGAAGGGGAAATCTCCTTTGTTTACAAATAAAAAAGGGTTATAACTCTGTGGGATCAAAAGATAGAATTCTACAAATGGTATCACATGAAAGGTGAGGTCAAGACCTTTCCACTGATACCAAATATGATAGGGTTTGTAGGGTTTAGGGGTCTTTATTAAAGAAAAACGGGTTTCAACACACAAATTGTCTTTTGTTTACAAATAAAAAAGGGTTATAACTCTGTGGGATCAAAAGATAGAATTCTACAAATGGTATCACATGAAAGGTGAGGTCAAGACCTTTCCACTGATACCAAATATGATAGGGTTTGTAGGGTTTACGGGTCTTTATTAAGGAAAAACGGGTTTTAAGGGGAAAATCTCCTTTGTTTACAAATAAAAAAGGGTTATAACTCTGTGGGATCAAAAGATAGAATTCTACAAATGGTATCACATGAAAGGTGAGGTCAAGACCTTTCCACTGATACCAAATATGATAGGGTTTGTAGGGTTTAGGGGTCTTTATTAAAGAAAAACGGGTTTCAACACACAAGTTGTCTTTTGTTTACAAATAAAAAAGGGTTATAACTCTGTGGGATCAAAAGATAGAATTCTACAAATGGTATCACATGAAAGGTGAGGTCAAGACCTTTCCACTGATACCAAATATGATAGGGTTTGTAGGGTTTAGGGATATTTATGAAGGAAAAACGGGTTTAAGGGGAAAATCTCCTTTGTTTACAAATAAAAAAGGGTTATAACTCTGTGGGATTGAAAGATAGAATTCTACAAATGGTATCACATGAAAGGTGAGGTCAAGACCTTTCCACTGATACCAAATATGATAGGGTTTGTAGGGTTTAGGGGTCTTTATTAAGGAAAAACGGGTTTTGAAGGGGAAAATCTCCTTTGTTTACAAATAAAAAGGGTTATAACTCTGTGGGATCAAAAGATTGAATTCTACAAATGGTATCACAAGAAAGGTGAGGTCAAGACCTTTCCACTGATACCAAATATGATAGGGTTTGTAGGGTTAACTGGTCTTTGTTAAGGAAAAACGGGTTTTAAAGGGAATATTGCCCTTGTTTACAAATAAAAAAGGGTTATAACTCTGTGGGATCAAAAGATAGAATTCTACAGGTGGTATCACATGAAAGGTGAGGTCAAGACCTTTCCACTGATACCAAATATGATAGGGTTTGTAGGGTTTAGGGGTCTTTATTAAAGAAAAACGGGTTTTAAGGGGGAAATCTCCTTTGTTTACAAATAAAAAAGGGTTATAACTCTGTGGGATCAAAAGATAGAATTCTACAAATGGTATCACATGAAAGGTGAGGTCAAGACCTTTCCACTGATACCAAATATGATAGGGTTTGTAGGGTTTACGGGTCTTTATTAAAGAAAAACGGGTTTTAAGGGGAAAATCTCCTTTGTTTACAAATAAAAAAGGGTTATAACTCTGTGGGATCAAAAGATAGAATTCTACAAATGGTATCACATGAAAGGTGAGGTCAAGACCTTTCCACTGATACCAAATATGATAGGGTTTGTAGGGTTTACGGGTCTTTATTAAAGAAAAACGGGTTTTAAGGGGAAAATCTCCTTTGTTTACAAATAAAAAAGGGTTATAACTCTGTGGGATCAAAAGATAGAATTCTAAAAATGGTATCACATGAAAGGTGAAGTCAAGACCTTTCCACTGATACCAAATACGATAGGGTTGGTAGGGTTTAGGGGTCTTTATTAAAGAAAAACGGGTTTCAACACAGAAATTTTCTTTGTTTACAAATAAAAAAGGGTTATCACTCTGTGGGATCAAAAGATTGAATTCTACAAATGGTATCACATGAAAGGTGAGGTCAAGACCTTTCCACTGATACCAAGTTTGGTAGGGTTTGTAGGGTTTACGGGTCTTTATTAAAGAAAAACGGGTTTAAGGGGAAAATCTCCTTTGTTTACAAATAAAAAAGGGTTATAACTCTGTGGGATCAAAAGATAGAATTCTACAAATGGTATCACATGAAAGGTGAGGTCAAGACCTTTCCACTGATACCAAATATGATAGGGTTTGTAGGGTTTAGGGGTCTTTATTAAGGAAAAACGGGTTTTGAAGGGGAAAATCTCCTTTGTTTACAAATAAAAAAGGGTTATAACTCTGTGGGATCAAAAGATAGAATTCTACAAATGGTATCACATGAAAGGTGAGGTCAAGACCTTACCACTGATACGAAATTTGATAGGATTTGTAGGGTTTAAGGGTCTTTATTAAAGAAAAACGGGTTTTAAAGGGACAATCTCCTTTGTTTACAAATAAAAAAGGGTTATAACTCTGTGGGATCAAAAGATAGAATTCTACAAATGGTATCACATGAAAGGTGAGGTCAAGACCTTTCCACTGATACCAAATATGATAGGGTTTTTAGGGATCAGGTGTCTTTATTAAGGAAAAACGGGTTTTGAAGGGGAAAATCTCCTTTGTTTACAAATAAAAAAGGGTTATCACTCTGTGGGATCAAAAGATAGAATTCTACAAGTGGTATCACATGAAAGGTGAGGTCAAGACCTTTCCACTGATACCAAATATGATAGGGTTTGTAGGGTTTACGGGTCTTTATTAAAGAAAAACGGGTTTTAAGGGGAAAATCTCCTTTGTTTACAAATAAAAAAGGGTTATAACTCTGTGGGATCAAAAGATAGAATTCTAAAAATGGTATCACATGAAAGGTGAGGTCAAGACCTTTCCACTGATACCAAATATGATAGGGTTTGTAGGGTTTAATGGTCTTTATTAAAGAAAAACTGGTTTCAACACACAAGTTGTCTTTTGTTTACAAATAAAAAAGGGTTATAACTCTGTGGGATCAAAAGATAGAATTCTACAAATGGTATCACATGAAAGGTGAGGTCAAGACCTTTCCACTGATACCAAATATGATAGGGTTTGTAGGGTTTAGGGGTCTTTATTAAAGAAAAACGGGTTTCAAGGGGAAAATCTCCTTTGTTTACAAATAAAAAAGGGTTATAACTCTGTGGGATCAAAAGATAGAATTCTACAAGTGGTATCACATGAAAGGTGAGGTCAAGACCTTTCCACTGATACCAAATTTGAGAGGGTTTGATAGGGTTTAAGGGTCTTCATTAAAGAAAAACGGGTTTCAAGTGGAAATTGCCTTTGTTTACAAATAAAAATAGGGTTATAACTCTGTGGGATCAAAAGATAGAATTCTACAAGTGGTATCACATGAAAGGTGAGGTCAAGACCTTTCCACTGATACCAAATTTGATCGGGTTTGTAGGGTTTAATGGTTCTTAATTAAAGAAAAACGGGTTTCAAGGAGAAAATCTCTTTTGTTTACAAATAAAAAAGGGTTATAACTCTGTGGGATCGAAAGATAGAATTCTACAAATGGTATCACATGAAAGGTGAGGTCAAGACCTTTCCACTGATACCAAATATGATAAGGTTTGTAGGGTTTAGGGGTCTTTTTTAAAGAAAAACGGGTTTTGAAGGGAAAAATCTCCTTTGTTTACAAATAAAAAAGGGTTATAACTCTGTGGGATCAAAAGATAGAATTCTACAAATGGTATCACATGAAAGGTGAGGTCAAGACCTTTCCACTGATACCAAATATGATAGGGTTTGTAGGGTTTATGGGTCTTTATTAAAGAAAAACGGGTTTTCAAGGGAAAAATGTCATTTGTTTACAAATAAAAAAGGGTTATAACTCTATGTGATCCAAAGATAGAATTCTACAAGTGGTATCACATGAAAGGTGAGGTCAAGACCTTTCCACTGATACCAAATATGATAGGGTTTGTAGGGTTTAGGGGTCTTTATTAAAGAAAAACGGGTTTCAACACACAAGTTGTCTTTTGTTTACAAATAAAAAAGGGTTATAACTCTGTGGGATCAAAAGATAGAATTCTACAAATGGTATCACATGAAAGGTGAGGTCAAGACCTTTCCACTGATACCAAATATGATAGGGTTTGTAGGGTTTACGGGTCTTTATTAAGGAAAAACGAGTTTTCAAGGGGAAAATCTCCTTTGTTTACAAATAAAAAAGGGTTATAACTCTGTGGGATCAAAAGATAGAATTCTACAAATGGTATCACATGAAAGGTGAGGTCAAGACCTTTCCACTGATACCAAATATGATAGGGTTTGTAGGGTTTAGGGGTCTTTATTAAAGAAAAACGGGTTTCAACACACAAGTTGTCTTTTGTTTACAAATAAAAAAGGGTTATAACTCTGTGGGATCAAAAGATAGAATTCTACAAATGGTATCACATGAAAGGTGAGGTCAAGACCTTTCCACTGATACCAAATATGATAGGGTTTGTAGGGTTTAGGGGTCTTTATTAAGGAAAAACGGGTTTTAAGGGGAAAATCTCCTTTGTTTACAAATAAAAAAGGGTTATAACTCTGTGGGATTGAAAGATAGAATTCTACAAATGGTATCACATGAAAGGTGAGGTCAAGACCTTTCCACTGATACCAAATATGATAGGGTTTGTAGGGTTTAGGGGTCTTTATTAAGGAAAAACGGGTTTTAAGGGGAAAACCTCCTTTGTTTACAAATAAAAAAGGGTTATAACTCTGTGGGATCAAAAGATAGAATTCTACAAATGGTATCACATGAAAGGTGAGGTCAAGACCTTTCCACTGATACCAAATATGATAGGGTTTGTAGGGTTTACGGGTCTTTATTAAAGAAAAAGGGTTCAACACACAAGTTGTCTTTTGTTTACAAATAAAAAAGGGTTATAACTCTGTGGGATCAAAAGATAGAATTCTACAAATGGTATCACATGAAAGGTGAGGTCAAGACCTTTCCACTGATACCAAATATGATAGGGTTTGTAGGGATCAGGTGTCTTTATTAAGGAAAAACGGGTTTTGAAGGGAAAAATCTCCTTTGTTTACAAATAAAAAAGGGTTATAACTCTGTGGGATCAAAAGATAGAATTCTACAAATGGTATCACATGAAAGGTGAGGTCAAGACCTTTCCACTGATACCAAATATGATAGGGTTTGTAGGGTTTAGGGGTCTTTGTTAAGGAAAAACGGGTTTTAAAGGGAATATTGCCCTTGTTTACAAATAAAAAAGGGTTATAACTCTGTGGGATTGAAAGATAGAATTCTACAAATGGTATCACATGAAAGGTGAGGTCAAGACCTTTCCACTGATACCAAATATGATAGGGTTTGTAGGGTTTAGGGGTCTTTATTAAAGAAAAACGGGTTTCAACACACAAATTGTCTTTTGTTTACAAATAAAAAAGGGTTATAACTCTGTGGGATCAAAAGATAGAATTCTACAAATGGTATCACATGAAAGGTGAGGTCAAGACCTTTCCACTGATACCAAATATGATAGGGTTTGTAGGGTTTAGGGGTCTTTATTAAAGAAAAACGGGTTTAAGGGGAAAATCTCCTTTTTTTACAAATAAAAAAGTGTTATAACTCTGTGAGATCAAAAGATAGAATTCTAAAAATGGTATCACATAAAAGATGAGGTCAAGACCTTTCCACTGATACTAAATATGATAGGGTTGGTAGGGTTTAGGGGTCTTTATTAAAGAAAAATTGGTTTCAACACACAAATTGTCTTTTGTTTACAAATAAAAAAGGGGTATAACTCTGTGGGATCAAAAGACAGAATTCTACAAATGGTATCACATGAAAGGTGAGGTCAAGACCTTTCCACTGATACCAAATATGATAGGGTTTGTAGGGTTTAGGGGTCTTTATTAAAGAAAAAAGTCTTCCAAAATGAAAATCTCATTGTTTACAAATAAAAAAGGGTTATAACTCTGTGGGATTGAAAGATAGAATTCTACAAGTGGTATCACATGAAAGGTGAGGTCAAGACCTTTCCACTGATACCAAATATGATAGGGTTTGTAGGGTTTAGGGGTCTTTATTAAAGAAAAACGGGTTGTAAAGGGAAAATCTCCTTTGTTTACAAATAAAAAAGGGTTATAACTCTGTGGGATCAAAAGATAGAATTCTACAAATGGTATCACATGAAAGGTGAGGTCAAGACCTTTCCACTGATACCAAATTTGATAGGGTTTGTAGGGTTTAGGGGTCTTTATTCAAGAAAAATCGGTTTCAACACACAAGTTGTCTTTTGTTTACAAATAAAAAAGCGTTATAACTCTGTGGGATCAATGGATGAAATTCTACAAATGGTATCACATCAAAGGAGAGGTCAAGACCTTTCCACTGATACCAAATATGATAGGGTTTGTAAGGTTTAGGGGTCTTCATTAAAGAAAAGCGGGATTCAAAGGGAAAATCTAATTTGTTTACAAATAAAAAAGGGTTATAACTCTGTGGGATCAAAAGATAGAATTCTACAAATGGTATCACATGAAAGGTGAGGTCAAGACCTTTCCACTGATACCAAATATGATAGGGATTGTAGGGTTTAGGGGTCTTTGTTAAGGAAAAACGGGTTTTAAAGGGAATATTGCCCTTGTCATAAAATAAAAAAGGGTTATAACTCTGAGGGATCAAAAGATAGAATTCTACAGGTGGTATCACATGAAAGGTGAGGCCAAAACCTTTCCACTGATACCAAATATGATAGGGTTTGTAGGGTTTAGGGGTCTTTATTAAAGAAAAACGGGTTTCAACACACAAGTTGTCTTTTGTTTACAAATAAAAAAGGGTTATAACTCTGTGGGATCAAAAGATAGAATTCTACAAATGGTATCACATGAAAGGTGAGGTCAAGACCTTTCCACTGATACCAAATATGATAGGGTTTGTAGGGTTTACGGGTCTTTATTAAGGAAAAACGGGTTTTGAAGGGGAAAATCTCCTTTGTTTACAAAAAAAAAGGGTTATAACTCTGTGGGATCAAAAGATAGAATTCTACAAATGGTATCACATGAAAGGTGAGGTCAAGACCTTTCCACTGATACCAAATATGATAGGGTTTGTAGGGTTTAGGGGTCTTTATTAAGGAAAAACGGGTTTTGAAGGGGAAAATCTCCTTTGTTTACAAATAAAAAAGGGTTATAACTCTGTGGGATCAAAAGATAGAATTCTACAAATGGTATCACATGAAAGGTGAGGTCAAGACCTTTCCACTGATACCAAATATGATAGGGTTTGTAGGGTTTAGGGGTCTTTATTAAAGAAAAACGGGTTTCAACACACAAGTTGTCTTTTGTTTACAAATAAAAAAGGGTTATAACTCTGTGGGATTGAAAGATAGAATTCTACAAATGGTATCACATGAAAGGTGAGGTCAAGACCTTTCCACTGATACCAAATATGATAGGGTTTGTAGGGTTTAGGGGTCTTTATTAAGGAAAAACGGGTTTTATGGGAAAATCTCCTTTGTTTACAAATAAAAAAGGGTTACAAATGTGTGGGATTGAAAGATTGAATTCTACAAATGGTATCACATGAAAGGTGAGGTCAAGACCTCTCCACTGATACCAAATATGATAAGGTTTGTAGGGTTTAGGGGTCTTTTTTTAAAATAAAAACGGGTTTTGAAGGGAAAAATCTTCTTTGTTTACAAATAAAAAAGGTTATAACTCTGTGGGATCAAAAGATAGAATTCTACAAATGGTATCACAAGAAAGGTGAGGTCAAGACCTTTCCACTGATACCAAATATGATAGGGTTTGTAGGGTTTAGGGGTCTTTATTAAAGAAAAACGTGTTTCAACACACAAGTTGTCTTTTCTTTACAAATAAAAAAGGGTTATAACTCTGTGGGATCAAAAGATAGAATTCTACAAATGGTATCACATGAAAGGTGAGGTCAAGACCTTTCCACTGATACCAAATATGATAGGGTTTGTAGGGTTTAGGGGTCTTTATTATAGAAAAACGGGTTTTGAAGGGAAAAATGTCTTTTGGTTACAAATAAAAAAGGGTTATAACTCTGTGGGATCAAAAGATTGAATTCTACAAATGGTATCACAAGAAAGGTGAGGTCAAGACCTTTCCACTGATACCAAATATGATAGGGTTTGTAGGGTTTACGGGTCTTTATTAAGGAAGAACGGGTTTTTAAGGGGAAAATCTCCTTTGTTTACCAAGACAAAAGGGTTATAACTCTGTGTGATAAAAAGATAGAATTCTACAAGTGCTATCACATGAAAGGTGAGTTCAAGACCTTTCCACTGATACCAAATATGATAGGGTTTGTAGGGTTTACGGGTCTTTATTAAGGAAAAACGGGTTTTGAAGGGGAAAATCTCCTTTGTTTACAAAGACAAAAGGGTTATAACTCTGTGGGATCAAAAGATAGAATTCTACAAATGGTATCACATGAAAGGTGAGGTCAAGACCTTTCCACTGATACCAAATATGATAGGGTTTGTAGGGTTTAGGGGTCTTTATTAAAGAAAAACGGGTTTCAACACACAAGTTGTCTTTTGTTTACAAATAAAAAAGGGTTATAACTCTGTGGGATCAAAAGATAGAATTCTACAAATGGTATCACATGAAAGGTGAGGTCAAGACCTTTCCACTGATACCAAATATGATAGGGTTTGTAGGGTTTAGGGGTCTTTATTAAGGAAAAACGGGTTTTAAGGGGAAAATCTCCTTTGTTTACAAAAAAAGGGTTATAACTCTGTGGGATCAAAAGATAGAATTCTACAAATGGTATCACATGAAAGGTGAGGTCAAGACCTTTCCACTGATACCAAATATGATAGGGTTTGTAGGGTTTAGGGGTCTTTATTAAGGAAAAACGGGATTTGAACGGAAAATTCTCCTTTGTTTACAAATAAAAAAAGGTTATAACTCTGTGGGATCAAAATATAGAATTCTACAAATGGTATCACATGAAAGGTGAGGTCAAGACCTTTCCACTGATACCAAATATGATAGGGTTTGTAGGGTTTAGGGGTCTTTATTAAAGAAAAACGTGTTTCAACACACAAGTTGTCTTTTGTTTACAAATAAAAAAGGGTTATAACTCTGTGGGATCAAAAGATAGAATTCTACAAATGGTATCACATGAAAGGTGAGGTCAAGACCTTTCCACTGATACCAAATATGATAGGGTTTGTAGGGTTTAGGGGTCTTTATTAAAGAAAAACGGGTTTGAAGGGGAAAATCTCCTTTGTTTACAAATAAAAAAGGGTTATAACTCTGTGGGATCAAAAGATAGAATTCTACAAGTGGTATCACATGAAAGGTGAGGTCAAGACCTTTCCACTGATACCAAATATGATAGGGTTTGTAGGGTTTAGGGGTCTTTATTAAAGAAAAACGGGTTTCAACACACAAGTTGTCTTTTGTTTACAAATAAAAAAGGGTTATAACTCTGTGGGATTGAAAGATAGAATTCTACAAATGGTATCACATGAAAGGTGAGGTCAAGACCTTTCCACTGATACCAAATATGATAGGGTTTGTAGGGTTTAGGGGTCTTTATTAAAGAAAAACGGGTTTCAACACACAAATTGTCTTTTGTTTACAAATAAAAAAGAGTTATAACTCTGTGGGATCAAAAGATAGAATTCTACAAATGGTATCACATGAAAGGTGAGGTCAAGACCTTTCCACTGATACCAAATATGATAGGGTTTGTAGGGTTTAGGGGTCTTTATTAAGGAAAAACGGGTTTTGAAGGGGAAAATCTCCTTTGTTTACAAATAAAAAAGGGTTATAACTCTGTGGGATCAAAAGATAGAATTCTACAAATGGTATCACATGAAAGGTGAGGTCAAGACCTTTCCACTGATACCAAATATGATAGGGTTTGTAGGGTTTAGGGGTCTTTATTAAAGAAAAACGGGTTTCAACACACAAATTGTCTTTTGTTTACAAATAAAAAAGGGTTATAACTCTGTGGGATCAAAAGATAGAATTCTACAAATGGTATCACATGAAAGGTGAGGTCAAGACCTTTCCACTGATACCAAATATGATAGGGTTTGTAGGGTTTAGGGGTCTTTATTAAAGAAAAACGGGTTTCAACACACAAGTTGTCTTTTGTTTACAAAAAAAGGGTTATAACTCTGTGGGATCAAAAGATAGAATTCTACAAATGGTATCACATGAAAGGTGAGGTCAAGACCTTTCCACTGATACCAAATATGATAGGGTTTGTAGGGTTTAGGGGTCTTTATTAAGGAAAAACGGGTTTTGAAGGGGAAAATCTCCTTTGTTTACAAATAAAAAAGGGTTATAACTCTGTGGGATCAAAAGATAGAATTCTACAAATGGTATCACATGAAAGGTGAGGTCAAGACCTTTCCACTGATACCAAATATGATAGGGTTTGTAGGGTTTAGGGGTCTTTATTAAAGAAAAACGGGTTTCAACACACAAGTTGTCTTTTGTTTACAAATAAAAAAGGGTTATAACTCTGTGGGATATAAAGATAGAATTCTACAAATGGTATCACATGAAAGGTGAGGTCAAGACCTTTCCACTGATACCAAATATGATAGGGTTTGTAGGGTTTAGGGGTCTTTATTAAGGAAAAACGGGTTTTGAAGGGGAAAATCTCCTTTGTTTACAAATAAAAAAGGGTTATAACTCTGTGGGATCAAAAGATAGAATTCTACAAATGGTATCACAAGAAAGGTGAGGTCAAGACCTTTCCACTGATACCAAATATGATAGGGTTTGTAGGGTTAACTGGTCTTTGTTAAGGAAAAACGGGTTTTAAAGGGAATATTGCCCTTGTTTACAAATAAAAAAGGGTTATAACTCTGTGGGATTGAAAGATAGAATTCTACAAATGGTATCACATGAAAGGTGAGGTCAAGACCTTTCCACTGATACCAAATATGATAGGGTTTGTAGGGTTTAGGGGTCTTTATTAAGGAAAAACGGGTTTTGAAGGGGAAAATCTCCTTTGTTTACAAATAAAAAAGGGTTATAACTCTGTGGGATCAAAAGATAGAATTCTACAAATGGTATCACATGAAAGGTGAGGTCAAGACCTTTCCACTGATACCAAATATGATAGGGTTTGGTAGGGTTTAAGGGTCTTTATTAAAGAAAAACGGGTTTCAAGGAGAAATCTCCTTTGTTTACAAATAAAACAAGGGTTATAACTCTGTGGGATCGAAAGATAGAATTCTACAAATGGTATCAATTGAAAGGTGAGGTCAAGACCTTTCCACTGATACCAAATATGATAGGGTTTGTAGGGTTTAGGGGTCTTTATTAAAGAAAAACGTGTTTCAACACACAAATTGTCTTTTGTTTACAAATAAAAAAGGGTTATAACTCTGTGGGATGAAAAGATAGAATTCTAAAAATGGTATCACATGAAAGGTGAGGTCAAGACCTTTCCACTGATACTAAATATGATAGGGTTGGTAGGGTTTAGGGGTCTTTATTAAAGAAAAATTGGTTTCAACACACAAATTGTCTTTTGTTTACAAAAAAAAGAGTTATAACTCTGTGGGATCAAAAGATAGAATTCTACAAGTCCTATCACATGAAAGGTGAGGTCAAGACCTTTCCACTGATACCAAATATGATAGGGTTTGTAGGGTTTACGGGTCTTTATTAAAGAAAAACGGGTTTTAAGGGGAAAATCTCCTTTGTTTACAAATAAAAAAGGGTTATAACTCTGTGGGATCAAAAGACAGAATTCTACAAATGGTATCACATGAAAGGTGAGGTCAAGACCTTTCCACTGATACCAAATATGATAGGGTTAGTAGGGTTAAGGGGTCTTTATTAAAGAAAAACGGGTTTCAACACACAAGTTGTCTTTTGTTTACAAATAAAAAAGGGTTATAAGTCTGTGGGATCAATTGATAGAATTCTACAAATGGTATCACATGAAAGGTTAGGTCTTGACCTTTCCACTGATAGGAAATATGATAGGGTTTGTAGGATTTACGGGTATTTATTGACGAAAAACGGGATTCAACACACAAGTTGTCTTTTGTTTACAAATAAAAAAGGGTTATAACTCTGTGGGATCAAAAGATAGAATTCTAAAAATGGTATCACATGAAAGGTGACGTCAAGACCTTTCCACTGATACTAAATATGATAGGGTTGGTAGGGTTTAGGGGTCTTTATTAAAGAAAAATTGGTTTCAACACACAAATTGTCTTTTGTTTACAAAAAAAAAAAAGAGTTATAACTCTGTGGGATCAAAAGATAGAATTCTATAAATGGTATCACATGAAAGGTGAGGTCAAGACCTTTCCACTGATACCAAATATGATAGGGTTTGTAGGGTTTAGGGGTCTTTATTAAGGAAAAACGGGTTTTGAAGGGGAAAATCTCCTTTGTTTACAAATAAAAAAGGGTTATAACTCTGTGGGATTGAAAGATAGAATTCTACAAATGGTATCACATGAAAGGTGAGGTCAAGACCTTTCCACTGATACCAAATATGATAGGGTTTGTAGGTTTACGGGTATTTATTAACGAAAAACGGGTTTCAACACACAAGTTGTCTTTTGTTTACAAATAAAAAAGGGTTATAACTCTGTGGGATCAAAAGATAGAATTCTACAAATGGTATCACATGAAAGGTGAGGTCAAGACCTTTCCACTGATACCAAATATGATAGGGTTTGTAGGGTTTAGGGGTCTTTATTAAGGAAAAACGGGTTTTGAAGGGGAAAATCTCCTTTGTTTACAAATAAAAAAGGGTTATAACTCTGTGGGATCAAAAGATAGAATTCTACAAATGGTATCACATGAAAGGTGAGGTCAAGACCTTTCCACTGATACCAAATATGATAGGGTTTGTAGGGTTTACGGGTCTTTATTAAAGAAAAACGGGTTTTAAAGGGAAAATCTCCTTTGTTTACAAATAAAAAAGGGTTATAACTCTGTGGGATTGAAAGATAGAATTCTACAAATGGTATCACATGAAAGGTGAGGTCAAGACCTTTCCACTGATACCAAATATGATAGGGTTTGTAGGGTTTAGGGGTCTTTATTAAAGAAAAACGGGTTTCAACACACAAGTTGTCTTTTGTTTACAAATAAAAAAGGGTTATAACTCTGTGGGATCAAAAGATAGAATTCTACAAATGGTATCACATGAAAGGTGAGGTCAAGACCTTTCCACTGATACCAAATATGATAGGGTTTGTAGGGTTTAGGGGTCTTTATTAAAGAAAAACGGGTTTCAACACACAAATTGTCTTTTGTTTACAAATAAAAAAGGGTTATAACTCTGTGGGATCAAAAGATAGAATTCTACAAATGGTATCACATGAAAGGTGAGGTCAAGACCTTTCCACTGATACCAAATATGATAGGGTTTGTAGGGTTTACGGGTCTTTATTAAGGAAAAAGGGTTTTGAAGGGGAAAATCTCCTTTGTTTACAAATAAAAAAGGGTTATAACTCTGTGGGATCAGAAGACAGAATTCTACAAGTGGTATCATATGAAAGGTGAGGTCAAGACCTTTCCACTGATAACAAATATGATAGGGTGTGTAGGATTTACGGGTATTTATTATCGAAAAACGGGTTTCAACACACAAGTTGTCTTTTGTTTACAAATAAAAAAGGGTTATAACTCTGTGGGATTGAAAGATAGAATTCTACAAATGGTATCACATGAAAGGTGAGGTCAAGACCTTTCCACTGATACCAAATATGATAGGGTTTGTAGGGTTTAGGGGTATTTATGAAGGAAAAACGGGTTTTAAGGGGAAAATCTCCTTTGTTTACAAAAAAAAGGGTTATAACTCTGTGGGATCAAAAGATAGAATTCTACAAATGGTATCACATGAAAGGTGAGGTCAAGACCTTTCCACTGATACCAAATATGATAGGGTTTGTAGGGTTTAGGTGTCTTTATTAAGGAAAAACGGTTTTGAAGGGGAAAATCTCCTTTGTTTACAAATAAAAAAGGGTTATAACTCTGTGGGATCAAAAGATAGAATTCTACAAATGGTATCACATGAAAGGTGAGGTCAAGACCTTTCCACTGATACCAAATATGATAGGGTTTGTAGGGTTTAGGGGTCTTTATTAAAGAAAAACGGGTTTCAACACACAAGTTGTCTTTTGTTTACAAATAAAAAAGGGTTATAACTCTGTGGGATCAAAAGATAGAATTCTACAAATGGTATCACATGAAAGGTGAGGTCAAGACCTTTCCACTGATACCAAATATGATAGGGTTTGTAGGGTTTAGGGGTCTTTATTAAAGAAAAACGGGTTTTAAAGGGAATATTGTCCTTGTTTACAAATAGAAAAGGGTTATAACTCTGTGGGATCAAAAGATAGAATTCTACAAATGGTATCACATGAAAGGTGAGGTCAAGACCTTTCCACTGATACCAAATATGATAGGGTTTGTAGGGTTTAGGGGTCTTTATTAAGGAAAAACGGGTTTTGAAGGGGAAAATCTCCTTTGTTTACAAATAAAAAAGGGTTATAACTCTGTGGGATCAAAAGATAGAATTCTACAAATGGTATCACATGAAAGGTGAGGTCAAGACCTTTCCACTGATACCAAATATGATAGGGTTTGTAGGGTTTAGGGGTCTTTATTAAAGAAAAACATGTTTCAACACACAAGTTGTCTTTTGTTTACAAATAAAAAAGGGTTATAACTCTGTGGGATCAAAAGATAGAATTCTACAAATGGTATCACATGAAAGGTGAGGTCAAGACCTTTCCACTGATACCAAATATGATAGGGTTTGTAGGGTTTAGGGGTCTTTATTAAAGAAAAACGGGTTTCAACACACAAATTGTCTTTTGTTTACAAATAAAAAAGGGGTATAACTCTGTGGGATCAAAAGATAGAATTCTACAAATGGTATCACATGAAAGGTGAGGTCAAGACCTTTCCACTGATACCAAATATGATAGGGTTTGTAGGGTTTAGGGGTCTTTATTAAAGAAAAACGGGTTTCAACACACAAGTTGTCTTTTGTTTACAAAAAAAGGGTTATAACTCTGTGGGATCAAAAGATAGAATTCTACAAATGGTATCACATGAAAGGTGAGGTCAAGACCTTTCCACTGATACCAAATATGATAGGGTTTGTAGGGTTTAGGGGTCTTTATTAAGGAAAAACGGGTTTTGAAGGGGAAAATCTCCTTTGTTTACAAATAAAAAAGGGTTATAACTCTGTGGGATCAAAAGATAGAATTCTACAAATGGTATCACATGAAAGGTGAGGTCAAGACCTTTCCACTGATACCAAATATGATAGGGTTTGTAGGGTTTAGGGGTCTTTATTAAAGAAAAACGGGTTTCAACACACAAGTTGTCTTTTGTTTACAAATAAAAAAGGGTTATAACTCTGTGGGATTGAAAGATAGAATTCTACAAATGGTATCACATGAAAGGTGAGGTCAAGACCTTTCCACTGATACCAAATATGATAGGGTTTGTAGGGTTTAGGGGTCTTTATTAAGGAAAAACGGGTTTTGAAGGGGAAAATCTCCTTTGTTTACAAATAAAAAAGGGTTATAACTCTGTGGGATCAAAAGATAGAATTCTACAAATGGTATCACAAGAAAGGTGAGGTCAAGACCTTTCCACTGATACCAAATATGATAGGGTTTGTAGGGTTAACTGGTCTTTGTTAAGGAAAAACGGGTTTTAAAGGGAATATTGCCCTTGTTTACAAATAAAAAAGGGTTATAACTCTGTGGGATTGAAAGATAGAATTCTACAAATGGTATCACATGAAAGGTGAGGTCAAGACCTTTCCACTGATACCAAATATGATAGGGTTTGTAGGGTTTAGGGGTCTTTATTAAAGAAAAATTGGTTTCAACACACAAATTGTCTTTTGTTTACAAATAAAAAAGAGTTATAACTCTGTGGGATCAAAAGATAGAATTCTACAAATGGTATCACATGAAAGGTGAGGTCAAGACCTTTCCACTGATACCAAATATGATAGGGTTTGTAGGGTTTAGGGGTCTTTATTAAAGAAAAACGGGTTTCAACACACAAATTGTCTTTTGTTTACAAATAAAAAAGGGTTATAACTCTGTGGGATCAAAAGATAGAATTCTACAAATGGTATCACATGAAAGGTGAGGTCAAGACCTTTCCACTGATACCAAATATGATAGGGTTTGTAGGGTTTACGGGTCTTTATTAAGGAAAAACGGGTTTCAAGGGGAAAATCTCCTTTGTTTACAAATAAAAAAGGGTTATAACTCTGTGGGATCAAAAGATAGAATTCTACAAATGGTATCACATGAAAGGTGAGGTCAAGACCTTTCCACTGATACCAAATATGATAGGGTTTGTAGGGTTTAGGGGTCTTTATTAAAGAAAAACGGGTTTCAACACACAAGTTGTCTTTTGTTTACAAATAAAAAAGGGTTATAACTCTGTGGGATCAAAAGATAGAATTCTACAAATGGTATCACATGAAAGGTGAGGTCAAGACCTTTCCACTGATACCAAATATGATAGGGTTTGTAGGGTTTAGGGGTCTTTATTAAGGAAAAACGGGTTTTAAGGGGAAAATCTCCTTTGTTTACAAATAAAAAAGGGTTATAACTCTGTGGGATCAAAAGATAGAATTCTACAAATGGTATCACATGAAAGGTGAGGTCAAGACCTTTCCACTGATACCAAATATGATAGGGTTTGTAGGGTTTAGGGGTCTTTATTAAGGAAAAACGGGTTTTGAAGGGGAAAATCTCCTTTGTTTACAAATAAAAAAGGGTTATAACTCTGTGGGATCAAAAGATAGAATTCTACAAATGGTATCACATGAAAGGTGAGGTCAAGACCTTTCCACTGATACCAAATATGATAGGGTTTGTAGGGTTTAGGGGTCTTTATTAAAGAAAAACGTGTTTCAACACACAAATTGTCTTTTGTTTACAAATAAAAAAGGGTTATAACTCTGTGGGATCAAAAGATAGAATTCTACAAATGGTATCACATGAAAGGTGAGGTCAAGACCTTTCCACTGATACCAAATATGATAGGGTTTGTAGGGTTTAGGGGTCTTTGTTAAGGAAAAACGGGTTTTAAAGGGAATATTGCCCTTGTTTACAAATAAAAAAGGGTTATAACTCTGTGGGATTGAAAGATAGAATTCTACAAATGGTATCACATGAAAGGTGAGGTCAAGACCTTTCCACTGATACCAAATATGATAGGGTTTGTAGGGTTTAGGGGTCTTTATTAAGGAAAAACGGGTTTTGAAGGGGAAAATCTCCTTTGTTTACAAAGTCAAAAAGGTTATAACTCTGTGGGATCAAAAGATAGAATTCTACAAATGGTATCACATGAAAGGTGAGGTCAAGACCTTTCCACTGATACCAAATATGATAGGGTTTGTAGGGTTTACGGGTCTTTATTAAAGAAAAACTTGTTCAACACACAAATTGTCTTTTGTTTACAAATAAAAAAGGGTTATAACTCTGTGGGATCAAAAGATAGAATTCTACAAATGGTATCACATGAAAGGTGAGGTCAAGACCTTTCCACTGATACCAAATATGATAGGGTTTGTAGGGTTTAGGGGTCTTTATTAAGGAAAAACGGGTTTTAAGGGGAAAATCTCCTTTGTTTACAAATAAAAAAGGGTTATAACTCTGTGGGATCAAAAGATAGAATTCTACAAATGGTATCACATGAAAGGTGAGGTCAAGACCTTTCCACTGATACCAAATATGATAGGGTTTGTAGGGTTTACTGGTCTTTATTAAAGAAAATCGGGTTTTGAAGGGAGAAATCTCTTTTGTTTACAAATAAAAAAGGGTTATAACTCTGTGGGATCAAAAGATAGAATTCTACAAATGGTATCACATGAAAGGTGAGGTCAAGACCTTTCCACTGATACCAAATATGATAGGGTTTGTAGGGTTTAGGGGTCTTTATTAAGGAAAAACGGGTTTTGAAGGGGAAAATCTCCTTTGTTTACAAATAAAAAAGGGTTATAACTCTGTGGGATCAAAAGATAGAATTCTACAAATGGTATCACATGAAAGGTGAGGTCAAGACCTTTCCACTGATACCAAATATGATAGGGTTTGTAGGGTTTAGGGGTCTTTATTAAAGAAAAACGGGTTTCAACACACAAATTGTCTTTTGTTTACAAATAAAAAAGGGGTATAACTCTGTGGGATCAAAAGATAGAATTCTACAAATGGTATCACATGAAAGGTGAGGTCAAGACCTTTCCACTGACACCAAATATGATAGGGTTTGTAGGGTTTAGGGGTCTTTTTTTAAAGAAAAACGTGTTTCAACACACAAATTGTCTTTTGTTTACAAATAAAAAAGGGTTATAACTCTGTGGGATCAAAAGATAGAATTCTACAAATGGTATCACATGAAAGGTGAGGTCAAGACCTTTCCACTGATACCAAATATGATAGGGTTTGTAGGGTTTAGAGGTCTTTATTAAGGAAAAACGGGTTTTAAAGGGAAAATCTCCTTTGTTTACAAATAAAAAAGGGTTATAACTCTGTGGGATCAAAAGATAGAATTGTAAAAATGGTATCACATGAAAGGTGAGGTCAAGACCTTCCCACTGATACCAAATATGATAGGGTTTGTAGGGTTTATAGGTCTTTATTAAGGAGAAACGGGTTTTGAAGGGGAAAATCTTCTTTGTTTACAAATAAAAAAGGGTTATAACTCTGTGGGATCAAAAGATTGAATTCTACAAATGGTATCACAAGAAAGGTGAGGTCAAGACCTTTCCACTGATACCAAATATGATAGGGTTTGTAGGGATCAGATGTCTTTATTAAGGAAAAACGGGTTTTGAAGGGAAAAATCTCCTTTGTTTACAAATAAAAAAGGGTTATAACTCTGTGGGATCAAAAGATAGAATTCTACAAATGGTATCACATGAAAGATGACGTCATAACCTTTCCACTGATACCAAATATGATAGGGTTTCTAGGGTTAACTGGTCTTTGTTAAGATAAAACGGGCTTTAAAGGGAATATTGCCCTTGTTTACAAATAAAAAAGGGTTATAACTCTGTGGGATCAAAAGATAGAATTCTACAAATGGTATCACATGAAAGGTGAGGTCAAGACCTTTCCACTGATACCAAATATGATAGGGTTTGTAGGGTTTAGGGGTCTTTATTAAAGAAAAACGTGTTTCAACACACAAATTGTCTTTTGTTTACAAATAAAAAAGGGTTATAACTCTGTGGGATCAAAAGATAGAATTCTACAAATGGTATCACATGAAAGGTGAGGTCAAGACCTTTCCACTGATACCAAATATGATAGGGTTTGTAGGGTTTAGAGGTCTTTATTAAGGAAAAACATGTTTAAAGGGAAAATATCCTTTGTTTTCAAATACAAAAGGGTTACAACTCTGTGGGATCAAAAGATAGAATTCTACAGGTGGTATCACATGAAAGGTGAGGTCAAGACCTTTCCACTGATACCAAATATGATAGGGTTTATAGGGATCAGGTTTCTTTATTAAGGAAAAACGGGTTTTGAAGGGGAAAATCTCCTTTGTTTACAAATAAAAAAGGGTTATAACTCTGTGGGATGAAAAGATTGAATTCTACAAATGGTATCACAAGAAAGGTGAGGTCAAGACCTTTCCACTGATACCAAATATGATAGGGTTTGTAGGGTTTGAGGGTCCTTTATTAAGGAAAAACGGGTTTGAAGGGAAAATGTCCTTTGTTTACAAATAAAAAAGGGTTATAACTCTGTGGGATCGAAAGATAGAATTCTACAAGTGGTATCACATGAAAGGTGAGGTCAAGACCTTTCCACTGATACCAAATATGATAAGGTTTGTAGGGTTAACTGGTCTTTGTTAAAGAAAAGCGGGTTTTAAAGGGAATATTGCCCTTGTTTACAAATAAAAAAGGGATATAACTCTGTGGGATTGAAAGATAGAATTCTGAAAATGGTATCACATGAAAGGAGAGGTCAAGACCTTTCCACTGATACCAAATATGATAGGGTTTGTAGGGTTTAGGGGTCTTTATTAAAGAAAAATGGGTTTCAAGACACAAAATGTCTTTTGTTTACAAATAAAGAACGGGTATAACTCTGTGGGATGAAAAGATAGAATTCTACAAATGGTATCACATGAAAGGTGAGGTCAAGACCTTTCCACTGATACCAAATATGATAGGGTTTGTAGGGTTTAGGGGTCTTTATTAAGGAAAAACGGGTTTAAAGGGAAAATCTCCTTTGTTTACAAATACAAACGGGTTATAACTCTGTGGGATCAAAAGATAGAATTCTACAGGTGGTATCACATGAAAGGTGAGGTCAAGACCTTTCCACTGATACCAAATATGATAGGGTTTGTAGGGTCCTTAATTAAGGAAAAACGGGTTTGAAGGGAAAATCTCCTTTGTTTACAAATAAAAAAGGGTTATAACTCTGTGGGATCAAAAGATAGAATTCTACAAATGGTATCACATGAAAGGTGAGGTCAAGACCTTTCCACTGATACCAAATATGATAGGGTTTGTAGGGTTTAGGGGTCTTTATTAAGGAAAAACGGGTTTTAAGGGGAAAATCTCCTTTGTTTACAAATAAAAAAGGGTTATAACTCTGTGGGATTGAAAGATAGAATTCTACAAATGGTATCACATGAAAGGTGAGGTCAAGACCTTTCCACTGATACCAAATATGATAGGGTTTGTAGGGTTTAGGGGTCTTTATTAAAGAAAAACGTGTTTCAACACACAAATTGTCTTTTGTTTACAAATAAAAAAGAGTTATAACTTTGTGGGATCAAAAGATAGAATTGTACAAGTGCTCTCACATGAAAGGTGAGGTCAATCCCATTCCACTGATACCAAATATGATAGGGTTTGTAGGGTTTACGGGTCTTTATTAAAGAAAAACGGGTTTTGAAGGGGAAAATCTCCTTTGTTTACAAATAAAAAAGGGTTATAACTCTGTGGGATCAAAAGATAGAATTCTACAAATGGTATCACATGAAAGGTGAGGTCAAGACCTTTCCACTGATACCAAATTTGATAGGGTTTGTAGGGTTTAAGGGTCTTTATTAAAGAAAAACGGGTTTCAAGGGGAAAATGTCCTTTGTTTACAAATAAAAAAGGGTTATAACTCTGTGGGATCAAAAGATAGAATTCTACAAGTGGTATCACATGAAAGGTGAGGTCAAGACCTTTCCACTGATACTAAATATGATAGGGTTGGTAGGGTTTAGGGGTCTTTATTAAAGAAAAATTGGTTTCAACACACAAATTGTCTTTTGTTTACGAATAAAAAAGGGGTATAACTCTGTGGGATCAAAAGACAGAATTCTACAAATGGTATCACATGAAAGGTGAGGTCAAGACCTTTCCACTGATACCAAATATGATAGGGTTTGTAGGGTTTAGGGGTCTTTATTAAGGAAAAACGGGTTTAAAGGGAAAATCTCCTTTGTTATCAAATACAAAAGGGTTACAACTCTGTGGGATCAAAAGATAGAATTCTACAGGTGGTATCACATGAAAGGTGAGGTCAAGACCTTTCCACTGATACCAAATATGATAAGGTTTGTACGGATCAGACGTCTTTCTTAAGGAAAAAAGGGTTTTGAAAGGAAAAATCTCCTTTGTTTACAAATAAAAAAGGGTTATAACTCTGTGGGATCAAAAGATAGAATTCTACAAGTGCTATCACATGAAAGGTGAGGTCAAGACCTTTCCACTGATACCAAATATGATAGGGTTTGTAGGGTTTAGGGGTCTTTATTAAGGAAAAACGGGTTTTAAGGGGAAAATCTCCTTTGTTTACAAAAAAAGGGTTATAACTCTGTGGGATCAAAAGATAGAATTCTACAAATGGTATCACATGAAAGGTGAGGTAGAGATCTTTCCACTGATACCAAATATGATAGGGTTTGTAGGGTTTAGGGGTCTTTATTAAAGAAAAACGTGTTTCACCACTCAAGTTCTCTTTTGTTTACAAATAAAAAAGGGTTATAACTCTGTGGGATTGAAAGATAGAATTCTACAAATGGTATCACATGAAAGGTGAGGTCAAGACCTTTCCACTGATACCAAATATGATAGGGTTTGTAGGGTTTAGGGGTCTTTATTAAGGAAAAACGGGTTTTGAAGGGGAAAATCTCCTTTGTTTACAAATAAAAAAGGGTTATAACTCTGTGGGATCAAAAGATAGAATTCTACAAATGGTATCACATGAAAGGTGAGGTCAAGACCTTTCCACTGATACCAAATATGATAGGGTTTGTAGGGTTTAGGGGTCTTTATTAAAGAAAAACGGGTTTCAACACAGAAATTGTCTTTTGTTTACAAATAAAAAAGGGTTATAACTCTGTGGGATCAAAAGATAGAATTCTACAAATGGTATCACATGAAAGGTGAGGTCAAGACCTTTCCACTGATACCAAATATGATAGGGTTTGTAGGGTTTAGGGGTCTTTATTAAAGAAAAACGGGTTTTAAGGGGAAAATCTCCTTTGTTTACAAATACAAAAGGGTTATAACTCTGTGGGATCAAAAGATAGAATTCTGCCAATGGTATCACATGAAAGGTGAGGTCAAGACCTTTCCACTGATACTAAATATGATAGGGTTGGTAGGGTTTAGGGGTCTTTATTAAAGAAAAATTGGTTTCAACACACAAATTGTCCTTTGTTTACAAATAAAAAAGGGGTATAACTCTGTGGGATCAAAAGATAGAATTCTACAAATGGTATCACATGAAAGGTGAGGTCAAGACCTTTCCACTGATACCAAATATGATAGGGTTTGTAGGGTTTAGGGGTCTTTATTAAAGAAAAACGGGTTTCAACACACAAGTTGTCTTTTGTTTACAAATAAAAAAGGGTTATAACTCTGTGGGATCAAAAGATAGAATTCTACAAATGGTATCACATGAAAGGTGAGGTCAAGACCTTTCCACTGATACCAAATATGATAGGGTTTGTAGGGTTTACGGGTCTTTAGTAAAGAAAAACGGGGTTTCAAGGAAAAATCTCCTTTGTTTACAAATAAAAAAGGGTTATAACTCTGTGGGATCAAAAGATAGAATTCTACAAATGGTATCACATGAAAGGTGAGGTCAAGACCTTTCCACTGATACCAAATATGATAGGGTTTGTAGGGTTTAGGGGTCTTTTTTAAAGAAAAACGGGTTTCGAAGGGAAAATCTCCTTTGTTTACAAATAAAAAAGGGTTATAACTCTGTGGGATCAAAAGATAGAATTCTACAAGTGGTATCACATGAAAGGTGAGGTCAAGACCTTTCCACTGATACCAAATATGATAGGGTTTGTAGGGTTTAAGGGTCTTTATTAAAGAAAAACGGGTTTCAAAGGGATAATCTCTTTTGTTTACAAATAAAAAAGGGTTATAACTCTGTGGGATCAAAAGATAGAATTCTACAAGTGGTATCACATGAAAGGTGAGGTCAAGACCTTTCCACTGATAACAAATATAATAGGGTTGGTAGGGTTTAGGGGTCTTTATTAAAGAAAAATTCGTTTCAACACACAAATTGTATTTTGTTTACAAAAAAAAGGAGTTATAACTCTGTGGGATCGAAAGATAGAATTCTACAAGTGGTATCACATGAAAGGTGAGGTCAAGACCTTTCCACTGATACCAAATTTGATAGGGTTTGGTAGGGTTTAGGGGTCTTTATTAAAGAAAAACGGGTTTCAAGGGGAAAATCTCCTTTGTTTACAAATAAAAAAGGGTTATAACTCTGTGGGATCAAAAGATAGAATTCTACAAGTGGTATCACATGAAAGGTGAGGTCAAGACCTTTCCACTGATACCAAATTTGATAGGGTTTGTAGGGTTTAAGGCTCTTTATTAAAGAAAAACGGGTGTCAAGGGGAAATGTCCTTTGTTTACAAATAAAAAAGGGTTATAAATCTGTGGGATCGAAAGATAGAATTCTACAAGTGGTATCACATGAAAGGTGAGGTCAAGACCTTTCCACTGATACCAAATTTGATAGGGTTTGGTAGGGTTTAAGGGTCTTTATTAAAGAAAAACGGGTTTCAATGGGAAACTCTCCTTTGTTTACAAATAAAAAAGGGTTATAACTCTGTGGGATCAAAAGATAGAATTCTACAAGTGGTATCACATGAAAGGTGAGGTCAAGACCTTTCCACTGATACCAAATATGATAGGGTTTGTAGGGTTTAGGGGTCTTTATTAAGGAAAAACGGGTTTTGAAGGGGAAAATCTTCTTTGTTTACAAATAAAAAAGGGTTATAACTCTGTGGGATCAAAAGATAGAATTCTACAAATGGTATCACATGAAAGGTGAGGTCAAGACCTTTCCACTGATACCAAATATGATAGGGTTTGTAGGGTTTACGGGTATTTATTAACGAAAAACGGGTTTCAACACACAAGTTGTCTTTTGTTTACAAATAAAAAAGGGTTATACCTCTGTGGGATCAAAAGATAGAATTCTACAAATGGTATCACATGAAAGGTGAGGTCAAGACCTTTCCACTGATACCAAATATAATAGGGTTTGTAGGGATCAGGTGTCTTTATTAAGGAAAAAATGGTTTTGAAGGGGAAAATCTCCTTTGTTATCAAATAAAAAAGGGTTATAACTCTGTGGGATCAAAAGATAGAATTCTACAGGTGGTATCACATGAAAGGTGAGGTCAAGACCTTTCCACTGATATCAAATATGATAGGGTTTGTAGGGTTAACTGGTCTTTGTTAAGGAAAAACGGGTTTTAAAGGGAATATTGCCCTTGTTTACAAATAAAAAAGGGTTATAACTCTGTGGGATCAAAAGATAGAATTCTAAAAATGGTATCACATGAAAGGTGAGGTCAAGACCTTTCCACTGATACCAAATATGATAGGGTTTGTAGGGTTTTGGGGTCTTTATTCAAGAAAAACCGGTTTCAACACACAAATTGTCTTTTGTTTACAAATAAAAAAGGGTTATAACTCTGTGGGATCAAAAGATAGAATTCTACAAATGGTATCACATGAAAGGTGAGGTCAAGACCTTTCCACTGATACCAAATATGATAGGGTTTGTAGGGTTTAGGGGTCTTTTTTTAAAGAAAAACGTGTTTCAACACACAAGTTGTCTTTTGTTTACAAATAAAAAAGGGTTATAACTCTGTGGGATTGAAAGATAGAATTCTACAAATGGTATCACATGAAAGGTGAGGTCAAGACCTTTCCACTGATACCAAATATGATAGGGTTTGTAGGGTTTACGGGTCTTTATTAAGGAAAAACGGGTTTTAAAGGGAATATTGCCCTTGTTTACAAATAAAAAAGGGGTATAACTCTGTGGGATCAAAAGACAGAATTCTACAAATGGTATCACATGAAAGGTGAGGTCAAGACCTTTCCACTGATACCAAATATGATAGGGTTAGTAGGGTTAAGGGGTCTTTATTAAAGAAAAACGGGTTTCAACACACAAGTTGTCTTTTGTTTACAAATAAAAAAGGGTTATAACTCTGTGGGATCAAAAGATAGAATTCTACAAATGGTATCACATGAAAGGTGAGGTCAAGACCTTTCCACTGATACCAAATATGATAGGGTTTGTAGGGTTTAGGGGTCTTTATTAAGGAAAAACGGGTTTTGAAGGGGAAAATCTCCTTTGTTTACAAATAAAAAAGGGTTATAACTCTGTGGGATCAAAAGATAGAATTCTACAAGTGCTATCACATGAAAGGTGAGGTCAAGACCTTTCCACTGATACCAAATATGATAGGGTTTATAGGATTTACGGGTATTTATTAACGAAAAACGGGTTTCAACACACAAGTTGTCTTTTGTTTACAAATAAAAAAGGTTTATAACTCTGTGGGATCAAAAGATAGAATTCTACAAATGGTATCACATGAAAGGTGAGGTCAAGACCTTTCCACTGATACCAAATATGATAGGGTTTGTAGGGTTTAGGGGTCTTTATTAAAGAAAAAACGGTTTTCAAGGGGAAAATCTCCTTTGTTTACAAATAAAAAAGGGTTATAACTCTGTGGGATCAAAAGATAGAATTCTACAAATGCTATCACATGAAAGGTGAGGTCAAGACCTTTCCACTGATACCAAATATGATAGGGTTTGTAGGGTTTACGGGTCTTTATTAAAGAAAAACGGGTTTTAAGGGGGAAATCTCCTTTGTTTACAAATAAAAAAGGGTTATAACTCTGTGGGATCAAAAGATAGAATTCTAAAAATGGTATCACATGAAAGGTGACGTCAAGACCTTTCCACTGATACTAAATATGATAGGGTTGGTAGGGTTTAGGGGTCTTTATTAAAGAAAAATTGGTTTCAACACACAAATTGTCTTTTGTTTACAAATAAAAAAGGGGTATAACTCTGTGGGATCAAAAGATAGAATTCTACAAATGGTATCACATGAAAGGTGAGGTCAAGACCTTTCCACTGATACCAAATATGATAGGGTTTGTAGGGTTTAGGGGTCTTTATTAAAGAAAAACGTGTTTCAATACTCAAGTTCTCTTTTGTTTACAAATAAAAAAGGGTTATAACTCTGTGGGATTGAAAGATAGAATTCTACAAATGGTATCACATGAAAGGTGAGGTCAAGACCTTTCCACTGATACCAAATATGATAGGGTTTGTAGGGTTTAGGGGTCTTTATTAAGGAAAAACGGGTTTTGAAGGGGAAATCTCCTTTGTTTACAAATAAAAAAGGGTTATAACTCTGTGGGATCAAAAGATAGAATTCTACAAATGGTATCACATGAAAGGTGAGGTCAAGACCTTTCCACTGATACCAAATATGATAGGGTTTGTAGGGTTTACGGGTCTTTATTAAAGAAAAACGGGTTTTAAGGGGAAAATCTCCTTTGTTTACAAATAAAAAAGGGTTATAACTCTGTGGGATCAAAAGATAGAATTCTAAAAATGGTATCACATGAAAGGTGAGGTCAAGACCTTTCCACTGATACCAAATATGATAGGGTTTGTAGGGTTTAGGGGTCTTTATTAAAGAAAAACGGGTTTCAACACACAAGTTGTCTTTTGTTTACAAATAAAAAAGGGTTATAACTCTGTGGGATCAAAAGATAGAATTCTACAAGTCCTATCACATGAAAGGTGAGGTCAAGACCTTTCCACTGATACCAAATATGATAGGGTTTGTAGGGTTTAGAGGTATTTATGAAGGAAAAACGGGTTTTAAGGGGAAAATCTCTTTTGTTTACAAATAAAAAAGGGTTATAACTCTGTGGGATCAATGGATAGAATTCTACAAATGGTATCACATGAAAGGTGAGGTCAAGACCTTTCCACTGATACCAAATATGATAGGGTTTGTAGGGTTTTGGGGTAATTATGAAGGAAAAACGGGTTTTAAGGGGAAAATCTCCTTTGTTTACAAATAAAAAAGGCTTATAACTCTGTGGGATTGAAAGGTAGAATTCTACAAATGGTATAACATGAAAGGTGAGGTCAAGACCTTTCCACTGATACCAAATATGATAGGGTTTGTAGGGTTTAGGGGTCTTTATTAAAGAAAAACGGGTTTCAACACACAAGTTGTCTTTTGTTTACAAATAAAAAAGGGTTATAACTCTGTGGGATCAAAAGATAGAATTCTACAAGTGGTATCACATGAAAGGTGAGGTCAAGACCTTTCCACTGATACTAAATATGATAGGGTTTGAAGGGCTTAGCGGTCTTTATTCAAGAAAAACATGTTTAAAAACACCAGTTGTCTTTTGTTTACAAATAAAAAAAGGGTTATAACTCTGTGGGATCAAAAGATAGAATTCTAAAAATGGTATCACATGAAAGGTGAGGTCAAGACCTTTCCACTGATACCAAATATGATAGGGTTTGTAGGGTTTATAGGTCTTTATTAAGGAGAAACGGGTTTTGAAGGGGAAAATCTCCTTTGTTTACAAATAAAAAAGGGTTACAACTCTGTGGGATCAAAAGATAGAATTCTACAGGTGGTATCACATGAAAGGTGAGGTCAAGACCTTTCCACTGATATCAAATATGATAGGGTTTGTAGGGTTAACTGGTCTTTGTTAAGGAAAAACGGGTTTTAAAGGGAATATTGCCCTTGTTTACAAATAAAAAAGGGTTATAACTCTGTGGGATCGAAAGATAGAATTCTACAAATGGTATCACATGAAAGGTGAGGTCAAGACCTTTCCACTGATACCAAATATGATAGGGTTTGTAGGGTTTAGGGGTCTTTATTAAAGAAAAACGGGTTTCAACACACAAGTTGTCTTTTGTTTACAAATAAAAAAGGGTTATAACTCTGTGGGATCAAAAGATAGAATTCTACAAATGGTATCACATGAAAGGTGAGGTCAAGACCTTTCCACTGATACCAAATATGATAGGGTTTGTAGGGTTTAGGGGTCTTTATTAAGGAAAAACGGGTTTAAAGGGAAAATCTCCTTTGTTTACAAATAAAAAAGGGTTATAACTCTGTGGGATCAAAAGATAGAATTCTACAAATGGTATCACATGAAAGGTGAGGTCAAGACCTTTCCACTGATACCAAATATGATAGGGTTAGTAGGGTTAAGGGGTCTTTATTAAAGAAAAACGGGTTTCAACACACAAGTTGTCTTTTGTTTACAAATAAAAAAGGGTTATAACTCTGTGGGATCAAAAGATAGAATTCTACAAATGGTATCACATGAAAGGTGAGGTCAAGACCTTTCCACTGATACCAAATATGATAGGGTTTGTAGGGTTTACGGGTCTTTATTAAAGAAAAACGGGTTTCAACACACAAATTGTCTTTTGTTTACAAATAAAAAAGGGGTATAACTCTGTGGGATCAAAAGATAGAATTCTACAAATGGTATCACATGAAAGGTGAGGTCAAGACCTTTCCACTGATACCAAATATGATAGGGTTTGTAGGGTTTACGGGTCTTTATTAAAGAAAAACGGGTTTCAACACACAAATTGTCTTTTGTTTACAAATAAAAAAGGGGTATAACTCTGTGGGATCAAAAGACAGAATTCTACAAATGGTATCACATGAAAGGTGAGGTCAAGACCTTTCCACTGATACCAAATATGATAGGGTTTGTAGGGTTTAGGGGTCTTTATTAAGGAAAAACGTCTTTAAAGGGAAAATCTCCTTTGTTATCAAATACAAAAGGGTTACAACTCTGTGGGATCAAAAGATAGAATTCTACAGGTGGTATCACATGAAAGGTGAGGTCAAGACCTTTCCACTGATATCAAATATGATAGGGTTTGTAGGGTTAACTGGTCTTTGTTAAGGAAAAACGGGTTTTAAAGGGAATATTGCCCTTGTTTACAAATAAAAAAGGGTTATAACTCTGTGGGATTGAAAGATAGAATTCTACAAATGGTATCACATGAAAGGTGAGGTCAAGACCTTTCCACTGATACCAAATATGATAGGGTTTAGGGGTCTTTATTAAAGAAAAACGTTTTTCAACACACAAGTTGTCTTTTGTTTACAAATAAAAAAGGGTTATAACTCTGTGGGATCAAAAGATAGAATTCTACAAATGGTATCACATGAAAGGTGAGGTCAAGACCTTTCCACTGATACCAAATATGATAGGGTTTGTAGGGTTTAGGGGTCTTTATTAAGGAAAAACGTGTTTAAAGGGAAAATCTCCTTTGTTTACAAATACAAAAGGGTTACAACTCTGTGGGATCAAAAGATAGAATTCTACAAATGGTATCACATGAAAGGTGAGGTCAAGACCTTTCCACTGATATCAAATATGATAGGGTTTGTAGGGTTAAGTGGTCTTTGTTAAGGAAAAACGGGTTTTAAAGGGAATATTGCCCTTGTTTACAAATAAAAAAGGGTTACAACTGTGTGGGATTGAAAGATATAATTCTACAAATGGTATCACATGAAAGGTGAGGTCTAGACCTTTCCACTGATACCAAATATGATACGGTTTGTAGGGTTTAGGGGTCTTTATTAAAGAAAAATAGGTTTCAACACACAAATTGTCTTTTGTTTACAAATAAAAAAGGGTTATAACTCTGTGGGATCAAAAGATAGAATTCTACAAATGGTATCACATGAAAGGTGAGGTCAAGACCTTTCCACTGATACCAAATATGATAGGGTTTGTAGGGTTTAGGGGTCTTTATTAAGGAAAAACGTGTTTAAAGGGAAAATCTCCTTTGTTTTCAAATACAAAAGGGTTACAACTCTGTGGGATCAAAAGATAGAATTCTACAGGTGGTATCACATGAAAGGTGAGGTCAAGACCTTTCCACTGATACCAAATATGATAGGGTTTGTAGGGTTTAGGGGTCTTTATTAAAGAAAAACGGGTTTCAACACATAAATTGTCTTTTGTTTACAAATAAAAAAGGGTTATAACTCTGTGGGATCAAAAGATAGAATTCTACAAATGGTATCACATGAAAGGTGAGGTCAAGACCTTTCCACTGATACCAAATATGATAGGGTTTGTAGGGTTTAGGGGTCTTTATTAAGGAAAAACGGGTTTAAGGGGAAAATCTCCTTTGTTTACAAATAAAAAAGGGTTATAACTCTGTGGGATCAAAAGATAGAATTCTACAAATGGTATCACATGAAAGGTGAGGTCAAGACCTTTCCACTGATACCAAATATGATAGGGTTTGTAGGGTTTAGGGGTCTTTATTAAGGAAAAACGTGTTTAAAGGGAAAATCTCCTTTGTTTACAAATAAAAAAGGGGTATAACTCTGTGGGATCAAAAGATAGAATTCTACAAATGGTATAACATGAAAGGTGAGGTCAAGACCTTTCCACTGATACCAAATATGATAGGGTTTGTAGGGTTTAGGGGTCTTTATTAAGGAAAAACGGGTTTTGAAGGGGAAAATCTCCTTTGTTTACAAATAAAAAAGGGTTATAACTCTGTGGGATCAAAAGATAGAATTCTACAAATGGTATCACATGAAAGGTGAGGTCAAGACCTTTCCACTGATACCAAATATGATAGGGTTTGTAGGGTTAACTGGTCTTTGTTAAGGAAAAACGGGTTTTAAAGGGAATATTGCCCTTGTTTACAAATAAAAAAGGGTTATAACTCTGTGGGATCAAAAGATAGAATTCTACAAATGGTATCACATGAAAGGTGAGGTCAAGACCTTTCCACTGATACCAAATATGATAGGGTTTGTAGGGTTTACGGGTCTTTATTCAATAAAAACGTGTTTCAACACACAAGTTGTCTTTTGTTTACAAATAAAAAAGGGTTATAACTCTGTGGGATCAAAAGATAGAATTCTAAAAATGGTATCACATGAAAGGTGAGGTCAAGACCTTTCCACTGATACCAAATATGATAGGGTTTGTAGGGTTTAGGGGTTTTTATTAAGGAAAAACGGGTTTTAAAGGGAATATTGCCCTTGTTTACAAATAAAAAAGGGTTATAACTCTGTGGGATCAAAAGATAGAATTCTAAAAATGGTATCACATGAAAGGTGAGGTCAAGACCTTTCCACTGATACCAAATATGATAGGGTTTGTAGGGTTTAGGGGTCTTTATTAAAGAAAAACGGGTTTCAACACACAAGTTGTCTTTTGTTTACAAATAAAAAAGGGTTATAACTCTGTGGGATCAAAAGATAGAATTCTACAAATGGTATCACATGAAAGGTGAGGTCAAGACCTTTCCACTGATACCAAATATGATAGGGTTTGTAGGGTTTAGGGGTCTTTATTAAGGAAAAACGGTTTTTAAGGGGAAAATCTCCTTTGTTTACAAATAAAAAAGGGTTATAACTCTGTGGGATTGAAAGATAGAATTCTACAAATGGTATCACATGAAAGGTGAGGTCAAGACCTTTCCACTGATACCAAATATGATAGGGTTTGTAGGGTTTACGGGTCTTTATTAAAGAAAAACGGGTTTCAACACACAAGTTGTCTTTTGTTTACAAATAAAAAAGGGTTATAACTCTGTGGGATCAAAAGATAGAATTCTACAAATGGTATCACATGAAAGGTGAGGTCAAGACCTTTCCACTGATACCAAATATGATAGGGTTTGTAGGGTTTAGGGGTCTTTATTAAGGAAAAACGGGTTTTGAAGGGAAAAAAATTCTTTGTTTACAAATAAAAAAGGGTTATAACTCTGTGGGATCAAAAGATAGAATTCTACAAATGGTATCACATGAAAGGTGAGGTCAAGACCTTTCCACTGATACCAAATATGATAGGGTTTGTAGGGTTTACGGGTCTTTATTAAGGAAAAACGGGTTTTAAGTGGAATATTGCCATTGTTCACAAATAAAAAAGGGGTATAACTCTGTGGGATCAAAAGATAGAATTCTACAAATGGTATCACATGAAAGGTGAGGTCAAGACCTTTCCACTGATACCAAATATGATAGGGTTTGTAGGGTTTAGGGGTCTTTATTAAAGAAAAACGTGTTTCAACACACAAATTGTCTTTTGTTTACAAATAAAAAAGGGTTATAACTCTGTGGGATCAAAAGATAGAATTTTACAAATGGTATCACATGAAATGTGAGGGAAAGACCTTTCCACTGATACTAAATATGAAAGGGTTTGTAGGGAGTAGGGGTCTTTATTAAGGAAAAACGGGTTTAAAGGGAAAATCTCCTTTGTTTTCAGATACAAACGGGTAACAACTCTGTGGGATCAAAAGATAGAATTCTACAGGTGGTACCACATGAAAGGTGAGGTCAAGACCTTTCCACTGATACCAAATATGATAGGGTTTGTAGGGTTTAGGGGTCTTTATTAAAGAAAAACGAATTGTAAGGGGAAAATCTCCTTTGTTTACAAATACAAAAGGGTCATAACTCTGTGGGATCAAAAGATAGAATTCTACAAATGGTATCACATGAAAGGTGAGGTCAAGACCTTTCCACTGATACCAAATATGATAGGGTTTGTAGGGTTTACGGGTCTTTATTAAGGAAAAACGGGTTTTAAGGGAATATTGCCCTTGTTTAGAAAAAAAAGGGTTATAACTCTGTGGGATTGAAAGATAGAATTCTACAAATGGTATCACATGAAAGGTGAGGTCAAGACCTTTCCACTGATACCAAATATGATAGGGTTTGTAGGGTTTAGGGGTCTTTATTAAAGAAAAACGGGTTTCAACACACAAATTGTCTTTTGTTTACAAATAAAAAAGGGTTATAACTCTGTGGGATCAAAAGATAGAATTCTACAAATGGTATCACATGAAAGGTGAGGTCAAGACCTTTCCACTGATACCAAATATGATAGGGTTTGTAGGGTTTAGGGGTCTTTATTAAAGAAAAACGGGTTTCAACACACAAGTTGTCTTTTGTTTACAAATAAAAAAGGGTTATAACTCTGTGGGATCAAAAGACACCATTCTACAAATGGTATCATATGAATGGTGAGGTCAAGACCTTTCCACTGATACCAAATATGATAGGGTTATTAGGGTTTAGGGGTTTTTATTAAGGAAAAACGGGTTTTAAAGGGAATATTGCCCTTGTTTACAAATAAAAAAGGGTTATAACTCTGTGGGATCAAAAGATAGAATTCTAAAAATGGTATCACATGAAAGGTGAGGTCAAGACCTTTCCACTGATACCAAATATGATAGGGTTTGTAGGGTTTAGGGGTCTTTATTAAAGAAAAACGGGTTTCAACACACAAATTGTCTTTTGTTTACAAATAAAAAAGGGTTATAACTCTGTGGGATCAAAAGATAGAATTCTACAAATGGTATCACATGAAAGGTGAGGTCAAGACCTTTCCACTGATACCAAATATGATAGGGTTTGTAGGGTTTAGGGGTCTTTATTAAGGAAAAACGGGTTTTGAAGGGGAAAATCTCCTTTGTTTACAAATAAAAAAGGGTTATAACTCTGTGGGATCAAAAGATAGAATTCTACAAGTGCTATCACATGAAAGGTGAGGTCAAGACCTTTCCACTGATACCAAATATGATAGGGTTTATAGGATTTACGGGTATTTATTAACGAAAAACGGGTTTCAACACACAAGTTGTCTTTTGTTTACAAATAAAAAAGGGTTATAACTCTGTGGGATCAAAAGATAGAATTCTACAAATGGTATCACATGAAAGGTGAGGTCAAGACCTTTCCACTGATACCAAATATGATAGGGTTTGTAGGGTTAAGGGGTATTTATGAAGGAAAAACGTGTTTTAAGGGGAAAATCTCCTTTGTTTACAAATAAAAAGGGGTTATAACTCTGTGGGATCAAAAGATGGAATTGTACAAGTGCTATCACATGAAAGGAGAGATCAAGACCTTTCCACTGATACCAAATATGATAGGGTTTGTAGGGTTTACGGGTCTTTATTAAAGAAAAACGGGTTTTAAAGGGAATATTACGCTTGTTTACAAATAAAAAAGGGTTATAACTCTGTGGGATCAAAAGATAGAATTCTAAAAATGGTATCACATGAAAGGTGACGTCATGACCTTTCCACTGATACTAAATATGATAGGGTTTGTAGGGTTTAGGGGTCTTTATTAAAGAAAAATTGGTTTCAACACACAAATTGTCTTTTGTTTACAAATAAAAAAGGGGTATAACTCTGTGGGATCAAAAGACAGAATTCTACAAATGGTATCACATGAAAGGTGAGGTCAAGACCTTTCCACTGATACCAAATATGATAGGGTTTGTAGGGTTTACGGGTCTTTATTAAGGAAAAACGGGTTTTGAAGGGGAAAATCTCCTTTGTTTACAAATAAAAAAGGGTTATAACTCTGTGGGATCAAAAGATAGAATTCTACAAATGGTATCACATGAAAGGTGAGGTCAAGACCTTTCCACTGATACCAAATATGATAGGGTTTGTAGGGTTTACGGGTCTTTATTAAGGAAAAACGGGTTTTAAGGGGAAAATCTCCTTTGTTTACAAATAAAAAAGGGTTATAACTCTGTGGGATCAAAAGATAGAATTCTACAAATGGTATCACATGAAAGGTGAGGTCAAGACCTTTCCACTGATACCAAATATGATAGGGTTTGTAGGGTTTAGGGGTCTTTATTAAAGAAAAACGTGTTTCAACACACAAGTTGTCTTTTGTTTACAAATAAAAAAGGGTTATAACTCTGTGGGATTGAAAGATAGAATTCTACAAATGGTATCACATGAAAGGTGAGGTCAAGACCTTTCCACTGATACCAAATATGATAGGGTTTGTAGGGTTTAGGGGTCTTTATTAAGGAAAAACGGGTTTTGAAGGGGAAAATCTCCTTTGTTTACAAATAAAAAAGGGTTATAACTCTGTGGGATCAAAAGATAGAATTCTACAAATGGTATCACATGAAAGGTGAGGTCAAGACCTTTCCACTGATACCAAATATGATAGGGTTTGTAGGGTTTAGGGGTATTTATGAAGGAAAAACGGGTTTTAAGGGGGAAATCTCCTTTGTTTACAAATAAAAAAGGGTTATAACTCTGTGGGATTGAAAGATAGAATTCTACAAATGGTATCACATGAAAGGTGAGGTCAAGACCTTTCCACTGATACCAAATATGATAGGGTTTGTAGGGTTTAGGGGTCTTTATTAAAGAAAAATTGGTTTCAACACACAAATTGTCTTTTGTTTACAAATAAAAAAGGGTTATAACTCTGTGGGATCAAAAGATAGAATTCTACAAATGGTATCACATGAAAGGTGAGGTCAAGACCTTTCCACTGATACCAAATATGATAGGGTTTGTAGGGTTTAGGGGTCTTTATTAAGGAAAAACGGGTTTTGAAGGGGAAAATCTCCTTTGTTTACAAATAAAAAAGGGTTATAACTCTGTGGGATCAAAAGATAGAATTCTACAAATGGTATCACATGAAAGGTGAGGTCAAGACCTTTCCACTGATACCAAATATGATAGGGTTTGTAGGGTTTACGGGTCTTTATTAAGGAAAAACGGGTTTTAAGGGGAAAATCTCCTTTGTTTACAAATAAAAAAGGGTTATAACTCTGTGGGATCAAAAGATAGAATTCTACAAGTGGTATCACATGAAAGGTGAGGTCAAGACCTTTCCACTGATACTAAATATGATAGGGTTTGAAGGGCGTAGGGGTCTTTATTCAAGAAAAACATGCTTAAACACACAAGTTGTCTTTTGTTTACAAATAAAAAAGGGTTATAACTCTGTGGGATTGAAAGATAGAATTCTACAAATGGTATCACATGAAAGGTGAGGTCAAGACCTTTCCACTGATACCAAATATGATAGGGTTTGTAGGGTTTAGGGGTCTTTATTAAGGAAAAACGGGTTTTGAAGGGGAAAATCTCCTTTGTTTACAAATAAAAAAGGGTTATAACTCTGTGGGATCAAAAGATAGAATTCTACAAATGGTATCACATGAAAGGTGAGGTCAAGACCTTTCCACTGATACCAAATATGATAGGGTTTGTAGGGTTTAGGGGTCTTTATTAAGGAAAAACGGGTTTTAAGGGGAAAATCTCCTTTGTTTACAAATAAAAAAGGGTTATAACTCTGTGGGATCAAAAGATAGAATTCTACAAATGGTATCACATGAAAGGTGAGGTCAAGACCTTTCCACTGATACCAAATATGATAGGGTTTGTAGGGTTTAGGGGTCTTTATTAAAGAAAAACGGGTTTCAACACACAAGTTGTCTTTTGTTTACAAATAAAAAAGGGTTATAACTCTGTGGGATCAAAAGATAGAATTCTACAAATGGTATCACATGAAAGGTGAGGTCAAGACCTTTCCACTGATACCAAATATGATAGGGTTTGTAGGGTTTAGGGGTCTTTATTAAAGAAAAACGTGTTTCAACACACAAGTTGTCTTTTGTTTACAAATAAAAAAGGGTTATAACTCTGTGGGATCAAAAGATAGAATTCTACAAATGGTATCACATGAAAGGTGAGGTCAAGACCTTTCCACTGATACCAAATATGATAGGGTTTGTAGGGTTTAGGGGTCTTTATTAAGGAAAAAACGGGTTTTAAGGGGAAAATCTCCTTTGTTTACAAATAAAAAAGGGTTATAACTCTGTGGGATCAAAAGATAGAATTCTACAAATGGTATCACATGAAAGGTGAGGTCAAGACCTTTCCACTGATACCAAATATGATAGGGTTTGTAGGGTTTAGGGGTTTTTATTAAGGAAAAACGGGTTTTAAAGGGAATATTGCCCTTCTTTACAAATAAAAAAGGGTTATAACTGTGTGGGATCAAAAGATAGAATTCTAAAACTGGGATCACATGAAAGGTGAGGTCAAGACCTTTCCACTGATACCAAATATGATAAGGTTTGTACGGATCAGACGTCTTTATTAAGGAAAAACGAGTTTTGAAGGGAAAAATCTCCTTTGTTTACAAATAAAAAAGGGTTATAACTCTGTGGGATCAAAAGATAGAATTCTACAAATGGTATGAGATGAAAGGTGAGGTCAAGACCCACTGATACCAAATATGATAGGGTTTGTAGGGTTACGGATCTTTATTAAAGAAAAACGGGTTTCAAGGGGAAAATCTCCTTTGTTTACAAATAAAAAAGGGTGATAACTCTGTGCGATTGAAAGATAGAATTCTACAAATGGTATAACATGAAAGGTGAGGTCAAGACCTTTCCACTGTTACCAAATATGATAGGGTTTGTAGGGTTTAAGGGTCTTTTTAAAGCTAAACGTGTTTCAACACACAAATTGTCTTTTGTTTACAAATAAAAAAGGGTTATAACTCTGTGGGATTGAAAGATAGAATTCTACAAATGGTATCACAGGAAAGGTGAGGTCAAGACCTTTCCACTGATACCAAATATGATAGGGTTTGTAGGGTTTAGGGGTCTTTATTAAAGAAAAACGGATTTTAAGAGGGAAATCTCCTTTGTTTACAAATACAAAAGGGTTATAACTCTGTGGGATTGAAAGATAGAATTCTACAAATGGTATCACATGAAAGGTGAGGTCAAGACCTTTCCACTGATACCAAATATGAGAGGGTTTGGTAGGTTTTAAGGGTCTTTATTAAAGAAAAACGGGTTTCAAAGGGATAATCTCCTTTGTTTACAAATAAAAAAGGGTTATAACTCTGTGGGATCAAAAGATAGAATTCTACAAGTGGTATCACATGAAAGGTGAGGTCAAGACCTTTCCACTGATACCAAATATGATAGGGTTTATAGGGTTTACCGGTCTTTCTTAAAGGAAAACGGGTTTCAACACACAAATTGTCTTTTGTTTACAAATAAAAAAGGGGTATAACTCCGTGGGATCAAAAGACAGAATTCTACAAATGGTATCACATGAAAGGTGAGGTCAAGACCTTTCCACTGATACCAAATATGATAGGGTTTGTAGGGTTTAGGGGTCTTTATGAAGAAAAAACGTGTATAAAGGGAAAATCTCCTTTGTTATCAAATACAAAAGGGTTACAACTCTGTGGGATCAAAAGATAGAATTCTACAGGTGGTATCACATGAAAGGTGAGGTCAAGACCTTTCCACTGATATCAAATATGATAGGGTTTGTAGGGATCAGGTCTCCTTTGTTTACAAATAAAAAAGGGTTATAACTCTGTGGGATCAAAAGATAGAATTCTACAAGTGGTATCACATGAAAGGTGAGGTCAAGACCTTTCCACTGATAACAAATATGATAGGGTTTGTAGGGTTTAGGGGTCTTTATTTAAGAAAAACGGGTTTCAACACATAAATTGTCTTTCGTTTACAAATAAAAAAGGGGTATAACTCTGCGGGATCAAAAGACAGAATTGTACAAATGGTATCACATGAAAGGTGAGGTCAAGACCTTCCCACTGATACCAAATATGATAGGGTTTGTAGGGTTTAGGGGTCTTTATTAAAGAAAAACGGGTTTTAAAGGGAAAATCTCCTTTGTTTACAAATAAAAAAGGGTTATAACTCTGTGGGATCAAAAGATAGAATTCTAAAAATGGTATCACATGAAAGGTGAGGTCAAGACCTTTCCACTGATACCAAATATGATAGGGTTTGTAGGGTTTAGGGGTATTTATGAAGGAAAAACGGGTTTTAAGGGGAAATCTCCTTTGTTTACAAGTAAAAAAGGGTTATAAATCTGTGGGATTGAAAGATAGAATTGTACAAATGGTATCACATGAAAGGTGAGGTCAAGACCTTTCCACTGATACCAAATATGATAGGGTTTGTAGGGATCAGGTGTCTTTATTAAGGAAAAAAGGTTTTGAAGGGGAAAATCTCATTTGTTTACAAACAAAAAAGGGTTCTAACTCTGTGGGATCGAAAGATAGATTTCTACAAGTGGTATCACATGAATGGTGAGGTCAAGACCTTTCCACTGATACCAAATACTATAGGTTTGTAGGGTTAAGGAGTATTTATTAAAGAAAAAGGGGTTTTAAGGGGAAAATCTCCTTTGTTTACAAATAAAAAAGGGTTATAACTCTGTGGGATCAAAAGATAGAATTCTACAAATGGTATCACATGAAAGGTGAGGTCAAGACCTTTCCACTGATACCAAATATGATAGGGTTTGTAGGGTTTACGGGTCTTTATTAAAGAAAAACGGGTTTTAAGGGGGAAATCTCCTTTGTTTACAAATAAAAAAGGGTTATAACTCTGTGGGATCAAAAGATAGAATTCTGAAAATGGTATCACATGAAAGGTGATGTCGAGACCTTTCCACTGATACCAAATATGATAGGGTTTGTAGGGTTTAGGGGTATTTATTAACGAAAAACTTGTTTCAACATACAAGTTGTCTTTTGTTTACAAATAAAAAAGGGTTATAACTCTGTGGGATCAAAAGATGGAATTCTACAAATGGTATCACATGAAAGGTGAGGTCAAGACCTTTCCACTGATACCAAATATGATAGTTTTTATAGGATTTACCGGTATTTATTAACGAAAAACATGTTTCAACACACAAGTTGTCTTTTGTTTACAAATAAAAAAGGTTTATAACTCTGTGGGAGCAAAAGATAGAATTCTACAAGTGCTATCACATGAAAGATGAGGTCGAAACCTTTCCACTGATACCAAATATGATAGGGTTTGTAGGGTTTAGGGGTCTTTATTAAAGAAAAACGGGTTTTAAGGGGAAATCTCCTTTGTTTACAAATAAAAAAGGGTTATAACTCTGTGGGATCAAAAGATAGAATTCTACAAGTGGTATCACATGAAAGGTGAGGTCAAGACCTTTCCACTGATATCAAATATGATAGGGTTTGTAGGGTTAAGTGGTCTTTGTTAAGGAAAAACGGGTTTTAAAGGGAAAATCTCCTTTGTTATCAAATACAAAAGGGTTACAACTTTGTGGGATCAAAAGATAGAATTGTACAAGTGCTATCACATGAAAGGTGAGCTCAAGACCTTTCCACTGATACCAAATATGATAGGGTTTGTAGGGTTTAGAGGTCTTTATTAAAGAAAAACGGGTTTCAACACACAAATTGTCTTTTGTTTACAAATAAAAAAGGGGTATAACTCTGTGGGATCAAAAGATAGAATTCTACAAATGGTATCACATGAAATGTGATGTCAAGACCTTTCCACTGATACAAAATATGAAAGGGTTTGTAGGGTTTACGGGTCTTTATTAAAGAAAAACGTGTTTTAAGGGGGAAATCTCGTTTCTTTACAAAAAAGGGTTATACCTCTGTGGGATCAAAAGATAGATTTCTACAAGTGGTATCACATGAAAGGTGAGGTCAAGACCTTTCCACTGATACCAAATATGATAGGGTTTGTAGTGTTTAGGGGTCTTTATTAAGGAAAAACGGGTTTAAAGGGAAAATCTCCCTTGTTTTCAAATACAAACGGGTAACAACTCTGTGGGATCAAAAGATAGAATTCTACAGGTGGTATCACATGAAAGGTGAGGTCAAGACCTTTCCACTGATACCAAATATGATAGGGTTTTTAGGGATCAGGTGTCTTTATTAAGGAAAAACGGGTTTTGAAAGGGAAAATCTCCTTTGTTTACAAATAAAAAAGGGTTATAACTCTGTGGGATCAAAAGATAGAATTCTACAAATGGTATCACATGAAAGGTGAGGTCAAGACCTTTCCACTGATACCAAATTTGATAGGGTTTGTATTGTTTAAGGGTCTTTATTAAAGAAAAACTGGTTTCAATTGGAAAATCTCCTTTGTTTACAAATAAAAAAAGGGTTATAACTCTGTGGGATCAAAAGATAGAATTCTACAAATGGTATGACATGAAAGGTGACGTCATAACCTTTCCACTGATACCAAATATGATAGGGTTTCTAGGGTTAAGGAGTATTTATTAAAGAAAAACGGGTTTTAAGGGGAAAATCTCCTTTGTTTACAAATAAAAAAGGGTTATAACTCTGTGGGATCAAAAGATAGAATTCTACAAATGGTATCACATGAAAGGTGAGGTCAAGACCTTTCCACTGATACCAAATATGATAAGGTTTGTGGGGTTTACGGGTCTTTATTAAAAAAAAACGGGTTTCAGGGGAAAATCTCCTTTGTTTACAAATAAAAAAGGGTTATAACTCTGTGGGATCAAAAGATAGAATTCTACAAATGGTATGACATGAAAGGTGACGTCATAACCTTTCCACTGATACCAAATATGATAGGGTTTCTAGGGTTAAGGAGTATTTATTAAAGAAAAACGGGTTTTAAGGGGAAAATCTCCTTTGTTTACAAATAAAAAAGGGTTATAACTCTGTGGGATCAAAAGATAGAATTCTACAAGTGGTATCACATGAAAGGTGAGGTCAAGACCTTTCCACTGATACCAAATATGATAGGGTTTGTATTGTTTGCGGGTCTTCATTAAAGAAAATCGGGTTTTAAGGGGGAAATCTCCTTTGTTTACAAATAAAAAAGGGTTACAACTCTGTGGGATCAAAAGATAGAATTCTACAAATCCTATCACATGAAAGGTGAGGTCAAGACCTTTCCACTGATACCAAATTTGATAGGGTTTAAAAGGTTTAAGGGTCTTCATTAAGGAAAAACGGGTTTTCAAGGGTAAAATCTGCTTTGTTTACAACTAAAAAAGGGTTATAACTCTGTGGGATTCAAAGACAGAATTCTACAAGTGATATCACATGAAAGGTGAGGTCAAGACCTTTCCACTGATACCAAATTTGATAGGGTTTGTAAGGTTTAAGGGTCTTCATTAAAGAAAAACGGGTTTTCAAGGGGAAAATCTCCTTTGTTTACAAATAAAAAAAGGGGTTATAACTCTGTGGGATCAAAAGATACAATTCTACAAGTGGTATCACATGAAAGATGAGGTCAACACCTTTCCACTGATACCAAATATGATACGTTTTGTAGGGTTTGCGGGTCTTCATAAAAGAAAAACAGGTTTTAAGGGGAAAATCTCCTTTGTTCGCAAATAAAAAAGGGTTATAACTCAGTGGGATCAAAAGATAGAATTGTACAAGTGGTATCACATGAAAGGTGAGGTCAAGACCTTTCCACTGATACCAAATATGATAGGGTTTGTAGGGTTTACGGGTCTTTATTAAAGAAAAACGGGTTTAAAGGGAAAATCTCCTTTGTTTACAAATAAAAAAGGGTTATAACTCTGTGGGATCAAAAGATAGAATTCTACAAATGGTATCACATGAAAGGTGACGTCAAGACCTTTCCACTAATACCAAATATGATAGGGTTTCTAGGGTTTAGGGGTCTTTATTAAGGGAAAACGGGTTTTAAGGGGAAAATCTCCTTTGTTTACGAATAAAAAAGGGTTATAACTCTGTGGGATTGAAAGATAGAATTCTACAAGTGGTATCACATGAAAGGTGAGGTCAAGACCTTTCCACTGATACCAAATATGATAGGGTTTGTAGGGTTTAGGGGTCTGTATTAAGGAAAAACGGGTTTTAAGGGGAAAATCTCCTTTGTTTACAAATAAAAAAGGGTTATAACTCTGTGGGATCAAAAGATAGAATTCTACAAATGGTATCACATGAAAGGTGAGGTCAAGACCTTTCCACTGATACCAAATATGATAGGGTTTGTAGGGTTTATAGGTCTTTATTAAGGAGAAACGGGTTTTGAAGGGGAAAATCTCCTTTGTTTACAAATAAAAAAGGGTTATAACTCTGTGGGATCAAAAGATAGAATTCTACAAATGGTATCACATGAAAGGTGAGGTCAAGACCTTTCCACTGATACCAAATATGATAGGGTTTGTAGGGTTTACGGGTCTTTATTAAAGAAAAACGGGTTTCAAGGGGAAAATCTCCTTTGTTTACAAATAAAAAAAGGGTTATAACTCTGTGGGATCAAAAGATAGAATTCTACAAATGGTATCACATGAAAGGTGAGGTCAAGACCTTTCCACTGATACCAAATATGATAGGGTTTGTAGGGTTTACGGGTCTTTATTAAAGAAAAACGGGTTTTAAGGGGAAAATCTCCTTTGTTTACAAATAAAAAAGGGTTATAACTCTGTGGGATCAAAAGATAGAATTCTACAAGTGGTATCACATGAAAGGTGAGGTCAAGACCTTTCCACTGATACCAAATTTGATAGGGTTTAAAAGGTTTAAGGGTCTTCATTAAGGAAAAACGGGTTTTCAAGGGTAAAATCTGCTTTGTTTACAACTAAAAAAGGGTTATAACTCTGTGGGATTCAAAGACAGAATTCTACAAGTGATATCACATGAAAGGTGAGGTCAAGACCTTTCCACTGATACCAAATTTGATAGGGTTTGTAAGGTTTAAGGGTCTTTATTAAAGAAAAACGGGTTTTAAGGGGAAAATCTCCTTTGTTTACAAATAAAAAAGGGTTATAACTCTGTGGGATCGAAGGATAGAATTCTACAAGTGGTATCACATGAAAGGTGAGGTCAAGACCTTTCCACTGATACCAAATATGATAGGGTTTGGCAGGGTTTAAAGGTCTTTATTAAGGAAAAACGGGTTTCAAGGGGAAAATCTCCTTTGTTTACAAATAAAAAAAGGTTATAACTCTGTGGGAGTGAAAGATAGAATTCTACAAATGGTATCACATGAAAGGTGAGGTCAAGACCTTTCCACTGATACCAAATATGATAGGGTTTGTAGGGTTTAGGGGTCTTTATTAAGGAAAAAAGGGTTTTGAAGGGGAAAATCTCCTTTGTTTACAAATAAAAAAGGGTTATAACTCTGTGGGATCAAAAGATAGAATTCTACAAATGGTATCACATGAAAGGTGAGGTCGAGACCTTTCCACTGATACCAAATATGATAGGGTTTTTAAGGTGTAGGGGTATTTATGAAGAAAAAGCCTGTTTTAAGGGGAAATTCTCCTTTGTTTACAAAGAAAAAAGGGTTATAACTCTGTGGGATCAAAAGATAAAATTGTACAAGTGCTATCACATGAAAGGTGAGGTCAAGACCTTTCCACTGATACCAAATATGATAGGGTTTGTAGGGTTTACGGGTCTTTATTAAAGAAAAACATGTTTCAACACACATGTTGTCTTTTGTTTACAAATAAAAAAGGGTTATAACTCTGTGGGATCAAAAGATAGAATTCTACAAATGGTATCACATGAAAGGTGAGGTCAAGACCTTTCCACTGATACCAAATATGATAGGGTTTGTAGGGTTTACGGGTCTTTATTAAAGAAAAACGGGTTTTAAGGGGAAAATCTCCTTTGTTTACAAATAAAAAAGGGTTATAACTCTGTGGGATCAAAAGATAGAATTCTACAAATGGTATCACATGAAAGGTGACGTCAAGACCTTTCCACTGATACCAAATATGATAGGGTTTGTAGGGTTAAGGGGTCTTTATTAAAGAAAAACGGGTTTTAAGGGGAAAATCTCCTTTCTTTACAAATAAAAAAGGGTTATAACTCTGTGGGATCAAAAGATAGAATTCTACAAATGGTATCACATGAAAGGTGAGGTCAAGACCTTTCCACTGATACTAAATATGATAGGGTTGGTAGGGTTTAGGGGTCTTTATTAAAGAAAAATTGGTTTCAACACACAAATTGTCCTTTGTTTACAAATAAAAAAGGGGTATAACTCTGTGGGATCAAAAGACAGAATTCTACAAATGGTATCACATGAAAGGTGAGGTCAAGACCTTTCCACTGATACCAAATATGATAGGGTTTGTAGGGTTTAGGGGTCTTTATTAAGGAAAAACGTCTTTAAAGGGAAAATCTCCTTTGTTATCAAATACAAAAGGGTTACAACTTTGTGGGATCAAAAGATAGAATTCTACAGGTGGTATCACATGAAAGGTGAGGTCAAGACCTTTCCACTGATACCAAATATGATAGGGTTTGTAGGGATCAGGTCTCCTTTGTTTACAAATAAAAAAGGGTTATAACTCTGTGGGATTGAAAGATAGAATTCTACAAATGGTATCACATGAAAGGTGAGGTCAAGACCTTTCCACTGATACTAAATATGATACGGTTTGAAGGGCTTAGGGGTCTTTATTCAAGAAAAACATGTTTCAACACACAAGTTGTCTTTTGTTTACAAATAAAAAAGGGTTATAACTCTGTGGGATCAAAAGATAGAATTCTAAAAATGGTATCACATGAAAGGTGAGGTCAAGACCTTTCCACTGATACCAAATATGATAGGGTTTGTAGGGTTTACGGGTCTTTATTAAAGAAAAACGGGTTTTAAAGGGAAAATCTCCTTTGTTTACAAATAAAAAAGGGTTATAACTCTGTGGGATCAAAAGATAGAATTCTACAAATGGTATCACATGAAAGGTGAGGTCAAGACCTTTCCACTGATACCAAATATGATAGGGTTTGTAGGGTTTAGGGGTATTTATGAAGAAAAAACGTGTTTTAAGGGGAAAATCTCCTTTGTTTACAAATAAAAAAGGGTTATAACTCTGTGGGATCAAAAGATAGAATTCTACAAATGGTATCACATGAAAGATGACGTCATAACCTTTCCACTGATACCAAATATGATAGGGTTTCTAGGGTTAAGGAGTATTTATTAAAGAAAAACGGGTTTTAAGGGGAAAATCTCCTTTGTTTACAAATAAAAAAGGGTTATAACTGTGTGGGATCAAAAGATAGAATTCTAAAACTGGTATCACATGAAAGGTGAGGTCAAGACCTTTCCACTGATACCAAATATGGTAGGGTTTGTACGGATCAGATGTCTTTATTAAGGAAATAAGGGTTTCAACACACAAATTGTCTTTTGTTTACAAATAAAAAAGGGGTATAACTCTGTGGGATCAAAAGATAGAATTCTACAAGTGCTATCACATGAAAGGTGAGGTCAAGACCTTTCCACTGATACCAAATATGATAGGGTTTGTAGGGTTTAGGGGTCTTTTTTAAGGAAAAACGTCTTTAAAGGGAAAATCTCCTTTGTTTTCAAATACAAAAGGGTTACAACTCTGTGGGATCAAAAGATAGAATTCTACAGGTGGTATCACATGAAAGGTGATGTCAAGACCTTTCCACTGATACCAAATATGATAGGGTTTGTAGGGATCAGGTCTCCTTTGTTTACAAATAAAAAAGGGTTATAACTCTGTGGGATTGAAAGATAGAATTCTACAAATGGTATCACATGAAAGGTGAGGTCAAGACCTTTCCACTGATACCAAATATGATAGGGTTTGTAGGGTTTAGGGGTCTTTATTAAAGAAAAACGGGTTTTAAGGGGAAAATCTCCTTTGTTTACAAATAAAAAAGGGTTATAACTCTGTGGGATTGAAAGATAGAATTCTACAAATGGTATCACATGAAAGGTGAGGTCGAGATCTTTCCACTGATACCAAATATGTTAGGGTTTGTAGGGTTTAGACGACTTTTTTTTAAAGAAAAACGTGTTTCAACACACAAATTGTCTTTTGTTTACAAATAAAAAAGGGGTATAACTCTGTGGGAATGAAAGATAGAATTCTACAAATGGTATCACATGAAAGGTGAGGTCAAGACCTTTCCACTGATACATAATATGATCGGGTTTGTAGGGTTTAGAGGTCTTTATTCAGGAAAAACGTGTTTAAGAGGAAAATCTCCTTTGTTTTCAAATACAAAAGGGTTACAACTCTGTGGGATCAAAAGAGAGAATTCTACAAATGGTATCACATGAAAGGTGATGTCAAGACCTTTCCACTGATACCAAATATGATAGGGTTTGTAGGGATCAGGTCTCCTTTGTTTACAAATAAAAAAGGGTTATAACTCTGTGGGATCAAAAGATAGAATTCTACAAATGGTATCACATGAAAGGTGAGGTCAAGACCTTTCCACTGATACCAAATATGATAGGGTTTGTAGGATTTACCTGTATTTATTAACGAAAAACGGGTTTCAACACACAAGTTGTTTTTTGTTTACAAATAAAAAAGACTCTGTGGGATCAATACATAGAATTCTACAAATGGTATCACATGAAAGGTGAGGTCAAGACCTTTCCACTGATACCAAATATGATAGGGTTTGTAGGGTTTAGGGGTCTTTATTAAAGATAAACGTCTTTTAAAGGAAAAATCTCCTTTGTTTACAAATAAAAAAGGGTTATAACTCTGTGGGATCAAAGGATAGAATTCTACAAATGGTATCACATAAAAGGTGAGGTCAAGACCTTTCCACTGATACCAAATATGATAGGGTTTGTAGGGTTTAGGGGTCTTTATTAAGAAAAAACGGGTGTAAAGGGAAAATCTCCTTTGTTTTCAAATACAAACGGGTAACAACTCTGTGGGATCAAAAGATAGAATTCTACAAATGCTATCACATGAAAGGTGAGGACAAGACCTTTCCACTGATACCAAATATGATAGGGTTTGTAGGGTTTAGGGGTATTTATGAAGGAAAAACGGGTTTTAAGGGGAAATCTCCTTTGTTTACAAGTAAAAAAGGGTTATAACTCTGTGGGATCAAAAGATAGAATTCTACAAATGGTATCACATGAAAGGTGAGGTCAAGACCTTTCCACTGATACCAAATACTATAGGTTTGTAGGGTTTAGGGGTCTTTATTGAAGAAAAACGGGTTTTACGGGGAAAATCTCCTTTGTTTACAAATAAAAAAAGGTTAAAACTCTGTGGGATCAAAAGATAGAATTCTACAAATGGTATCACATGAAAACTGAGGTCAAGACCATTCCACTGATACTAAATATGACAGGGTTTGTAGGGTTTACGGGTCTTTATTAAAGAAAAACGTGTTTTAAGGGGAAAATCTCCTTTGTTTACAAATAAAAAATGTTATAACTCTGTGGGATCAAAAGATAGAATTCTACAAATGGTATCACATGAAAGGTGAGGTCAAGACCTTTCCACTGATACTAAATATGATAGGGTTTGTAGGGTTTAGGGGTCTTTATTAAAGAAAAACCTGTTTCATCACACAAGTTGTCTTTTGTTTACAAATATAAAAGATGTATGACTCTGTGGGATCAAAAGATAGAATTCTACAAATGCTATCACATGAAAGGTGAGGTCAAGACCTTTCCACTGATACCAAATATGATAGGGTTTATAGGATTTTCGGGTCTTTATTAACGAAAAACGGGTTTCAACACACAAGTTGTCTTTTGTTTACAAATAAAAAAGGTTTATAACTCTGTGGGAGCAAAAGATAGAATTCTACAAGTGCTATCACATGAAAGGTGAGGTCGAGACCTTTCCACTGATACCAAATATGATAGGGTTTGTAGGGATCAGATGTCTTTATTAAGGAAAAACGGGTTTTGAAGGGAAAAATCTCCTTTGTTTACAAATAAAAAAGGGTTATAACTCTGTGGGATCAAAAGATAGAATTCTACAAGTGGTATCACATGAAAGGTGAGGTCAAGACCTTTCCACTGATACCAAATATGATAGGGTTTGTAGGGTTTACGGGTGTTTAGTAAAGAAAAACGGGGTTTCAAGGGGAAAATCTCCTTTGCTTACAAATAAAAAAAGGGGTTATAACTCTGTGGGATCAAAAGATAGAATTCTACAAATGGTATAACAGGAAAGGTGAGGTCAAGACCTTTCCACTGATACCAAATATGATAGGTTTTGTAGGGTTTGCGGGTCTTCATTAAAGAAAAACAGGTTTTAAGGGGAAAATCTCCTTTGTTCACAAATAAAAAAGGGTTATAACTCTGTGGGATCAAAAGATAGAATTCTACAAGTGGTATCACATGAAAGGTGAGGTCAAGACCTTTCCACTACTACCAAATATGATAGGGTTTTTAGGGCTTACGGGTCTTCATTAAAAATAAACGGGGATTTCATCGGAAAATCTCATTTGTGTACAAATAAAAAAGGGGTTATAACTCTGTGGAATTGAAAGATAGAATTCTACGAGTGGTATCACATGAAAGGTGAGATCAAGACCTTTCCACTGATACCAAATATCATAGGGTTTGTAGGGTTTAGGGGTCTTTATTAAAGAAAAACGGGTTTTAAGGGGAAAATCTCCTTTGTTTACAAATAAAAGGGGTTATATCTCTGTGGGATTGAAAGATAGAATTCTACAAGTGGTATCACATGAAAGGTGAGGTCAAGACCTTTCCACTGATACCAAATATGATAGGGTTTGTACGGTTTACTGGTCTTTATTAAGGAAAAACGGGTTTTAAGGGGGAAATCTCCTTTATTGACAAATAAAAAAGGGTTATAACTCTGTGGGATCAAAAGATAGAATTCTACAAATGGTATCACATGAAAGGTGAGGTCAAGACCTTTCCACTGATACCAAATATGATAGGGTTTGTAGGGTTTAGGGGTCTTCATTAAAGAAAAACGGGATTTCAAGGGGAAAATCTTCTTTGTTTACAAATAAAAAAAAGGGGTTATAACTCTGTGGGATCAAAAGATACAATTCTACAAGTGGTATCACATGAAAGATGAGGTCAAGACCTTTCCACTCATACCAAATATGATGGAGTTTGTAGGGTTAATGGGTCTTTATTAAGGAAAAACGGGTTTTAAGGGGAAAATCTCCTTTGTTTACAAATAAAAAAGGGTTATAACTCTGTGGGATTGAAAGATACAATTCTACAAGTGGTATCACATGAAAGGTGAGGTCAAGACCTTTCCACTAATACCAAATATGATAAGGTTTTTATTGTTTGCGGGTCTTCATTAAAGAAAATCGGGTTTTAAGGGAAAAATCTCCTTTGTTTACAAATAAAAAAGGGTTACAACTCTGTGGTATCAAAAGATAGAATTCTACAAGTGGTATCACATGAAAGGTGAGGTCAAGACCTTTCCACTGATACCAAATATGATAGGGTTTGTAGGGTTTACGGGTCTTTAGTAAAGAAAAACGGAGTTTTAATGGGAAAATCTCCTTTGTTTACAAATAAAAAAGGGTTATAACTCTGTGGGATTGAAAGATAGAATTCTACAAGTGGTATCACATGAAAGGTGAGGTCAAGACCTTTCCACTGATACCAAATATGATAGGGTTTTTAGGGTTTACCGGTCTTCATTAAAGAAAAACCGGGATTTAAGGGGAAAATCTCATTTGTTTACAAATAAAAAAGGGTTATAACTCTGTGGGATCAAAAGATAGAATTCTACAAGTGGTATCACATGAAAGGTGAGGTCAAGACCTTTCCACTGATACCAAATATGATAGGGTTTGTACGGTTTACTGGTCTTTATTAAGGAAAAACGGGTTTTAAGGGGGAAATCTCCTTTGTTGACAAATAAAAAAGGGTTATAACTCTGTGGGATCAAAAGATAGAATTCTACAAATGGTATCACATGAAAGGTGAGGTCAAGACCTTTCCACTGATACCAAATATGATAGGGTTTGTAGGGTTTAGGGGTCTTTATTAAAGAAAAACGGGTTTTAAGGGGGAAATCTCCTTTGTTTACAAATAAAAAAGGGTTATAACTCTGTGGGATCAAAGGACAGAATTCTAAAAATGGTACCACATGAAAGGTGAGGTCAAGACCTTTCCACTGATACCAAATATGATAGGGTTTGTAGGGTTAAGGGGTCTTTATTAAAGATAAACGTCTTTTAAAGGAAAAATCTCCTTTGTTTACAAATAAAAAAGGGTTATAACTCTGTGGGATCAAAAGATAGAATTCTACAAGTGGTATCACATGAAAGGTGAGGTCAAGACCTTTCCACTGATACCAAATATGATAGGGTTTGTAGGGTTTACGGGTCTTTAGTAAAGAAAAACGGGGTTTCAAGGGGAAAATCTCCTTTGTTTACAAATAAAAAAAAGGGTTATAACTCTGTGGGATCAAAAGATAGAATTCTACAAGTGGTATCACATGAAAGGTGAGGTCAAGACCTTTCCACTGATACCAAATATGATAGGGTTTGTAGGGTTTAGGGGTCTTTATTAAAGAAAAACGGGTTTTAAGGGGAAAATCTCCTTTGTTTACAAATAAAAAAGGGTTATAACTCTGTGGGATCAAAAGATAGAATTCTACAAGTGGTATCACATGAAAGGTGAGGTCAAGACCTTTCCACTGATACCAAATTTGATAGGGTTTGTAGGGTTTAAGGGTCTTTATTAAAGAAAAACGGGTTTCAAGGGAAAATCTCCTTTGTTTACAAATAAAAAAGGGTTATAACTCTGTGGGATCAAAAGATAGAATTCTACAAATGGTATCACATGAAAGGTGAGGTCAAGACCTTTCCACTGATACCAAATTTCATAAGGTTTGTAGTGTTTAGGGGTCTTTATTAAAGAAAAAAGTGTTTCAAGGGGAAAATCTCCTTTGTTTACATATAAAAAAAGGGTTATAACTCTGTGGGATCAAAAGATAGAATTCTACAAGTGGTATCACATGAAAGGTGAGGTCAAGACCTTTCCACTGATACCAAATATGATAGAGTTTGTAGGGTTTAGGGGTCTTTATTAAGGAAAAACGGGTTTTAAGGGGAAAATCTCCTTTGTTTACAAATAAAAAAGGGTTATAACTCTGTGGGATCAAAAGATAGAATTCTACAAGTGGTATCACATGAAAGGTGAGGTCAAGACCTTTCCACTGATACCAAATTTGATAGGGTTTGTAGGGTTTAAGGGTCTTTCTTAAAGAAAAACGGGTATCAAGGAAAAAATCTCCTTTGTTTACAAATAAAAAAGGGTTATAACTCTGTGGGATCAAAAGATAGAATTCTACAAGTGGTATCACATGAAAGGTGAGGTCAAGACCTTTCCACTGATACCAAATATGATAGGGTTTGTAGGGTTTACGGGTCTTTAGTAAAGAAAAACGGGGTTTTAAGGGGAAAATCTCCTTTGTTTACAAATAAAAAAAGGGTTATAACTCTGTGGGATTGAAAGACAGAATTCTACAAGTGGTATCACATGAAAGGTGAGGTCAAGACCTTTCCACTAATACCACATATGATAGGGTTTCTAGGGTTTCGAATCCCTCTTAAGAAAAAACGGGTTTTAAGGGGAAAATTTCATTTGTTTACAAATAAAAAAGGGTTATAACTCTGTGGGATCAAAAGATAGAATTCTACAAGTGGTATCACATGAAAGGTGAGGTCAAGACCTTTCCACTGATACCAAATATGATAGGGTTTGTATTGTTTGCGGGTCTTCATTAAAGAAAATCGGGTTTTAAGGGGGAAATCTCCTTTGTTTACAAATAAAAAAGGGTTACAACTCTGTGGGATCAAAAGATAGAATTCTACAAGTGTTATCACATGAAAGGTGAGGTCAAGACCTTTCCACTGATACCAAATATGATAGGGTTTGTAGGGTTTACGGGTCTTTATTAAAGAAAAGCTTCTTTCAACAAACAAGTTGTTTTTTGTTTACAAATAAAAAGCGTTATAACTCTGTGGGATTGAAAGATAGAATTCTACAAATGGTATCACATGAAAGGTGAGGTCAAGACCTTTCCACTGATACCAAATATGATAGGGTTTGTAGGGTTTACTGGTCTTTATTAAGGAAAAACGGGTTTTAAGGGGAAAATCTCCTTTGTTTACAAATAAAAAAGGGTTATAACTCTGTGGGATCAAAAGATAGAATTCTACAAATGGTATCACATGAAAGGTGAGGTCAAGACCTTTCCACTGATACCAAATATGATAGGGTTTATAGGGTTTAAGGGTCTTTATTAAAGAAAAACGGGTTTCAAGGGGAAAATCTCCTTTGTTTACAAATAAAAAAGGGTTATAACTCTGTGGGATCAAAAGATAGAATTCTACAAGTGGTATCACATGAAAGGTGAGGTCAAGACCTTTCCACTGATACCAAATATGATAGGGTTTGTAGGGTTTACGGGTCTTTATTAAAGAAAAACGGGTTTTAAGGGGAAAATCTCCTTTGTTTACAAATAAAAAAGGGTTATAACTCTGTGGGATCAAAAGATAGAATTCTACAAGTGGTATCACATGAAAGGTGAGGTCAAGACCTTTCCACTGATACCAAATATGATAGGGTTTGTATTGTTTGCGGGTCTTCATTAAAGAAAAACGGGTTTTAAGGGGAAAATCTCCTTTGTTTACAAATAAAAAAGGGTTATAACTCTGTGGGATCAAAAGATAGAATTCTACAAATGGTATCACATGAAAGGTGAGGTCAAGACCTTTCTACTGATACCAAATATGATAGGGTTTATAGGATTTTCGGGTCTTTATTAAAGAAAAACGGGTTTCAACACACAAGTTGACTTTTGTTTACAAATAAAAAAGGTTTATAACTCTGTGGGATCGAAAGATAGAATTCTACAAATGGTATCACATGAAAGGTGAGGTCAAGACCTTTCCACTGATACCAAATTTGATAGGGTTTGTAGGGTTTAAAGGTCTTTATTAAGGAAAAACGGGTTTCAAGGGGAAAATCTCCTTTGTTTACAAATAAAAAAGGGTTATAACTCTGTGGGATCAAAAGATAGAATTCTACAAATGGTATCACATGAAAGGTGAGGTCAAGACCTTTCCACTGATACCAAATATGATAGGGTTTTTAGGGTTTAGGGGTCTGTATTAAGGAAAAACGTTTTTTAAGGGAAAATCTCCTTTGTTTACAAATAAAAAAGGGTTATAACTCTGTGGGATCAAAAGATAGAATTCTACAAGTGGTATCACATGAAAGGTGAGGTCAAGACCTTTCCACTGATACGAAATATGATAGGGTTTGTAGGGTTAAGGGGTCTTTATTACGGAAAAACGCGTTTTAAAGGGGAAAATCTCCTTTGTTCACAAATAATAAAGGGTTATAACTCTGTGGGATCAAAAGATAGAATTCTACAAGTGGTATCACATGAAAGGTGAGGTCAAGACCTTTCCACTGATACCAAATATGATAGGGTTTGTAGGGTTTACGGGTCTTTAGTAAAGAGAAACGGGGTTTTAAGGGGAAGATCTCCTTTGTTTACAAATAAAGAAAGGGTTATAACTCTGTGGGATTGAAAGACAGAATTCTACAAGTGGTATCAAATCAGAGGTGACGTCAAGACCTTTCCACTAATACCACATATGATAGGGTTTCTAGGGTTTCGAATCCCTCTTAAGAAAAAACGGGTTTTAAGGGGAAAATTTCATTTGTTTACAAATAAAAAAGGGTTATAACTCTGTGGGATCAAAAGATAGAATTCTACAAATGGTATCAAAGGGAAGGTGAGGTCAAGACCTTTCCACTGATACCAAATATGATAGGTTTTGTTGGGTTGCGGGTTTTCATTAAAGAAAAACAGGTTTTAAGGGGAAAATCTCCTTTGTTCACAAATAAAAAAGGGTTATAACTCTGCGGGATCAAAAGATAGAATTCTACAAGTGGTATCACATGAAAGGTGAGGTCAAGACCTTTCCACTGATACCAAATATGATAGGGTTTGTAGGGTTTAGGGGTCTTCATTAAAGAAAAATCGGGATTTAAGGGGAAAATCTCCTTTGTTTACAAATAAAAAAGGGTTATAACTCTGTGGGATTGAAAGATAGAATTCTACAAGTGGTATCACATGAAAGGTGAGGTCAAGACCTTTCCACTGATACCAAATATGATAGGGTTTGTAGGGTTTAGGGGTCTTTATTAAGGAAAAACGGGTTTTAAGGGGAAAATCTCCTTTGTTTACAAATAAAAAAGGGTTATAACTCTGTGGGATCAAAAGATAGAATTCTACAAATGGTATCACATGAAAGGTGAGGTCAAGACCTTTCCACTGATACCAAATATGATAGGGTTTGTAGGGTTTACGGGTCTTTATTAAGGAAAAAACGGGTTTTAAGGGGAAAATCTCCTTTGTTTACAAATAAAAAAGGGTTATAACTCTGTGGGATCAAAAGATAGAATTCTACAAGTGGTATCACATGAAAGGTGAGGTCAAGACCTTTCCACTGATACCAAATATGATAGGGTTTGTAGGGTTTACGGGTCTTTAGTAAAGAGAAACGGGGTTTTAAGGGGAAGATCTCCTTTGTTTACAAATAAAGAAAGGGTTATAACTCTGTGGGATTGAAAGACAGAATTCTACAAGTGGTATCACATGAAAGGTGAGGTCAAGACCTTTCCACTGATACCAAATATGATAGGGTTTGTAGGGTTAATGGGTCTTTATTAAGGAAAAACGGGTTTTAAGGGGAAAATTTCCTTTGTTTACAAATAAAAAAGGGTTATAACTCTGTGGGATCAAAAGATAGAATTCTACAAGTGGTATCACATGAAAGGTGAGGTCAAGACCTTTCCACTGATACCAAATATATTAGGGTTTGTAGGGTTTTCGGGTCTTTAGTAAAGAAAAACGTGTTTCAACACACAAGTTGTCTTTTGTTCACAAAGAAAAAAAGGGTTATAACTCTATGGGATCAAAAGATAGAATTCTACAAATGGTATCACATCAAAGGTCAGGTCAAGACCTTTCCACTGATACCGAATATGATAGGGTTTGTAGGGTTTACTAGTCTTTATTAAGGAAAAACGGGTTTTAAGGGGAAAATCTCCTTTGTTTACAAATAAAAAAGGGTTATAACTCTGTCGGATCAAAAGATAGAATTCTACAAATGGTATCACATGAAAGGTGAGGTCAAGACCTTTCCACTGATACCAAATATGATAGGGTTTGTAGGGTTAAGGGGTCTTTATTAAGGAAAAACGGGTTTTAAGGGGAAAATCTCCTTTGTTTACAAATAAAAAAGGGTTATAACTCTGTGGGATCAAAAGATAGAATTCTACAAATGGTATCACATGAAAGGTGAGGTCAAGACCTTTCCACTGATACCAAATATGATAGGTTTTGTAGGGTTTGCGGGTCTTCATTAAAGAAAAACAGGTTTTAAGGGGAAAATCTCCTTTGTTTACAAATACAAAAGGGTTATAACTCTGTGGGATCAAAAGATAGAATTCTGCCAATGGTATCACATGAAAGGTGAGGTCAAGACCTTTCCACTCATACCAAATCTGATAGGTATTTTACGGTTTACAGGTCTTTATTAAAGAAAAACGGGTTTAAAGGGAAAATCTCCTTTCTTTACAAAAAAAGGGTTATAACTCTGTGAGATCAAAAGATAGAATTCTAAAAATGGTATCACATGAAAGGTGAGGTCAAGACCTTTCCACTGATACCAAATATGATAGGGTTTGTAGGGTTTACGGGTCTTTATTAAGGAAAAACGGGTTTTAAGGGGAAAATCTCCTTTGTTTACAAATAAAAAGGGTTATAACTCTGTGGGATCAAAAGATAGAATTCTACAAGTGGTATCACATGAAAGGTGAGGTCAAGACCTTTCCACTGATACCAAATTTGATAGGGTTTGTAGGGTTTAAGGGTCTTTATTAAATAAAAACGGCTTTCAAGGGAAAATCTCCTTTGTTTACAAATAAAAAAGGGTTATAACTCTGTGGGATTGAAAGATAGAATTCTACAAGTGGTATCACATGAAAGGTGAGGTCAAGACCTTTCCACTGATACCAAATATGATAGGGTTTGTAGGGTTTAGGGGTCTTTATTAAGGAAAAACGGGTTTTAAGGGGAAAATCTCCTTTGTTTACAAATAAAAAAGGGTTATAACTCTGTGGGATCAAAAGATAGAATTCTACAAGTGGTATCACATGAAAGGTGAGGTCAAGACCTTTCCACTGATACCAAATATGATAGGGTTTGTAGGGTTAATGGGTCTTTATTAAGGAAAAACGGGTTTTAAGGGGAAAATTTCATTTGTTTACAAATAAAAAAGGGTTATAACTCTGTGGGATCAAAAGATAGAATTCTACAAATGGTATCACATGAAAGGTGAGGTCAAGACCTTTCCACTGATACCAAATATGATAGGGTTTGTAGGGTTTACGGGTCTTTATTAAGGAAAAACTGGTTTTAAGGGGAAAATTTCCTTTGTTTACCAATAAAAAAGGGTTATAACTCTATGGGATCAAAAGATAGAATTCTACAAATGGTATCACATGAAAGGTGAGGTCAAGACCTTTCCACTGATACCAAATATGATAGGGTTTGTAGGGTTTTCGGGTCTTTATTAAAGAAAAACGTGTTTCAACACACAAGTTGTCTTTTGTTTACAAATAAAAAAGGGTTATAACTCTATGGGATCGAAAGATAGAATTCTACAAATGGTATCACATGAAAGGTGAGGTCAAGACCTTTCCACTGATACCAAATATGATAGGGTTTGTACGGTTTACTGGTCTTTATTAAGGAAAAACGGGTTTTAAGGGGAAAATCTCCTTTGTTTACAAATAAAAAAGGGTTATAACTCTGTGGGATCAAAAGATAGAATTCTACAAATGGTATCACATGAAAGGTGAGGTCAAGACCTTTCCACTGATACCAAATATGATAGGGTTTGTAAGGTTTTCGGGTCTTTCTTAAAGAAAAACGTGTTTCAACACACATGTTGTCTTTTGTTTACAAATAAAAAAGGGTTATAACTCTATGGGATCGAAAGATAGAATTCTTCAAATGGTATCACATGAAAGGTGAGGTCAAGACCTTTCCACTGATACAAAATATGATAGGGTTTGTACGGTTTACTGGTCTTTATTAAGGAAAAACGGGTTTTAAGGGGAAAATCTCCTTTGTTCACAAATAAAAAAGGGTTATAACTCTGTGGGATCAAAAGATAGAATTCTACAAATGGTATCACATGAAAGGTGAGGTCAAGACCTTTCCACTGATACCAAATATGATAGGGTTTATAGGGTTAAGGGGTCTTTATTAAGGAAAAACGGGTTTTAAGGGGAAAATCTCCTTTGTTCACAAATAATAAAGGGTTATAACTCTGTGGGATCAAAAGATAGAATTCTACAAGTGGTATCACATGAAAGGTGAGGTCAAGACCTTTCCACTGATACCAAATATGATAGGGTTTGTATTGTTTCCGGGTCTTCATTAAAGAAAATCGGGTTTTAAGGGGAAAATCACCTTTGTTTACAAATAAACAAAAGGTTTACAACTCTGTGGGATCAAAAGATAGAATTCTACAAATGGTATCACATGAAAGGGGACGTCAAGACCTTTCCACTGATAACAAATATGATAGGGTTTGTAATATTTTCGGGTCTTTCTTAAAGAAAAACGTGTTTCAACACACATGTTGTCTTTTGTTTACAAATAAAAAAGGGTTATAACTCTCTGGGATCGAAAGATAGAATTCTACAAATGGCATCACATGAAAGGCAAGGTCAAGACCTTTCCACTGATACCAAATATGATACGGTTTGTACGGTTTACTGGTCTTTACTAAGGAAAAACGGGTTTCAAGGGGGAAATCTCCTTTGTTTACAAATAAAAAAGGGTTGTAACTCTGTGGGATCAAAAGATAGAATTCTACAAATGGTATCACAGGAAAGCTGAGGTCAAGACCTTTCCACTGATACCAAATATGATAGGGTTTGTAGGGTTTAGGGGTCTTCATTAAAGAAAAACGGGTTTTAAGGGGAAAATATCCTTTGTTCACAAATAAAAAAGGGTTATAACTCTGTGGGATCAATAGATAGACTTCTACAAGTGGTATCACATGAAAGGTGAGGTCAAGACCTTTCCACTGATACCAAATATGATAGGGTTTGTAGGGTTAAGGGGTCTTTATTAAGGAAAAACGCGTTTTAAAGGGGAAAATCTCCTTTGTTCACAAATAAAAAAGGGTTATAACTCTGTGGGATCAAAAGATAGAATTCTACAAGTGGTATCACATGAAAGGTGAGGTCAAGACCTTTCCACTGATACCAAATATGATAGGGTTTGTAGGGTTTACGGGTCTTTAGTAAAGAAAAACGGAGTTTAAATGGGAAAATCTCCTTTGTTTACAAATAAAAAAGGGTTATAACTCTGTGGGATTGAAAGATAGAATTCTACAAGTGGTATCACATCAGAGGTGAGGTCAAGACCTTTCCACTAATACCACATATGATAGGGTTTCTAGGGTTTGGGATCCCTATTAAGGAAAAACGTGTTTTAAGGGGAAAATTTCATTTCTTTACAAATAAAAAAGGGTTATAACTCTGTGGGATCAAAAGATAGAATTCTACAAATGGTATCACAGGAAAGGTGAGGTCAAGACCTTTCCACTGATACCAAATATGATAGGGTTTGTAGGGTATGCGGGTCTTCATTAAAGAAAAACGGGTTTTAAGAGGAAAACCTCCTTTCTTCACAAATAAAAAAGGGTTATAACTCTATGGGATCAAAAGATAGAATTCTACAAGTGGTATCACATGAAAGGTGAGGTCAAGACCTTTCCACTAATACCAAATATGATAGGGTTTTTAGGGTTTACGGGTCTTCTTTAAAGAAAAACCGGGATTCAAGGGAAAATCTCATTTGTTTACAAATAAAAAAGGGTTATAACTCAGTGGGATTGAAAGATAGAATTCTACGAGTGGTATCACATGAAAGGTGAGGTCAAGACCTTTCCACTAATACCAAATATGATAGGGTTTGTAGGGTTTAGGGGTCTGTATTAAGGAAAAACGGGTTTTAAGGGGAAAATCTCCTTTGTTTACAAATAAAAAAGGGTTATCACTCTGTGGGATCAAAAGATAGAATTCTACAAGTGGTATCACATGAAAGGTGAGGTCAAGACCTTTCCACTGATACCAAATATGATAGGGTTTGTAGGGTTTACGGGTCTTTAGTAAAGAAAAACGGGGTTTCAAGGGGAAAATCTCCTTTGTTTACAAATAAAAAAAGGGGTTATAACTCTGTGGGATCAAAAGATACAATTCTACAAGTGGTATCACATGAAAGATGAGGTCAAGACCTTTCCACTGATACCAAATATGATGAAGTTTGTAGGGTTAAGGGGTCTTTATTAAGGAAAAACGGGTTTTAAGGGGAAAATCTCCTTTGTTTACAAATAAAAAAGGGTTATAACTCTGTGGGATCAAAAGATAGAATTCTACAAGTGGTATCACATGAAAGGTGAGGTCAAGACCTTTCCACTAATACCAAATATGATAGGGTTTATATTGTTTGCGGGTCTTCATTAAAGAAAATCGGGTTTTAAGTGAAAAATCTCCTTTGTTCACAAATAAAAAAGGGGTTATAACTCTGTGGGATCAAAAGATACAATTCTACAAGTGGTATCACATGAAAGATGAGGTCAAGACCTTTCCACTGATACCAAATATGATAGGGTTTGTAGGGTTTACGGGTCTTTATTAAGGAAAAACGGGTTTTAAGGGGAAAATCTCCTTTGTTTACAAATAAAAAAGGGTTATAACTCTGTGGGATCGAAAGATAGAATTCTACAAATGGTATCACATGAAAGGTGAGGTCAAGACCTTTCCACTGATACCAAATTTGATAGGGTTTGGTAGGGTTTAAGGGTCTTTATTAAAGAAAAACGGGTTTTAAGGGGAAAATCTCCTTTGTTTACAAATAAAAAAGGGTTATAACTCTGTGGGATCAAAAGATAGAATTCTACAAATGGTATCACATGAAAGGTGAGGTCAAGACCTTTCCACTGATACCAAATATGATAGGGTTTGTAGGGTTTAGGGTCTTTATTAAAGAAAAACGGGTTTTAAGGGGAAAATCTCCTTTGTTTACAAATAAAAAAGGGTTATAACTCTGTGGGATCGAAAGATAGAATTCTACAAGTGGTATCACATCAAAGGTGAGGTCAAGACCTTTCCACTGATACCGAATATGATAGGGTTTGTAGGGTTTACGGGTCTTTATTAAGGAAAAACGGGTTTTATGGGGAAAATTTCCTTTGTTTACCAATAAAAAAGGGTTATAACTAGATGGGATCAAAAGATAGAATTCTACAAATCGTATCACATGAAAGGTGAGGTCAAGACCTTTCCACTGATACCAAATATGATAGGGTTTGTAGGGTTTTCGGGTCTTTCTTAAAGAAAAACGTGTTTCAACACACATGTTGTCTTTTGTTTACAACTAAAAAAGGGTTATAACTCTATGGGATCGAAAGATAGAATTCTACAAATGGTATCACAGGAAAGGTGAGGTCAAGACCTTTCCACTGATATCAAATATGATAGGGTTTGTACGGTTTACTGGTCTTTATTAAGGAAAAACGGGTTTTAAGGGGAAAATCTCCTTTGTTTACAAATAAAAAAGGGTTATAACTCTGTGGGATCAAAAGATAGAATTCTACAAGTGGTATCACATGAAAGGTGAGGTCAAGACCTTTCCACTGATACCAAATATGATAGGGTTTGTAGGGTTTACGGGTCTTTAGTAAAGAAAAACGAGGTTGTAAGGGGAAAATCTCCTTTGTTTACAAATAAAAAAGGGTTATAACTCTGTGGGATCAAAAGATAGAATTCTACAAGTGGTATCACATGAAAGGTGAGGTCAAGACCTTTCCACTGATACCAAATATGATAGGGTTTGTAGGGTTAAGGGGTCTTTATTAAGGAAAAACGGGTTTTAAGGGGAAAATCTCCTTTGTTCACTTAAAATAAAGGGTTATAACTCTGTGGGATCAAAAGATAGAATTCTACAAGTGGTATCACATGAAAGGTGAGGTCAAGACCTTTCCACTGATACCAAATTTGATAGGGTTTGTAGGGTTTAAGGGTCTTTATTAAAGAAAAACGGGTTTCAAGGGGAAAATCTCCTTTGTTTACAAATAAAAAAGGGTTATAACTCTGTGGGATCAAAAGATAGAATTCTACAAGTGGTATCACATGAAAGGTGAGGTCAAGACCTTTCCACTGATACCAAATTTGATAGGGTTTGTAGGGTTAAGGAGTATTTATTAAAGAAAAACGGGTTTTAGGGGGAAAATCTCCTTTGTTTACAAATAAAAAAGGGTTATAACTCTGTGGGATCAAAAGATAGAATTCTACAAGTGGTATCACATAAAAGGTGAGGTCAAGACCTTTCCACTGATACCAAATATGATAGGGTTTGCAAGGTTTTCGGAACTTTATTAAGGAAAAACGTGTTTCAACACACAAGTTGTGTTTTGTTTACAAACAAAAAAGGGTTATAACTCTATGGGATCGAAAGATAGAATTCTAGAAATGGTATCACATGAAGGGTGAGGTCAAGACCTTTCCACTGATACCAAATATGATATGCTTTCTAGGATTTACGGGTCTTTATTAAGAAAAAAACGATTTTAAGGGGAAAATTTCCTTTGTTTACCAATAAAAAAGGGTTATAACTCTGTGGGATCAAAAGATAGAATTCTACAAATGGTATCACATGAAAGGTGAGGTCAAGACCTTTCCACTGATACCAAATATGATAGGGTTTGTAGGGTTTACGGGTCTTTATTAAAGAAAAACGGGTTTTAAGGGGAAAATCTCCTTTGTTTACAAATAAAAAAAGGGTTATAACTCTGTGGGATCAAAAGATAGAATTCTACAAGTGGTATCACATGAAAGGTGAGGTCAAGACCTTTCCACTGATACCAAATATGATAGGGTTTGTAGGGTTTATGGGTCTTTATTAAAGAAAAACGGGTTTTAAGGGGAAAATCTCCTTTGTTTACAAATAAAAAAGGGTTATAACTCTGTGGGATTGAAAGATAGAATTCTACAAGTGGTATCACATGAAAGGTGAGGTCAAGACCTTTCCACTAATACCAAATATGATAGGGTTTGTATTGTTTGCGGGTCTTCATTAAAGAAAAACGGGTTTTAAGGGGAAAATCTCCTTTGTTTACAAATAAAAAAGGGTTATAACTCTGTGGGATCAAAAGATAGAATTCTACAAGTGGTATCACATGAAAGGTGAGGTCAAGACCTTTCCACTAATACCAAATATGATAGGTATTTTACGGTTTACAGGTCTTTATTAAAGAAAAACGGGGTTTTAAGGGGAAAATCTCCTTTGTTTACAAATAAAAAAAGGGTTATAACTCTGTGGGATTGAAAGATAGAATTCTACAAGTGGTATCACATGAAAGGTGAGGTCAAGACCTTTCCACTAATACCAAATATGATAGGGTTTGTACGGTTTACTGGTCTTTATTAAGGAAAAACGGGTTTCAAGGGGAAAATCTCCTTTGTTTACAAATAAAAAAGGGTTATAACTCTGTGGGATCAAAAGATAGAATTCTACAAATCCTATCACATGAAAGGTGAGGTCAAGACCTTTCCACTGATACCAAATATGATAGGGTTTGTAGGGTTTAGGGGTCTTCATTAAAGAAAAACGGGTTTTAAGGGGAAAATATCCTTTGTTCACAAATAAAAAAGGGTTATAACTCTGTGGGATCAAAAGATAGAATTCTACAAGTGGTATCACATGAAAGGTGAGGTCAAGACCTTTCCACTGATACCAAATATGATAGGGTTTGTAGGGTTTACGGGTCTTTAGTAAAGAAAAACGGGGTTTTAAGGGGAAAATCTCCTTTGTTTACAAATAAAAAAGGATGATAACTCTGTGGGATCAAAAGACAGAATTCTACAAGTGGTATCACATGAAAGATGAGGTCAAGACCTTTCCACTGATACCAAATATGATGGAGTTTGTAGGGTTTCGGGGTCTTTATTAAGGAAAAACGGGTTTTAAGGGGAAAATCTCCTTTGTTTACAAATAAAAAAGGGTTATAACTCTGTGGGATCAAAAGATAGAATTCTACAAATGGTATCACATGAAAGGTGAGGTCAAGACCTTTCCACTGATACCAAATATGATAGGGTTTGTAGGGTTTGCGGGTCTTCATTAAAGAAAAACGGGTTTTAAGAGGAAAATCTCCTTTGTTTACAAATAAAAAAGGGTTATAACTCTATGGGATCAAAAGATAGAATTCTACAAATGGTATCACATGAAAGGTGAGGTCAAGACCTTTCCACTGATACCAAATATGATAGGGTTTGTAGGGTTTACGGGTCTTTATTAAAGAAAAACGGGTTTTAAGGGGAAAATCTCCTTTCTTTACAAATAAAAAAGGGTTATAACTCTATGGGATCAAAAGATAGAATTCTACAAATGGTATCACATGAAAGGTGAGGTCAAGACCTTTCCACTGATACCAAATATGATAGGGTTTGTAGGGTTTAGGGGTCTTTATTAAGGAAAAACGGGTTTTAAGGGGAAAATCTCCTTTGTTTACAAATAAAAAAGGGTTATAACTCTGTGGGATCAAAAGATAGAATTCTACAAGTGGTATCACATGAAAGGTGAGGTCAAGACCTTTCCACTGATACCAAATATGATAGGGTTTGTAGGGTTTACGGGTCTTTATTAAAGAAAAACGGGTTTTAAGGGGAAAATCTCCTTTGTTTACAAATAAAAAAGGTTATAACTCTGTGGGATCAAAAGATAGAATTCTACAAACGGTATCACATGAAAGGTGAGGTCAAGACCTTTCCACTGATACCAAATATGATAGGGTTTGTAGGGTTTACGGGTCTTTATTAAAGAAAAACGGGTTTTAAGGGGAAAATCTCCTTTGTTTACAAATAAAAAAGGGTTATAACTCTGTGGGATTGAAAGATAGAATTCTACAAGTGGTATCACATGAAAGGTGAGGTCAAGACCTTTCCACTGATACCAAACATGATAGGGTTTATAGGGTTTACGGGTCTTTATTAAAGAAAAACATGTTTCAACACACGAGTTGTCTTTTGTTTACAAATAAAAAAGGATTATAACTCTATGCGATCGAAAGATAGAATTCTACAAATGGTGTCACATGAAAGGTGAGGTCAAGACCTTGCCACTGATACCAAATATGATAGGGTTTCTAGGGTTTACGGGTCTTTATTAAAAAAACCCGGAGTTTTAAGGGGAAAATCTCCTTTCTTTACAAACAAAAAAGGATTATAACTCTGTGGGATCAAAAGACAGAATTCTACAAGTGGTATCACATGAAAGATGAGGTCAAGACCTTTCCACTGATACCAAATATGATGGAGTTTGTAGGGTTCCGGGGTCTTTAATAAGGAAAAACCGGTTTTAAAGGGAAAATCTCCTTTGTTTACAAATAAAAAAGGGTTATAACTCTGTGGGATTGAAAGAGAGAATTCTACAAGTGGTATCACATGAAAGGTGAGGTCAAGACCTTTCCACTGATGCCAAATATGATAGGGTTTGTAGGGTTAACACACAAACATTTGTTTGTAGAAAAGATCCTAAGATGTTTCTTCATGGTGGAATTGATTAACGTGCGCGATCAGAGTAGTTCAAATAGCACTATATATGATAGGTCATAGACCAAAAGGTGTGTCGTAAACAGAGTATTTTACCAGAGCGAAACTATCAAAATGTTTCATTACATGACCTCAATATAATATACAATATATTAGTGCAATTGTGATGTAGTTAACACTGAATCAGAATCGGTACTCACATAACTCTCATTACGGAATCATATTTATCTTTAAACATCATTACACCAGAGGATTGAACTCACCTGTTTAAACCTTTTCAAATAAAACTCATATAACATCAGTAAATGATGATAGATATATGTGTGGGCAAGGTAAAATAATCTATTTCACCTCAACCAAATTTGTGTCAAAAGGTGTATTTTGACATGTCTTAACTGATCAAACTAATAGGTTTACTAGTACATAGTATAACTATCCATCACCACCAGTAATGTGCTAAATTCCTTAAATGATGATGAAGAAGATGTCATATTCAAATCATTTAATTTTAACTAACATTAAAAAAAGGGCAGAGGAATTGCATGTTGTAAATTTGTTTGTTTTTCTATACATAGAGATTTTACCATGTGCCATTTGTGCTAATATTGCATGTGCCTTTACAGTTCAACAATTTACTTAGTAACATTTAGCTTCCCTGTCACATGTTGTCAATAGATCACCATATATTTGAATTTAATTGACATCTTAAAGCCGTATGTGTGACATGTTATTCTGAAACTTTAGAACATTAATTGTTTATTAGTTATTGATGCAATGTTTGTGTGTATAAAACTTGATAAAGATGATATTAATAGATAACAGCATGAAGGCTGTAATAATATAGTTTTTATTCATTTCTATCTTATTCATAGACTTTCAAACGAACGAATGTTCTTAAAAGAATAATAAAAAGATCATGTGATGAAATCAGTACATAAACATATATCAAATCCGTGTATGATTTGCCATCTTATGTCACTTTAGTGTCTCTTAACATGGGAGGGTGGCAGAGAAGATGAAGATATCGCATCAGAAAACCAAATTAAAAGAAAGTCCATCATTTATTGACATCATTTGTTGACATCATTCTCAACTTCAGGTTCTCTATACTCTTCAGGTTTTTTATCTATCAAAGTGAAGCGATTCACCATATCCATAATCCTCTTCATCACGCAATCGTTTAGCTGTTTCCATGATGCGTTTATGAATTGGGTCTTTTCGCAAAAAATTCATTTGCGCTAAAAATGTAAGATAATATTTTCGAAGTCTAGCGCTATAGAGTGCTTTTAGTTTAGTATAAACTGACTTTTCTAAATTGCGAACTGATTTGTTTTCCTTCTTTGCTGATAAACGATAAAATGATTTGTCAAATTTAGGTTGTAAATGCCTGTACACTGTGTCTACAGCTTGGCCCCAAAAATCATCATCACTGTCATTATTGTCACCATCCTCCTCCTCATCATCACCTTCATCGTCATCCTCCTCATCATCACCTTTATCATCATCCTCCTCATCATCACCTTCATCATCATCACCTTCATACTCATTATCGTCTCCGTCATTTTTATTTCCTTCAATCTCACTGTCATCTTCACTTCTATCACTACTTGCTTGATTTTCCGTTTCAGTGTCCACTTCATCTTCAGAATCTAAACTTTCACTTGCTGATTCATTTTCACTACTGTTTTCATCCATATTCGTGTTAGAAAACTTATATCTGTATCGATAACTCATCTTAGGATCTTTTCTACAAACAAATGTTTGTGTGTGTCTTTTTAAAGTATATGGTCTAGCAAATTTACGTGAGCACCACTTACACCGAAGTGCTTCCATCAACAGTATCTTGGTAAATGATAAAAAAAACTTTAACAATCACTCTTTTCTTTCAAAAATTCACTCTTTCCTTTCACATATTCACTCTTTTCTTTCAAAAAAAAAATAATAAAATAAATTAATAAATAAAAAAGAAATGGAATGTGCTTGAAAAAAGCAAAGTGTATCGCACATTGTGTAAATGTGCTTGAAAGGTGTATCACACATTGTGTAATTGTGCAAAAATGTGCAAGGTGCTTCAAATGTGTATTGCACATTGTGTAAATGTGCAAAAATGTGCAATGTGCTTGAAATGTGTATTGCACATTGTGTAAATGTGTTTGAAAAGTGCAATGTGCTTGAAACATTGTATGAGAAGTTAAAACTGAAATTGTCATATTTGTGTCACTTTTACGATGCATGGTTTTATGCATTTATGTCTATGTTGTATATAGAGAAGGTTCATCATTACGTTTCATATAGGTGTATTTGTCACCAATTCTGAATTCCATATTTGGTTTTTTTTTTTTTATGAACTACATTGTAGATTTGGCTTAAACTTTGTGTAAATGATGTACTCAAGGTCCCCTACTAAAATTGTGTTCGGGATCCAGATTCCCTCAGGGGTGGATCCAGGGCGGGGCCAAAAGTGCTAAAAACGGTACCCTTCTTCAAACATCTTCTCCTTCAGAATCAGTACATAAATGGGGAAACTAATTGCATTTCAACAATCTATAAAAATGGGTTATCAAAAATTGTGTTCGGGGTTAAGATCCGTCAAATAGGCCTGACGTGGACTTCAAAATTTTAACCATACTTTCATATACCCACCACGCCAGCTATATGTCTATCCTGGCAGGAGCTATATGTGTATACTAACAGGAGCTCGCAAGAGCTCGCAGGAGCTAAAACCCTTAAAACACCACTACTATCACATGAAAGGTGGGGTCAAGCCACGGTACCAACTGAAAGGTATTGCAATTAGGTACACACATGCCAAATATGAAGTTTTTGTGACAGATAGACAGACAGACAGACAGATAGACAGACGAATGAGAGTTAATGTGCCCACGCTTACAGGAAAAGGGGCGACAACAAAATGCCCACGGCCTATAGAACAATCAAATCCCTAATAATATGCAATTTTTAATCTATGTACAAACAATCAGTACTATGCATAAGTAACCTAAGAATTAAGTCTTTCTAGCATGAAAACAGAAAGAGTTATCTGCAAAAGGAGGGGTTATCTGCAAAAGTTAATCTAAGGACTGAAGGTCCTGAGTAACACTCATATGAAGATAAAGAGGAAATCGTTTTATCAATAGTATCAAGGAAGTAGTCTGGTGAGCGATTTATGCCTAAAAGTAATCTGCCTAACGGGAGGTCACTCATACTGTCACGACGATGTAACATTTTTAGTCGTGATAGAAAATACAGAAGTAATATTCAATAATTTGTCTATTATGCATGTGCTTGTAAATTATCATGTGATATTGAAGAAAACTGTTTTTTGAGTTATTCTATTGACCAAAACTCTATGCCGGCAAATACGAAATGGGAAAAGTAAAATATTTTAAAACCTAAAAAAGCACATGATAGTCAACTAAAAGCGAAGGCCAGTATATTTAATTATCTTGAAACAATCAAAACTAAATTCAATGAACAAAAGAGGGCTTTTATTTTTAATCCTCAGAGTACTAACTGTATTTGAAAAGGGCTGCAGATTTACATCATGCAGTAGAGGATGATGTCAGAGACGTTAGTCTTAATGACGTGATGTCGTCGCACCTGCTGTATATGCTGTCTGTTGAAAAGTATGGTGTCTTTGAGCCATTATATTTCTGGACTTGTTCACAGAAGAGGCATGATTTACATATCATTAAAAAGAAGACATTTTAAACTTTTAAATAATACTGCGATGTTGTTACTGACATATTCATTGAAGTAGTTATATATGTACCACAAAGGCAGATTTTTCAAGGAAATATATGTACTTGTTTTCCAAATAGCCTCCAACCTCCTAAAAGGGGGGAGGGCATTAATATGTTTATATATTTTGATAATATCGAATCTAAATATGGTTTTAATTTGAAATGTCATTCGGACTTATATGTATACAAATCAATTCCTTTCTTGATCATGAAAAGGAAATATTTCATTCAATATATATTACACACAAATGAGATTATAGCAAAATGGGAGGAGGGTTTAATATCTATCAAATTTCTTTGTAAAATGCTCCATTACTTATTGTAATTTTATGATGTTTTGACTTATGACAGACCATTGCACATTACAGTGTAATATCACAGTGATGCAGATAACAGAAATTATCAAATAAGTGTACTTCTTGTAAAATTGTCATCATTTTAGTAGGTTTGTTTAATTATTATAGCCACTATGAAAGGCTTCGTAAGTTGTCAGAGCTTTCCCTAATCCTTGTTATTTTTCAATCAATCAGTATAAATTCATAAGTTTATCTACCAAAATAAAAAAAACCTAAACTTTTCTATGTCATACTTGTGAAAAAAAAATATATATTAACTGCTCATTTCTCTATATCGAAATAGGCATGAAACAGTGTTAATTTGCATTGATTCTAGTACAATAATTTGCTCCATAACATGATACGATTTTGTTATTATTTAATCTACCTTTGTCTGTTCTTATAGAATATGCATGAAATAGCCAGTTGTAGATTTTAATTCTTCTTACTAGTTCACCAGACTACCCCCTTAATTCAGGACTAGTTTCATTCTTACAATGAACAGCACAAATTCAAAATGACACTTGAATCATTATTGAGTTATTCTAATCAATTTTCTTTTAATGAAACAAAATTGAAGTGGGAATAGTTATATGAAGCTTGCATTCAAGTCTGGGTCCCAAGATGAACCATTAACACAAGTTTGGGAATTTTCACACACTGTTTAGTTGAGGTGACTTGGCATACGGCCAAGTCGGAAGTCTTTTATTTTTACTAGTTTGTCCCAAACTGAGGTATTCCAAACAGGTTAACCAAATCACTGAAGTGGAAAACTGTCACATGAAGCAATCGAACCAGGTACTCTAGTGTGCATCCCATAGATGAATCATTGGTGCAACTTTGGTGAATCCATATTTGTAATTAGAAATGGGGTTGTAATCAGATGAGGGTGTTCCTGAGGATACATAACTGTCAAGATAAACAAGTGAATTCAAAAGAATTCTAAGATGTCAAAAGTAATTATCTTAAGTGGAAAGTCTCATCACAAGGAATCTACATGTGAAGTTGTACTCCTACTGGATCAAAAGTTATTGCCAAGGTTAAAGTTTTTGTGACAAGACTGACAGATGGAGGAATGAGTATTATGAGATGTAATGTCCCCTTGCTTTCACAAAAGTGGGGGACAAAAAGTGATGTTAAAAAGACATTCTAATTCACTTGTTCTTCTTCTTCCATTACTAAGTGTACTCATAAATAAGTGTCATACTTCATGTATAACCATGATATACCGTCCTCAAATTCAAAAGTCATTATACCTACTCTTCGTCTTTGTCCACATTGCCTCTGACTCCAACTATCAAAAATTCTGACTGAACCAACTTCGTTCACTGTTCTTAATGTACATCTTAAATCTCATATCAAGGACGATTTGCAAGTTCTACCATTCACGTGAACAATTATTACAATCAAGTTAAACCAACAAAACTGACAACGTACATGACATGCGTGCGTACCACTCAACATGCTTTCCATCATGTTATTTCATCTCGCCACGCCGGAGCAAATCAGATTTGAGATCTGCCTGTTCAGCCGTTTACGATGCGATGTCAAGCCACTCATGTATGAATCAAATTTGTGATTAATAATTTAATCATGGAATTTTAAGAATATGAAACCGAAGAAACTTCTTATGTCGGTGCACTAAATATCAATTTGTTTCTCGGAAGAATTTTATACATGACGCCATTCGTCCCTTAGCAACGCGGAATTTGGAAAGGGGGGGGGCAATTTCACGTTAATACCCAGCTCTGGTGAAACTTACGCAGAATGTTTACAATACGCAAAGGAAAAAATTTAACTTATACAGTCTGCTATCCCACTTTAATCAAGTAAAACATCAATTTTTCGGCATAACGTCATCAAAAGCATGTTGTTATTGTGGTTGGCAAGGGCCGACGGAAAGGCCCGAAAATGTGCGATCAGTGCGTAGTAATCAACGACTACATAGGTTACATGCCAGTTAGTTTCAAAAATAATCATCGTGTTTGTTCAGCTCTGGTATAGACTTTCCATACATCTTCCTAAATAATTTGCTGAATATGTAGTTAATAACATACCAGAAGTATCAAATGTTCATGAATATTTGCAAATTTAATGCACATAATCATAGACCTATTTCACTGAGTGTAGGAATACATGAGCAAAGGGGTGAATCCCAATATGGCAGTGCCCATGACCTGGGTCCATAACAGTGTAACACTTCATGTTACAAAAACCCTGGACTACATCAAGATTAGAAGCTGCAGGTGTAGAAACATCTTTTATTGTTTTGTTCATCAATTTACAAAATGTTGACAATGTGCAAATAATGATTAATAGAAATGAATAGATACAATTGAATGATATCTAAGGAATACATCATTGAACCATACTCAAATTTTCCGTGAGCATAATTGAAGCTTGGTGTATACTTTTTTCATGTCAAACGAGTTAGGGAATATTTTGCAGAAATATGGAGTACATGATCTCTAACATTATACAAAACAAACAACAATTTCTCTATTCAGTTCTTTCAACATTGTTAGTGTAATGACATGAATGACCTCTCACTGACACTGTTTATAATCTCAGAGCTACAATTCTTAACAAGTTAAAACATTGATTTTCTATAGCTGTTTTCTCTTCCACATCAACACTCTTAGAGTCAGCATGCCTTCTCTCACACAACAAAGTTGTTCAAATATATGTCCCCTTGATGTTCACTTGTATTCACACATCTATACAGGTCAAGGTCATTCTAAATCAGGTAAATCTGAAAAAGATGGAAACAATGGGAAATGACTGGCTCAAGATTAAGAATATTCAGTAGCATATTAGGACATGTGACCACTTTACAAGGCTATCAGGTCATGTGACAATTTAACTACAAGAATATCATGTCATTTGACCAATTTACTACAAAGACATCAGGTCATGCGATAAATTTACTACAAGTGCATCAGGTCATGTGACAACTTTCAGTAAGCACTGTGACATCCACCTTGCAGATATGACCTAGTTTGATACACCTTTAAATCAATGGCAACAATCCTCTAAAATATTAGTCGCATTCATGGCACTCAGGCAGTAAAAAGTTATGCCATAGACAAGGATTTAATGTCCATAAGCACAGTTTCCTTGATCTTTCAGATATGACCTTGGTTCAAAGTCATAAACCATCCAGTAGACCTGAACAACATTGCAGTGATATATTCAAATCCATGCAAGGGGTAAAAAGTTCTGGCCAAGACAACAGTATGCACTGTGACCTTGACCTAGACCCAAACTTTGGTAAAAAATATGGCATACACAAAGATTTACTGACCATATACATTGTGATCTTGACCCTTGGTTCAAACTCCAGACAAACTCTTGAGTTCTGGGTAACAATTGTGAAATATTTTTAAATCCATGTTGAGAAACATCTAAAAACTTATTTAGATGTGCATAGAAATGAAAAAAAAAATTTTTGACTACAGCTGGATTTAAACTGCTACTCTCCATATTTATAATACCAAGGGGTATTGTGAGACCTATTTTTCATACATGGTGGCACTTTCTGTTGACTAATTTGGATGAAATGTACAAAATTGAAAGACGACCTATAGTACTTCATGTATACCATGTTTCATGGGTCTTTCATTATACCTATGTACAAAATGCTAATAAAATTTGCTCTCTTCATACTATCTTACGGCAAAGAGTTTGCAATTGCTTGTATCTGAAATGAACGTGCAATCGACAACTTCATGGCAACAAGTTTTACTCCATTGTTGTCATTAGTCGAAGCTGAGCCAAGGAACGACATTCCTTCAAGTGGGACATTAAATAAGCATCTTATTCACGATTCTCATTTATATTTAGAAACATGCAACATTTACCTATATATTTATAATGCATTTTCATTATCAGAGGAAATGCGGGAAGATCGATCTTTAAATTTGTCATACATGTGAAAAGAACTAAAGTTCCAGAACATGTTGGGGAAAACTTTAATTGAAATATCTAGATAAAAACAAGCGATACAAGATCAAGACAAATGCTTTGTCAGGAGAATTACATAATCGAGTACATCCAACGGTGTCGGTGGTAAACACATCATAAAGTAGTGACAACTACATATTATTACGCGAAATTTGAAAACATTATTGCAACTCCTTTTTCGAGTTATTGAAACTAGTTTATATTTAGCTTAAATTAACTGAGCTAAAGGTAGATTGTGCTGATCAAGAATTTTTAAGACAACATCAGTAATTTTTCGGCACTTTATTTTTCAGCGGCGTAGTAAGCTCTATATCGGTAGTGAAAGTTATAACCCCTGAAAAGCGAGAATTTGAAAAGCGATGCCATTGAGTCTAGCGCTCTATGAGAGCGTCGACTCAAAAATGTGAAGAATTGTCCATACAAACCCTCATTTGGAAGTCTTCAAAAATTCATAGAAAATCCAAAAATTGAAATATTGACAAAATTCTTTAAAAATTTCATTCCCTACCATAATTATGATCAAAATAGTTCATAAGAAATCATCATTATCAATTAACTAGGAAATATGACATTTTTCTGCATTGAAATCACCAAGTCCAAAAAAAGTCGAAAAATTTCTACATTTGATTTTGGAAGGGATCCAAAACGACAAGACTTCTTCACTCATCCCTCTAGATTATTTCTATGCATTCTGTTTGCCACTGTATACAGTCAGTATGAAGAAGAAGATTGTCAAAAGAGGGTACTCTTTTTGTGACCTACTTTTGACTGTGGTGACACCACCTGTAAAGAGGTCTGGACAAAAACGACAGAATTTGAAGGAGATCATTCATAAGTGCTTTTTTTCTACCTAGATTTATAAAAATCCTTCCAACAGTTTTGCAGAAAAAGCTGAAAATGTGAAAAATGGCCAACCCCCCCCCCCCCCCCTTTTTTTTTTTTTTTGGAAATCTTAAAAAATCCATGAAAAATCCCAATATTGAGATATTGACAAAATTCATTCACTATAATATTCCTTACCATAATTATGATCAAAATAGTCAATAACAAGTCATCATTATCAATTAACTGAAAAACATGACACTTTTCTGCATTGAAATTACTCAAAAAAAATGTCGAAAAAACGTAAAAAAAATTGCTTTTGGAACAGAACGAAAAATAACAACACTTCTTCACACATCCCTCTATATCATTCCTATGCATCTGGTTTGTCTCTGTATGCCTCCGGTCTGAAGAAGAAGTTTGTTAAAGGAGAGTACCCTCTGTGACCTACTTTTGCCTGTGGTGGCGCCACCTGTTGACGGATCCGGACGAAAAACAACAACACTTGTAAGGGACCATGAGTACTTCATGAATACCAAGTTTCATCAAATTCTGTCACTTGAGCCTTCGGCTAAAAAGTGATGGCCCAGACAAACTATACTGGACAGACAATGGATGGACAACTCCATAACAAAATATGCCCCGTCTGAAGAATCAAGCACTTTTACATATTTTGGATGTAGACTGAAGATGTCTCAACATATAAATCTGCACTACATTAAGGTGTGTCCGTTAGACCCACTTTATCAATATCTTCATAATATAAACATTAAGAAAAGACTAATGCTTACCTTCATCATCACTGTCTGTGGAATTATCACCTCCCTGTCAAACAATAAATAAGACATGATCAACATAAAATTATGTAATATATATAATAGAAATAAAATGAACAAGCAAATTCTGCTTATATCCACTATACCCTAACCATATGTCTGCTTACATCCACTATATCCTACACATGGGTCTGCATACATCCACTATACCCTACACACTTATCTGCTTACATCCACTGTACCCTACACCCGTGTCTGATTACATTCACTATACCCTACACACACGTGTCTGATTACATTCACTACACCCTACACACGTGTCTGATTACATCCACTATACCCTACACACGTGTCTATATACATCCAGTATACCCTAAACACGCCTGCTTACATCCACTATACCCTACACACGTGTCTCATTACATTAACTATACCCTACACACGTCTGATTACATTCACTATACCCTACACACATGTGTCTCATTACATTCACTATACCGTACACACGTGTCTCATTATATCCACTATACCCTACACACACATGTCTGCTTACATTCACTATACCCTACACACGTCTCTGATTACATCAACTATACCCTACATATGTGTCTGATTACATCCACTATACCCTACACACGTGTCTGCTTACATCGACTATACCCTACACACATGTGCCTGCTTACATCCACTATACCCTACACATCTGTCTGATTACATTCACTATACCCTACACACGTGTCTCATTACATTCACTATACCGTACACACGTGTCTGATTACATCCACTATTCCCTACACACACGTCTGCTTACATCCACTATACCCTACAAACGTGTCTGATTACATCCACTATACCCTACACATGTGTCTGAATACATCCACTATACCCTACACACGTGTCTGATTACATCGACTAAACCCTACACACGTGTCTGCTTACATCCACTATACCCTACACATTTGTCTGATTACATCCACTATACCCTACACACACGTCTCATTACATTCACTATACCCTACACACATGTGTCTGCTTACATCCACTATACCCTACACATGTGTCTGATAGCATTCACCATTCCCTACACATGTCTCTGCTTATATCCACTATACCCTACACTCGTGTTTAATTACATCCACTACCCTACACACGTGTCTGATAACATCTCCTATACCCTACACACACGTGTCTGATTACATTCACTATAACCTACACACATGTCTGATTACATCCACTATACCCTATACACGTGTCTGATTACATTCACTATACCCTACATACATGTGTCTGATTACATCCACTATACCCTAAACACGTGTCTGATTACATCCACTATACCCTACACAGGTGTCTCATTACATTCAATATACCCTACACATATGTCTGATTACATTCATTATAAAGTACGCACGTGTCTCATTACATTCACTATACCCTACATATGTTTCTGATTACATTTACTATACCCTACACACACGTCTGATTACATCCACTACCCTACACACGTGTCTGAATACATCCACTATACCCTACACACGTGTCTGATTACATTCAATATACCCTACACACGTGTCTGATTACATTCACTATACCCTACACACTTATCTGATTAAATCCACTATACCCTACACACATGTTTAATTACATCCACTATACCCTACATACACGTGTCTGATTACATCCACTAAACCCTACACACTGGTTTGATTACATACACTATACCCTACACACGTGTCTGATTACATTCACTATACCCTACATATATGTCTGATTACATTCACTATACCCTACACATGTGTCTGATTACATTCACTATTCCCTACACACACGTGTCTGATTACATCCACTATACCCTACACACGTGTCTGATTACATCCACTATACCCTACACAGGTGTCTCATACATTCAATATACCATACACAACGTGTCTGATTATATTCACTATACCCTACATATGTGTCTGATTACATTCATTATATCCTACATACATGTGTCTGATTACATCCACTATACCCTTCACACGTGTCTGATTAAATCCACTATACTCTACACACGTGTCTGATTACATTCATTATACCCTACACACGTGTCTGATTACATCCACTATACCCTACACATGTGTCTGCTTACATCCACTATACCCTCCACACGTGTCTGATTACATCCACTATACCCTACACACGTGTCTGATTACATCCCCTATACCCTACTCACGTGTCTGATAACATTCACCATACCATACACATGTGTCTGCTTACATCCACTATACCCTACATACACGTGTCTGATTACATCCACTATACCCTACACACGCGTCTGATTACATTCACTATACCCTACACATGTGTCTGATTACATTCACTATACCCTACACAAGTGTCTGATTACATCCACTATACCCTACACACATGTCTGCTTACATCCACTATACCCTACACACATGTGTCTGCTTACATCCACTATACCCTACACATTTGTCTGATTACATCCACTATACCCTACACACACGTCTCATTACATTCACTATACCGTACACACGTGTATGCTTACATCCACTACACCCTACACATGTGTCTGATAACAGTCCCCATACCCTACACATGTGTCTGCTTATATCCACTATACCCTACACTTGTGTTTAATTACATACACTACCCTACAGATGTGTCTGATTACATCTACTATACTCTACACAAACGTGTCTGATTACATTCACTATACCCTACACACATGTCTGATTACATCCACTATACCCTATACACGTATCTGATTACATTCACTTTACCCTACACACGTTTCTGATTACATCCACTATACCCTACACACGTGTCTGATTACCTTCAATATACCCCACACACGTGTCTGATTACATTCACTATACCCTACACACGTTTCTGATTACATTTACTATACCCTACACACACATGTCTGATTACATCCACTACCCTACACACATGTCTGATTACATCCACTATACCCTACACACGTCTGATTACATTCAATATACCCTACACACGTGTCTGATTACATTCACTATACCCTACACACGTATCTGATTACATCCACTATACCCTACACACACATGTTTAATTACATCCACTATACCCTACACACGTGTCTGATTACATCCAGTATACCCTACACACACGTGTCTGATTATATTCACTATACCCTACACACGTGTCTGATTACATCCACTATACCCTACACACCGGTCTGATTACATCCAATATACCCTACACACGTGTCTGATTACATTCACTATACCCTACACACGTGTCTGATTACATTCACTATACCCTACATACACGTGTCTGATTACATCCACTTTACCCTACACACCGGTCTGATTACATCCACTATACCCTACACACGTGTCTGATTACATTCACTATACCCTACACACATGTCTGATTACATTAACTATACCCTACACCCGTGTCTGATTACATTCACTATACCCTACACACGTGTCTGATTACATCCACTATACCTTACACACGTCTCTGATTACATCCACTATACCCTACACACGTGTCTGATTATATTTACTATACCCTACACACTCGTCTGATTACATCCACTATACCCAACACAGATGTCTGCTTACATCCACTATACCCTACACACATGTGTCTACTTACATCCACTATACCCTACACATTTGTCTGATTACATCCACTATACCCTACACACACGTCTCATTACATTCACTATACCCTACACATGTGTCTGATTACATCCACTATACCCAACACAGATGTCTGATTACATTTACTATACCCTACATATGTGTCTGATTACATTCACTATACCCTACACACACGTGTCTGATTCAATTCACTATACCCTACACACACGCATCAACTATACCGTACACACGTGTCTGCTTACATCCACTATACCCTACACATGTGTCTTATTACATTCACTATACCCTACACACACGTGTCTGATTACATCCACTATACCCTACACACATGTCTGCTTACATCTACTATACCCTACACACACGTGTCTGCTTATATTCACTATACCCTATACACATGTCTCTGCTTACATCCACTATACCCTACACACACTTGTTTGCTTACATTCACTATACCCTACACACGTGTCTGATTACATTCACTATACCCTACATACACGTGTCTGATTACATCCACTATACCCTACACACGTGTCTGATTACATCCACTATACAATACACACATGTCTGATTACATTCACTATACCCTACACACGTGTCTGATTACATTTACTATACCCTACACACGTGTCTGATTACATTCACTATACCCTACACACACGTCTGATTACATCCACTATACCCTACACACCTGTCTGATTACATTCACTATACCCTACACACACATGTCTGATTACATCAACTATACCCTACACACGTGTCTGCTTACATCTACTATACCCTACACACACGTGTCTGCTTATATTCACTATACCCTATACACATGTCTCTGCTTACATCCACTATACCCTACATACACTTGTTTGCTTACATCCACTATACCCCACAAATGTCTGATTACATCCACTATACCCTACACACGCGTGTCTGCTTACATCCACTATACCCTACACACGTGTCTGATTACATTCATTATACCCTACACACGTGTCTGATTACATTCACTATACCCTACACACACGTGTCTGATTAAATTCATTATACCCTACACACACGCGTTAACTATACCCTACACACGTGTCTGCTTACATCCACTTTACCCTACACACGTGTCTGATTACATTCACTATACCCTACACACGTGTCTGATTACATCCACTATACCCTACACACACGTGTCTGCTTATATTCACTATACCCTACACACATGTCTCTGCTTACATCCACTTTACCTTAAACACACGTGTCTGATTACATCCACTATACCCTACACACACTTGTTTGCTTACATCCACTATACCCTACACATGTCTGATTACATCCACTATACCCTACACACACGTGTCTGCTTATATTCACTATACCCTACACACATGTCTCTGCTTACATCCCCTATACCTTAAACACACGTGTCTGCTTACATCCACTATACCCTACACACACTTGTTTGCTTACATCCACTATACCCTACACATGTATCTGATTGCATTCACTATACCCTACACGCGTGTCTGATTACTAATGACATTAACGGTTTTGGTGTGTGAAATGTAATAAAAGACATATGATCATTTAAATGGGGTATGGTATGCATTTTCTATAAATTCCACCGCCATCGTGCGGTCAACTGGGTTGCTAATTTGACACAAGCATTAGAAATGTATTTTGCCTTCTAATTGACAGATTGCAGACAAGTTATTATTGCCAGCAGTCTAATTTATGGTATATAAAAATGATGTTAGAATACACATTGAATCTTGCCTGCTGACTTGTTTATCAAAAGTGAAAGTAACATAATGAACTAATATCATTTTAACACTAAATATCTACATTTTACTATGAATGCCCTAAAGTCCTTTTTATAAATTTAAAGTAAAGGAACACAAACACTCTGTATTGCAAATTATAGGCCTCACGACCTTTATCAAGCAATTGAAGAGATGACAATACAAAGCTATGTAAAATCTATGTTTATCTTACAAAGATACATAAGCTTGTGTATACTTGTGTATAAGCTGCTGAAGCTTATGTATCTTTGAAGCGTAAACATGGATTTTACATAGCTTTGTATTTGTCATCTTCACAAATTTAAAGTTTTCATCAAGTTGTCTAGAGAATCCAAAATTGAGGACACTTCCTGAAACTTTTTCAAATTCTGAAATTTTTTGTTTGAAGCATTAAAAACAAACAACTTTCTATATTTCCAGTGCCAGTATTGCTTATTTGTATTTATTCAATACCTTAATCTGATTTCAACCATATCTCTACTCCGCTTCTTTATCTGTCCTATTGTGGCAAAGATCTGGCAAAATCTCGTAAAGGGTCATGTTCTGGTGAACTCTGATTTCCAGCCAATCAAGAGATTGGCTACAAATTCCTAGGAAAGAAATAAACATCCCCAGCGTGTGTGACCCTCAATGTAGTTTTTGAACAGTGTTTGTTACATATTTTTCACTTGCACGTGCCTAGCCAAGTCTTTGATTGGCTATGGGAAATAACGGCTTCGGTGACTGAAACGTCATCAGACTTCACCGGAACATGACCATTGTAGGGTTTCGCTAGATCTTTATTCGCAATGGGACAAATAGAGAAGCGAAATAAAGATATGGTTTTAATCAGATTGTTCAATACCTGTGCTGTTAACATACTTAATTACAAGTTATAAAGTGAGCAATATTTTAAGATTTTAGCAATGGTAAGTGGCACTTAAACTGTACAAACCGTCATGTTATACTGACCTCAGGACCTCCCATGCCATCCATACCACCCATTCCCCCCATGCCTCCCATCTGGTTCATCATCTGTAATAAATCAAAACACTTTTTACATATCCATCAGCAAACATGTCTTTCATTATTCTCCTTTCATCTCTGATTTTCTGCTGGTGTTATTTGCTTACCCTTAATCTTATACCAATGTTTACACATGTTTTTGACCAAACTCACTACAATATTATTATATGAGAAAAAATGCAATGAAAATAATGTTATAAGTCAAACAGACTAAAAACTGCAAACACTTAATTTAACAACAGATGTGCTTGACAAATAAAGACTACCGGTATATGAACATTTTGCTTATGGCCACACAGTGCAATTATCTGCTACTCTATCCACCTTCCCTCCCCATTCTACTTACTCCCAATGGATTGTCTCCCATCCCCATGCCACCCATTTTCTGCATCATCTGGAAGGAAACAGTAGAGTAATATAATTCATAATAGCAGTTAGATAACACTATTCATTGCACCTTCCTGAAAGTTGTGGTCATAAAGTATTAACCCTAATGAAACCCAGAGTCAAAGTCATGACATTAAGAAATTACTGTAGATAGCATATGACCCTGCCCTTTAATGAAACCCCAAACTAATGCCATGACATTATGAAACAAGATTAATCTTGACCAGTGCCCTAGGAATATTTAAAAAAAAAAAAGGAAAGGATTTACCAATGGGTATATGACCCAGGCATTTATTAATTGAAACTTAAAGTCAAAGCCATGACACTAAGAAATTGCTGTAGACAGAATATGACCTTGACCCTTAATGATTCTGACACTGACTCATATTTTCACTTACATCTAAAGCAAGGATGATTATTTGGATCACTTTTCGGTCAGTTTGGCTTTAACACTGCTCTTCATATTTTCATATATTTTGAGAATTCCAATCATTCGGCCACGAGCATCACTGAAGAGACATAACTTGTCGAAATGCGCATATGGTGCACAAAATTAAATGGTATATATATTCTATATTTATTATAACCACTAGGCCGGTGTCACTGCTGGTGGACTGATAGTCCCCGAGGGCATCATAAGTCTAGTTTTCAGTGCATTTGTACTGACATTAAATATATATACTTCAAATTTTCAGTCATCAAATTAAGTAAATCACTCTAAAACTAAGGAGTATCTCCCTCATGCATAGCTCTGTCCTTAGATAGATTATTTGGATCACTTTTCGGTCAGTTTGGCTTTAACACTGCTCTTCATATTTTCATATATTTTGAGAATTCCAATCATTCGGCCACGAGCATCACTGAAGAGACATAACTTGTCGAAATGCGCATATGGTGCACAAAATTAAATGGTATATATATTCTATATTTATTAATTTAAAGGCACAGGGTAATTAAATACCCAAATTATAAATGACTGACACCAAAATTACATTCCAAATTATAAATACTGACACTGAAATGACAGATCAGAGACAAACAGATATTTACTAGATAAACAGACAGCATATTCAGGTTTTGGTAACAGTAAAGAAATTGTAAATATAAACATTTTCATGTTAAAGGCATTGTATTCTATTAAAAAAGATAAACTTGAAGTAGACTTAACAGTTTCATCAACTAGAATTTCTTTGTATCAAATAATTTTCTTTCTCTTAAATGTTAATGATTGGGTAACAGACCACCTTATACCAACCATCTCCCATAATAGACTAGAACTAGAGCTATCCTAATGGGACAAATACCCCCTGCAGCAACAACGTAGAAATATACAATACTTCATCATTTTATGACAAAACAGTAAAAAAGAGTAGTCAACGTAGCTTGATAGGAAGCTGAACATTTGGTGCTTATTAAAGGGTCTTGTCACCAGAAATTTAAACAAAAGTTAAAACTCGATCTGTAGATCATCATATGTCATATAGCAAATTTCAGTTTAGGATGTCAAAGCATGTGAGTGAAAAATGCGGAAAATAAATTTCGGTCAAAGGGCAATAACTTTCAACCACACCAATTGAATGACGTTTGTTACTTCAATTGACCGTCCTAAGTCGGTATTGTAACCGCAGCATAATCGAATATTTTTTGTAATGTTGTGTTTCCTTGTATATTCTACTATTATCATATTTCTTGTGCATGTCCTTGGTAATTTTTGTCGGACAGCTTTGTCAGATGTTTTCAAGTTTCTCTTGGAAAAGTGGGTCAATCACAACGAAAGTAACACTCGATCCTGTAAATCATTACATCGAAGTTATATACCAAGTTTCAATTCAAATGTGAAAGCATGTGAGAAAAAAAGTCCAGAAAATGAATTTCAGTCAAACAGCAATAACTCTTGGAAAAGCAGGTCAATCCCAACAAAAGTAAAAGTAGATCATCATATTGAAGCTACATGACAAGTTCTCGTTCAATAATAAGAAAAAAGTGCAGAAAATGATTTTGGTCAAAGGGCAATTACTCTTGGAATAGTGGGTAAATCGCGACAAAACTTGAGGATGTTGGCTCCTTTCATATTTGAATTTACTGTGCAACACAAACTGCCGTAAGGTATCTGTTAGTCGTAAGTTAAAGACAATAGAATATAGAACATATTTCCATGTCTGAAGAAAAAAACCCGATATAATATTTATGAACACATTTATTTTTCATTTAAATCAATTATTTTAATTCGATACAATAGAGTTGTTTACTCATAATGATTGAAATAACACAAACACTCTTTGCCGCAAAGAGAGTTTGAACTTTTTCTATTAGTATATTTTACTTCCCTTTGGAGAATTACTTATTATATCATAACGACTGAGATTGCATAGTTTTATGGCTAGTACCAGAGCCTCACATAAAAGTAAGTTGAGCAAAAATAGGCTAAATTTGGCCTCTTCTCTTCTTGTAAATTAAATTAAAAGGACTACTTGATATTACATTAAAGTATGGAATATCTTATTTGATGTAATAATGCTCTATTTCTATGGTCAATACATTTGCAAAAATTAAAAAGGTGAATTATGAGGAAATGAGAGGAAATTCGGGATATTGTTCTTTTCTACCTGCTTTAGGAATCATAGTTTTTTTCTTAAATGAATCATATACCTTTTACACTTTATACATGTAAAAAATTTCAAATTTGACATCACAGGTATATTGTGATGTTTTAAATTTTTTTTTCAAGAGCCATTACTAAAATATGTCAAATTTTCCTGAAGGGGTTGGGCAAAAAAACCAACTTGTTATCCGTTATAGAAAGTAGATTATCTCTATGAGTACCCTCTTTATCGTTTACAACAGATATTATACTTCATCACCGTAAATATTTCTGATTGGTTTTGAATTACTTCAGCATTTTTATTATCATCGTATACATGGCCGCCATGCCAGCTCATTTTCCCTAAATGACAATAGAAAATACCCCTACCTCTATAAAATCAATTTTTTTTTCAAAGTTCAGAATTTAGCATTGATATAAAACTGATTTTTCTCTATCTTTAAACTTAATATTTGTTTTTATATAAAATTTTACAAAATTGACATTATTTGGAATCAAAGGAGCCAACATCCTTAAAGTCTATCTGTATATCATCAAAGTTATATACCAAGTTTCAGTTCAATGTGTCAAAACACGCGAGAACAAGAGTAACTCCTAGTGTGGCATAATACCTCTGTGGCTTAACTTGAAGGGGATCAATTTAAATGAATGGCAAAATCAATGCAATCCCTTGAAACACTGCATAAAAAAATCCGGAAAAATGTAAAATCCACGAAAATTTCAAAGTTCAAGGACCTTAACTGTGGCAAAAACAATTATACCCAAATGTGATCTGGCACTGACATAAAGTTATGTACCAAGTTTTAATCTAATACCTTTAACGACTGCAGATAAAACTATGGAAACTGTAAAACCATTGAAAATTTATGAGTTCAAGGGCCGTAAGTGTGGCATAACCAAAGCAATCATACCCAAATGCAAACTGGTACTGACCTTTGTTGATATACCAAGTTCTAATCCAGTATCTTTAAAGACTGCAAAAAAAGTCTGGAAAACTGTAAGATCCTTAAAAATTTCTAAGTTCCAGGACCGTACCTCTGGCAAAACCAAAGCAATCATACCCATATGCGATCTCGTACTGACCCTCGTTGATAGAAAGTTATATATCAAGTTTCAATCCAATACCTTGAAAGACTGCAGAAAAAAGTCCTGAAAACATTACTTTGGACAGACAAATGAACAATGCCATAACATAATACAATGGGCAAATGAATTTTGGTCAAAGAGTAAGAACTCTTGGAAAAGTAGGTCTATCATGCCAAAAGTAAAAGTCGATCTGTTGACCATCACACCGAAGGCATACATCAAATTTCTGTTAAATGTGTGAAAGCAAGTGAGAAAAAAATCTGGAAAAAGAATTCTGGTCAAAGGGCAATAATGCTTTGAAATGTAGATCAATCACAATCTGTAGATCATCACACTGAAGTTATATACTAAGTTTTAGTTCAATATGTCAAAGCATGCAAGAGAAAAGTCTGGAAAATGAATGTTGGTCAAAGGGCTATAACTCTTCAAAAAAAGTGTCAATCGCAATAAAAGTAAAAGTCAATCTGTAGATCATTACACCCAAGTTATATACCAAGTTTCAGTTCAGCAAGTCAAATCATGCAAGGAAAAAGTCCAGAAAATGAAACCTGGTCAAAGGGCAATAACTCTTACAAAAGTAGGTCAATCGTGACAAGTAAAAGTCAATCTGTACATCATAACACCAAAATTATATACCAAGTTTCAGTTCAATATGTCAAAGTATAGGAGAAAAAAGTCCAGAAAACCAATTTGCCAGACAGACAGACGGATATACTGATAGTAAAGCTACTTGTTTGCTTATTGACCCGTAATGAATTCTATAAAGTGATGAAATTTAGCTTTCTTACCCGAGTGTTTAAATATTTACAGGATCATGGATATAAATTATACAGTATCATCCTTACTTGTCATTCCATCTCTCAAAATACTCTTGTTTCCTTGAAAGGATGCCATTTCATTAAAATGTAAGCATCAGAACATTTGAACTTTCTGAACTTCTTGACGCAAGTAAATCACAGAAGGATATTCTAAGGATTTTTAAAGTTTCATAGTCAGAAATGAGTTGTGACTAAAATTATCGCATTTTAGACTAAAATATCAATTCTGACTTAATATCAAACACATTGGCAAAATCACCACCAAAATTTTAAGGCACCATTAGACCAGTCTTTGTTTGAGTTAGTATGTTTGTAGAATTTTAACCATTTACAGAAATCATGGAGTTTTAATGTTGTAGCTGCTACATTTTTCATTTCGTCTGTACACACTAATCAATTTGAACATGAAAGGAACACAAGTAATGTTGACAAAGGAAAGTCAAAATTTGAGTCCTTCTATTATGGCGGCACTGATCAGAATCAGCAATGAGGGTCCTAGTGTAACAGAATCAGCAATAAGGGGCCTAATGTGATAGAATCGGCAATGAGGGTCCTAATTTGACAGAATCAGCAATGAGGGTCCTAGTGTGACAGAATCAGCAATGAGGGTCCTAGTGTGACAGAATCAGCAATGAGGGTCCTAGTGTGACAGAATCAGCAATGAGGGTCCTAATTTGACAGAATCAGCAATGAGGGTCCTAATGTGACAGAATCAGCAATGAGGGTCCTAGTGTGACAGAATCAGCAATGAGGGTCCTAGTGTGACAGAATCAGCAACGAGGGTCCTAATTTGACAGAATTAGCAATGACGGTCCTAATTTGACAGAATCAGCAATGACGGTCCTAATGTGACAGAATCAGCAATGAGGGTCCTAGTGTGACAGAATTAGCAATGAGGGTCCTGGTGTGACAGAATCAGCAATGAGGGTCCTGATGTGAAAGAATCAGCTATGAGGGTCCTAGTGTGACAGAATCAGCAATGAGGGTCCTAGTGTGACAGAATCAGCTATGAGGATCCTAGTGTGACAGAATCAGCAATGAGGGTCCTAATTTGACAGAATCAACAATGAGGTCCTAATGTGACAGAATCAGCAATGAGAGTCCTAATTTGACAGAATTAGCAATGAGGGTCCTAGTGTGACAGAATCAGCAATGAGGGTCCTAGTGTGACAGAATCAGCAATGAGGGTCCTAGTGTGACAGAATCAGCATCGTACAATAAACAACTACGTAAGGTCTAGTAACCATGAGGTTATCATAAACAATTTTGTAAGGTTTGGAGTAAATCACACCAGGCAGTCCTAGCATACAGCGTAATATTACAAAACAAATTGGCCAAACTCTGGCAAATAAAGTCTAACACCTCCAGAATAAAGTATAGATTATCTGAGCCATTTGAAAGTGGAATGCATTTGATATTATATATGTATTGACAGGATATGAAGGCATTAGTATCCATCATATGTATCGACATGATATGAAGGCATAAGTATCCATCATATGTATCGACATGATATGAAGGCATTATCCATCATATGTATCGACATGATATGGAGGCAATAGTATCCATCATATGTATCACCATGATATGAGATATTGGTATCCATCGTATGTGTCAACAAGATATGGAGGCATTAGTATCCAAAATATGTGTTGACATGACGTGAAGGCATTATTTTCCATTGTATGTGCTAACATGATATGAAGGCAATAGTATCCATCATATGTATCAACATGACATGAAGGTATAAGTATCCATCATATGTATCGACATGATATGAAGGCAATAGTATCCATCATATGTATCAACATGACATGAAGGCATTAGTATCCATCATATGTATCGACATGATATGGAGGCATTAGTATCCATCATATGTATCACCATGATATGAAGGCATTAGTATCCATCATATGTATCGAAATGATATGAAGGCATTAATATCCATCATATGTATCGACATGATATGAAGGCAATAGTATCTATCATATGTATTGACATGATACAAAGGCATTAGTATCCATCATATGTATCACCATGGTATGAAGGCAACAGTATCCATCATATGTATCGACATGATATAAATGCATAAGTATCCATCATTTGTGTCAACATGATATGCTGTGATCGGGAAGGCAACGCGCCCTGCGCCAAAGTCCCATTCAGACGGAAAATGGCGCATTAAACTATCTCCTATCATTAAACTATTTTGTTCATTTTATCATATCCGATGGAAACGAGGTTTATCTGATTGGTTGATCGATTCATACATAATCCAATCAAATTTGCTCTCTCAAATAAACTAAACTCTTCAGCGCGGGGAGATTCAAAACGGTCTACATGCTTAGTACCTAACGATATTGTAGTGCACAAAAATGCCACCCAAAAATGTTCCAAAACCGGATACTAAGCAACGAAGCTAAGGTTCTTCTCCCATCAGTCAAGTATACTACCTCCCGACAAAAATGCGGGAGATGCTCCATCGGGACCTACCGAAATATCCGAGCATGATGAGGGTGATGGTGATATACCTGACCCTGTCCAAGGCCACGATCGTAAAAGAACATTGCATGATCACTGGTTGAAGATATGGCCTTGGCTATACTTTTCCAACAATAAAATGTTTTGTAAAGTATGTGTAGCTAACGGTAACAAGAGCAACGCCTAGCGTGGCACAGTACACCCGTCACTTAATTCGAACAGGATCAATTCGTATTTGGCATGATTATCATGAAAAACATCTGACGTTTACTGAAATTAATTGCTTTTCATAGCATTTTATCATAGGAATTAGTCCAAGGGCAATAACTACTGCAGAAATGGTCCTATCCAACCCATCATGGAACTTGACCTGCAAAAACAAACTTAAAATTTTTTAGTACAAACCCTCCCCCCCTCCCCCTCTTTAAATTATAAATTTCTCAAAAATGAAAAAAAATATCAATACCTGTAAAATATGTGGAAGTTGGTACATTTTATTTGTTTCATGGTAAATTTCATAATGTTTTTACAAAAATTAGATTTTTAATGAATTTTCAAAACAAAATCTTGAAATTTATAAGTCCAAGGGCCATAAATCCGCCAAAAGTAGGTCGATCGTAACAAAACTCGAACTGGTACTGACGTCGCTTGGAATAAAGTTATATACCAAATTTCAACTCAATATCTTGAAAGACAGCAAAAAAAAGTCCGGAAAACATGACCTAAGAAATGACCCCCCCCCCCTAAAATTATAAATTTCTAAAAAATGAAGAAAAAGATATTATAACCCCTAACATTTGTCATAGTTGGTACATTTTACTTGTTTCATGATAAATTTCATAATATTTTGACACAAAATAGAATTTTATTGAATTTCTGAAAAAATCTTGAAATTTATAAGTCCAAGGGCCATAAATCCGTCAAAAGTAGGTCAATAGTAACAAAACTCTAACTGGTACTGATGCAGCTTGATATAAAGCTATATACTGAATTTCAACTCAATATCTTGAAAGACGGCAAAAAAAAGTCCGGAAAACATGACCTAAGACATATGGTCACCCCCCCCCCCCTAAAATTATAAATTTCTAAAAAATGAAGAAAAAGATATTATAACCCGTAACATTTGTGATAGTTGGTACATTTTACTTGTTTCAAGATAAATTTCATAATGTTTTGACACAAAATAGATTTTTAATGAATTTCTGAAAAAATCTTGAAATTTATAAGTCCAAGGGCCATAAATCCGTCAAAAGTAGGTCAATAGTAACAAAACTCGAACTGGTACTGACGAAGCTTGATTTAAAGCTATATACTGAATTTCAACTCAATATCTTGAAAGACGGCAAAAAAAAGTCTGGAAAACATGACCCTCGATGGACGGACGCACGGACAGATGGATGCACGCACGGCCGGACGGACAGCACCATAACATAATACGTCCCGTCTAATGACGGGTGTATAAAAACAATGCATTTACAAGTGGTTGTTTACTGCTTCTGTTGTTTTGTATTATTCTGTATTCACAAACTTAGTAATTTGGAAGTGTCTGATTCAATTGTATGACATTTTGTGCACCAAACAAGAAGCCCAAGTGGGCCTATATCGCTCACCTGAGTACCTAGATGATCAGTCATGCATGAAGGAAGAATTCATTTATTTTTGCATTAATGTGACTAAATTAACACAGATGTTGAAAATATGTCAAATTTTATTTCAGGCTAGAATAAAAAACAACACTTTTTTGCACATCCATTCAGGTGATTTTGATATTAAGCATTTCCTTTGTCTCTGCAAGAAGTCATTCAGGGCAACAAGTTAGTCATTTTCTTTAGGTGGGGCCTTTTGTTGAAATTTACCAAATTGATAGAGGACTTTTAGTACTTCATGTATTCCATGTTTCATTAAAATCTTTCATGTGGTATAACAGCATAAGTGAAAAATGTGATTGAATTGTTCCAATACACCCTCATTTGGAAGTCTTAAAAACTTCAAAGAATATCCAAAAATTGAGATATTGACAAAATTCTTTCAAAGTAACAATCCTTACCATAATTATGATCACAAAAGTCCATAAGAAATCATCATTATAAATTAACTAGGAAATATGACACTTATCTGCATTGAATCACCAAGTCCAAAGAAATGTCGAAAAAAATTCTAAAATTTGATTTTGGAAGGGAACCGAAATGACAATACGTCTTCACTCATCCCTCTAGATCATATCTATGCCATCTGTTTGTCTCTGTATACAGCCCGTATGAAAAAGAATATTGTTAAAGGAGGAAACTTTTTTGTGACCTACTTTTGACTATGGTGGTGCCACCTGTAAAGAGGTGTGGAAGAAAACAACAGAATTTGAAGAGGATCATAAGTGACTTATTTCTACCAAGATTTATTAAAATCCTTCAAACAGTTTTGTAGAAAAAGTTGAAAATGTGAAAAATGGTTGTTCTGTAGATCAAGTTGAAGCTATGAAAAATTGTCCCCCCCCCCCCCCCCCCTTTTCTTGGAAGTCTTAAAAAATTCAAAAATCGAGATATTGAAAAAATTCCTTCGCACCAGCATTCCTTACCATAGAAATGATTAAATGAAACCAAATGAATGCATCAATGTTTACTAAAAGAAAATAATAACTCTTTAATGCATTAAAATAACAAAGTCCAAAATAAAAATGAAAAAAACGTCAAAAATTTGATTTCGGAATGGAACCAAAAATATCAACACTTCTTCCCATATGCCTCTAAATCATTCCTTTGCAGTTGGTTTGTCGCTGTATGCACCCGATCTGAATAAGAAGTTTGTCAAAGGAGGGTACCCTCTGTGACCTACTTTTGTCTGTGGTGGTGCCACCTGTTCATGGATCCTGACAAAGATGACCACATTTGTCGGGGACCTTGAGTATTTGATGTATGCCAAGTTTCATTGAATTCCAGCAAGTGGTTCCGAAGAAAAAGTTCAAACTGTGAAATGTTTACACCAATTATCCCACCCCCCCCCCCCTTTTTCTTGAAAGTCTTAAAAAATTCATAAAAAATCCAAAACATAAAATATTGAAAAATTTTCTTCCCAGTAGTATTTCTTACCATCAAGATGATCAAATTAAACCAAATTAATGCATCAATGTTTACTAAAAGAAAAAAATACCTCTTTTCTGCATTAAAACTACCAAGTACAAAAAAACATCAAAAATTTGATTTCGGAACGGAACCAAAAATAACAACACTTCTTCACACATCCCTCTAGATCATTCCTACGCATTCGGTTTGTCTCTGTATGCCCCCGGTCTGAAGAAGAAGTTTGTCAAAGGAGGGTACCCTCTTTGACCTACTTTTGCCTGTGGTGGCGCCACCTGTTGATGAATCCGGACGAAAAACAACAACACTTGTAGGGGACCATGAGTACTACATGCTTATCAAGTTTCATCAAATTCTGTTCAGTGGTTCTGGAGAAGAAGTCGAAAATGTGAAAAGTTAACGACGGACGACGGACGACAGACGACGGATGGTTATTGATCACAATAGCTCACCTGAGCCTTTGGCTCCGGACATTTTTTTGCTGTCTTTCAAGATATTGAGTTGAAACCATGCTAAAATGGCTCATTGAAAAAATGAGATGGCCCATAGAAATTGAAAATGGCCCATCGAGTCGCCGGGAAGAGGGGCCATAGTCCCATTGATCCTATTTGCCTTCCCGATCACTGGATATGAAGGCATTAGTATCCATCATATGTATCGACATGATATGAAGGCATTAGTATCCATCATATGTATCACCATGATATGAAGGCATTAGTATCCATCATATGTATCGACATGATATGAAGGCATTAGTATCCATCATATGTATCGACATGATATGAAGGCATTAGTATCCATCATATGTATCGACATGACATGAAGGCATTAGTATCCATCATATGTACCGACATGATATGAAGGCATTAGTATCCATCATATGTATTGACATGATATGAAGGCAATAGTATCCATCATATGTATTGACATGATACGAAGGCATTAGTATCCATCATATGTATCACCATGATATGAAGGCAACAGTATCTATCATATGTATCGACATGTTATGAAGGCAGTAGTATCCATCATATGTATCACCATGTTATGAAGGCAATAGTATCTATCATATGTATCGACATGATACGAAGGCATTAGTATCCATCATATGTATCGACATGATATGAAGGCATTAGTATCCATCATATGTATCGACATGATATGAAGGCATTAGTATCCATCATATGTATCAACATGATATGAAGGCATTAGTATCCATCATATGTATCAACATGATATGAAGGCATTAGTATCCATCATATGTATCGACATGACATGAAGGCATTAGTATCCATCATATGTACCGACATGATATGAAGGCATTAGTATCCATCATATGTATTGACATGATATGAAGGCAATAGTATCTATCATATGTATTGACATGATACGAAGGCATTAGTATCCATCATATGTATCACCATGATATGAAGGCAACAGTATCTATCATATGTATCACCATGTTATGAAGGCAATAGTATCTATCATATGTATCGACATGATACGAAGGCATTAATATCCATCATATGTATCGACATGATATGAAGGCATTAATATCAATCATATGTATACATCGGTATATTATTCATGACAACACTTCTAGTTCTATGTTAATGATCTATATAAGTATTAAGTATTATATTCATTTACTTTGCACCATAATCAGAACTTCTACATAATGATTTTTAAAAATCCATACAGGAAACAAATGCTCCATATTCATGCCTTTTTGTTCATGATACCTTTTATGTACTTAATGATTTTCAAATGCAAACTCTGTGAGTACATATTTTTTTCCAAATCTGTACCCTATGTGTACTTAACGATTCTTAATCCATACCCTATGTGTATTTACTGATTCTAAATCCATATCCTTTGTATACTTACTCGTTCTAAATGCATACCCTATGTGAACTTACTGATTCTAAATCCATACCCTATGTGTACTTACTGATTCTAAATCCATACCCTATGTGTACTTACTAATTCTAAATCCATATCCTTTGTGTATTTACTGATTCTAAATCCGTATCCTATGTGTACTTACTGATTCTAAATCCATACCCTATGTGTACTTACCGATTCTAAATCCATATTCTATGTGTACTTACCGATTCCAAATCCATACCCTATGTGTACTTACTGATTCTAAATCCATACTCTATGTGTACTTACCGATTCTAAATCCATACCCTATGTGTACTTACTAATCCTAAATCCATATCCTTTGTGTACTTACTGATTCTAAATCCATACCCTATGTGTACTTACTAATTCTAAATCCATATCCTTTGTGTACTTACTGATTCTAAATCCATACCCTATGTGTACTTACTGATTCTAAATCCATACCCTATCTGTACTTACTAATCCTAAATCCATATCCTTTGTGTACTTACTGATTCTAAATATATACCCTATGTGTACTTACTAATCCTAAATCCATACCCTATGTGTACTTACTGACTCTACATCCATATCCTATGTGTACTTACTGATTCTAAATCCATACCCTATGTGTACTTACTGATTCTAAATCCATACCCTATGTGTACTTACTGATTCTAAATCCATACCCTATGTGTACTTACTGATTCTAAATCCATACCCTATGTGTACTTACTGATTCTAAATCCATACCCTATGTGTACTTACTGATTCTAAATCCATATTGGATTCATCTGCCTCATAATCTGAGTCGTCTTCATCTTTCCATTTATTGAAGTCTGTTTTTAACCAATGAACCTGAAAACAAGAGCATATCAGAAGTGTTGCAAATGTAAATGCATGATAAATGGTGTTATAACATGGCGGCCCCATGTGACTGATGCATGGTATTATTAAATGACGGCACCACATGACTGATGTAATGGTATTATTACATGGTGGCCCCAAATGACTGATAAACAGTATTATTACATGGTGGCCCCACATACATCATGCATGGTATCAGTACATGGTGGTCCCACATGACTTATGTATTGTATTATTACATGGTGGTTCCACGTGACCGATAAATGGTATTATTACATGGCAGCACCACATGACTGATGTATGGTATTATTACATGGCAGGCCCACGTGACTGGTGTATGGTATCATTACATGGCAGGCCCACGTGACTGGTGTATGGTATTATTACATGGTGGCCCCACATGCCTCATGCTTGGTATCAGTACATGGTGGTCCCACATGACTTATGTATTGTATTATTACATGGTGGTTCCACGTGACCGATAAATGGTATTATTACATGGCGGTGCCACGTGACTCATGTATGGTATTATTACATGGCAGGCCCACGTGACTGTTGTATGGTATTATTACATGGCGGTGCCACGTGACTGGTGTATGGTATCATTACATGGCAGGCCCACGCGACTGGTGTATGGTATCATTACATGGCAGGCCCACGCGACTGGTGTATGGTATCATTACATGGCAGGCCCACGCGACTGGTGTATGGTATCATTACATGGCAGGCCCACGTGACTGGTGTATGGTATCATTACATGGCAGGCCCACGTGACTGGTGTATGGTATCATTACATGGCAGGCCCACATGACTGATGTATGGTATTATTACATGGCAGGCCCACGTGACTGATGTATGGTATTATTACATGGCAGGCCCACATGACTGGTGTATGGTATCATTACATGGCAGGCCCACGTGACTGGTGAATGGTATTATTACATGGTGGCCCCACATGCCTCATGCTTGGTATCAGTACCTGAAGGTCCCATATGACTTATGTATTGTATTATTACATGGTGGTTCCACGTGACCGATAAATGGTATTATTACATGGCGGTGCCACGTGACTGGTGTATGGTATCATTACATGGCAGGCTCACTTGACTGGTGTATGGTATCATTACATGGCAGGCCCACGTGACTGGTGTATGGTATTATTACATGGCAGGCCAATGCGACTGGTGTATGGTATTATTACATAGCGGCCCAACATGTCTGATGTATGGTATTACATGGTGGCCCCCTGGAGTTTTCATTAAGTGACCCCAATGATTGAACTTTTGACCCAAAAAGCACAATCCCATATTACAATTTTTAAGGCGTCGAGCATTTGCTCGACAGTCTTCTAGCGATCGTAAAAATTTTACCTCTGCACCGCCTTTTTAATTCACGTAACAAACTAGTACCTTCTTTAAAGTACTTAAAGTAGTAGTTTTGTTATCCTTGTTATTGAAATTTCATTGCACAGAAATAAGTTTAAGCATAGGTCTACTTAACTTAAATTATCAATATATTGCCCTAAAACACGTATTATTCTGTTGCTTATTGTGTGTACTAAAATATTCATTCGCTGTAATGACGCAAGCCAATTATGAATTACAATCGCACTTAATGGGAATTTTTCCAAATATGGGGAAGACCACGTGACATATTGCCTTATTTGGAGAAATCGTAGTAGAACGCTTGTAACACACGCGATCAAGGCCTAATTTGACCTGTGAGCGCCAATATGGAAATATATGTAATAATATAAATAATATAATAATAACATATTTAGATATAAATTTCAGTCTAAAAAAGAACAAATTAAATATTTCATAGAATCCTAAATAAAGACTTGCAATGCATGTCACAAAGGTCTTAAAATATCTAGACAGGTGACCAGTAATTCATAATGAGGCTGACCTAGGTTCAAGTGACATGTTATCGGTTATTTTTGTCACACTGGATTTCGTTTTGTTTCATTCATTTAACCTAGACTCAACAAATATCGACAAAATTAAATACATCCTCAAGGCTAAACATCACCAGCCTCTCATAAATTACATCAGGTACTGTATACCTATGCTGTGTATGCTACTGCACTCTGCAGACGAATTTTAAAAATATCTTCTCGCAGTGTGTACAGCTTCTTATCTGCCCTTACCGCCTGTGCTATAAATAACACTTGCTAGACAGGGAATAACCTCTACAAAATGGCGGTGGTCACTTGTCTCTTTGCGCAGCGATAGCATGGTAACTCCAGTCTATCTTAAACAAACATAGCTTTTTTAAAAGCTTAGGTTGCAATCCAATAAATGTTCAAGATGTTGGTCACAAAGCTTTATGTAAATAGGAATTACTTGTTTTTGTGCAGTTGTGAATTTTCCAGCTAAAATTTCTAAAGCCACACCTAATTTTTTCCTTATTGGGGAACTAGCATGTGTATATATCACATGGTCTTCCCCATATCTGGAAAAGTTCCCACGACGGCATAAAGTATGGCAGCCGACAAAGTTTTGAAATCACCTACAAAATTTAATGCCAATGTAAAGGATGATAGCATGGATTCAGACAGAATTTTAGATTGAATGCATGAAAAATAAATTAAGTAGAACTCACATGTGAAGATTTTATTCCAAATCAACCAATAAAGTGCAATTGTGATTCACAATTGCCTTGCGTCATTACAGCGAACAGCATGGTGTTGTAGCCCCTACACGTGCACATAAACCACAGGTGCTTGTTTTCATATAAACAACGGCTCCGCCCCTTTACACCCCTGTACGTCTCTGTCTCGTACTATAAAATACGAGAAAACAAGCACCTGTGACATAAACGACCGAATAATAACTAGTGTGTTAGGACGATATATAGAAGCTGTAAGCACAAATGTCAGTGTTAGTAGCGTAGACAAAAACTGTAACCTAAACCATATCTTAAAACAAATTAAGCATAAGGATTCCATATTTTACAGGAAATGGTAACAACTCGTCCATTTCTATCTACAAAAAATGGCAATGGTGTTCGATTGATTTCACATGTACATTGTTTGTGATTCTTTGCAAGAATGACGTAAAGAACAATAAAATGTTATGATGATGTCATAATCAATACCACTTATACCCCCGGTAACCCTTGACTTGCTCATGACAACAGACTCCATCAGGAAACTGTTTACCTAGTTAGGGAGCAACCATTTGATTTTTATAGGGGGGTGAGGAAGACTTTGCAACAACAACAGTCTGGCTCAAATTTTGGTGAAAAAAATATTAAAAAACACCAATAATTGTCAATCAATAAATAAAAAATAATCCAGCTCTGGAATTTGGGAAAAAAAATATTCAGGCCGGTGAAAGTCTTCCTCCCCCCCCCTAAAAATCAAATGGTTGCTTCCTTACCACTGCAATGGAAGAGCTATTTTGTCCCGTATACATCTCTCTTTATGACAAAGCCCCAACGGAGAGCTATGTTGCCCAATGACAACTTTCATTCACATCTGATATTATATGATATATGGCTGTTGGTCCTTAAGCTTTTATTTTCACTCTATTCCAAAAATTATCGGAATTCAACAAAAAAGATGAACACAACTGGTCAATTTCTGCTATTTTTGACAGCTTTAAATCAAATTTAGCTCGACGCCTTTGTGGCTCTTCAAGATTTATATTATAGGAAGTATCAACTAAATTGGTAATTCCTAACTCAAATTATCATCTAGAAACCCAAAAGCCATTTTTAGCAACAGTGACATACACCTTTGACCTTTTGACCCCAATCACAATCCTATGCAAGCACTATTCATAAAATATCACTGTTATAAGTTTCAACAATATAGGTCAATCCAAACTCAAGAAATCATATGGAAACAAAATTGTAGTGACATACATATTTGACCTCTTGACCCCAGACACAATTCCATGCAAGTGCTGTACACAGTTTATCACTGTGTGAAGTTTCATCAATATTGGTAAATTCTAACTCAAGTTGTCATCTTGAAACCATCAGGACAGACAGACAAAGACAAACATGATAATCCTCTCTGGTTTCACTTGTTGGGGACTAAAAACCAGGAATTAAAAAGCAATTAATGAATCCCTGAAGCTTGATATCTAAAGATGAGTCATCTCAGGGATTTTTTTTTTATTTTGGGAATGGGGTATTAGGAAAATATGTGTTGTTTTGGAGTATTTTGGAAATTTTCAAATTAACATTTTCTATAACATAGAACAACTTCTTGTTATTTAATTTAATAATACAGCAAAAATACACATTTTGGCTTTTTTCACTTGGTGAAATCTGTATGAATCATCTTTACTATCAGATCCAGAGTCTGAGTTTTGAGTACCATGATCTGCAGTTTTTTTTTTGTTGGTACTAAACTTGAGGATTGAAGTCCTTGATTTCGAACAAGAGACGGACGTGTTTGGACTGATAGATTTGGCGAGCTCTTGAGTGAAAGAGGAAGGGCTACCCGGTCTAATTGGCTTATGAGACTGCTTATTGGGAATCTTAAGGTATGAATTTGAGAAAAAAAAGATACTTTTTCCGATTGGGAATGGGACCGAATAACAGCTCCAAAAAGTGTCTGAAAATATCCCTGCATCTTCAAATGAATTATGTAATAATGTTATATTAAGAAATATCTGCCACTTCCCATAAGGAAATTAAATTATAATGCATACATTCTTCCAGTAATTGATTACTGTCTTACAGTGTGGGGGGGGGCTGCTTTACAAACTTCAGAAACCGGCAGCAAGATTAATAATGGATATGCCCTTTGATTCTCCATCTATGCCACTTTTTCATGAATTAAATTGGCTTACTATTTATGAGAAAATTGAATACAACAAAGCCTTACTTATATATAAATCCATACATGGCATGACCCCATCCTATATATTACAATTATCTACATTTCAATCTTCTGAAAATTACAACTTAAGATCAATCTCAAATAATAATATGTGTATACCTATACACCAAACAAAACTTTTTGAAAGATCCTTGCAATATACGGGAGTACATATTTGGAATAATATATCTGAAGTACTGCAAAATGCACCAAGTATTGCTCCTTTTAAACGCTTGCTGTATTTGTATATCATTTCAAAACCTTAAGAAATATTCATATCTTATCTCCATCAATAGCCGCTTTTATACTGTATATGTATAAGTAAAGTACATAAACACGTACATGTTCCGATTTCACTTTTCACTTGTATTATTTCTTATATCTATTACTGCTATGATTATCTTTGTTATTAGCAGATTACTAGTTTGTAATTATGAGAATTAGCTGCGATATCGTAATTATTAAGAATTCACGCAGTCACTTTACAGAACTTTTTATAAAGCACTATTACATGATTGTGTATCTGAAAACTTGTGAAAGGATGTTCATTGTGTATATTTTATCTCATAAATGTATATAGTTCTCATAGAAGGTCCCAGGGGAGAATAGCTGTGGCTAACTGGGCATCCTTCTTTAAATAAAGCATTATTATTATTAGGTTTCACAAGTGAACTTTTATTATTCTACCGTCCTTTCTTATTATTATTATTATTATTATTATTCTTATTATTAATTAATTATTAATAATAATTATTATTATTATGTCGGCAGGCTTTTCTCGCTTACAAGAGCGCCTAAAAGGTCAAAATTTTGGGTATCTATAGCTTCCTTATTTATCGGCCGATTTTGATGAAATTTTCACTAAACGTTGTCGCGTGCTCACGCGCTATAATCAGAACATTTACCTGTTTCATACCTGATAAGACTATTTAGCTAGCCTGAGACGAAAAATGCGTATTTTGCGACCGTGTTTATTTATCGTCCGATCTTGCTCAAATTTGGAGGGTAAGTTTAGAATGCTAATTAATAGTGGCATGCAAAATTTGAGCGATATCGAACTATTCTAATACCATTTTTAAGTGAAAATTTAAAAATTTTTAAAAATCTGGTGATTAAAGTAATTTCGCAGTCACTCGCTTATTTTACATCGGATTGCTACCAAAATAAATCCTATGCGTGAGAAGGGTTCACTCTTTTAGATTTAATTTTCATAAACTTCCTATGATTTTCCGTTTTCCCTAGGTTATCGGGGAAAGCTATCGAGAGCCATCCTCGGAAAGCGAGAAATACGCGCCGTAGTTAGCGAATTTTTCACTTTCCATTTCTAAAAAGCTGCTTTACTTTGAAATTTCATCTTTCGGCTACTAATTCTCACAGACACATACTACCGTTTAATGAAAAAATTTTTCAAAATATACGGCTTTTTAAGAGAATTACGTAAGAATTAATATTTTTCGATATTCACGTATGTAGCTTTAATTTTTAATGGTAGATCTCTCAAATTTTCACTGTTATGTTCTCTAGGTTCATATCTTTAGAACTTTCATCGGCCGATATTATCTATCTCTTTTAGTTTGGCCTCTATTTCAATTTAAAGTTTTTTTAAAAATTACGTAATGTTCAAAACTGTCTTATTTTTAGTCTTATAGTTTCCAAAACATTACGAAACGATTTTCCATAACGATTTTTACATGTTTCTCAGTATTTGAAAGTGAGCAATTTAAAGATTTTTTTTAAAAAATATCTTACTTGCGTAACTTTACAGTATTTTTTATTCGTCGTATGAACAAATTATAAAAACAAGAGTTTGAGAAAGCATTTTGATTTCGATTTCTTACACAAAAATCAAATTTTGGGCACTCTACTGATGAACAACGCAATAAACATATCTTCAGAAGCGCGGTCAATTTGCCTTGCTTAATACCTTGCACGGCACCGCTGTTATATAGGACTTCTTCCATGGACAAGGCGCAGTAACTCGCGATTAATTCATTCACGATTTAATGTGCTTTCTATAAAATAGAGTTTGAGAAAGTATTATGAATTCAAATTCTTAAACAAAAAAAAAGCAAAAACAAAAACAAAAAAAAAAACAAAAAACAGAATGAAAAAAAAAAAAACAATATTTACATTCTACGAGCTGCTGCTCAACAAGGCTATAAAGAAATCTTCTCCGAGCGTCGGCATTACACATTAGAGAAGCGCGGTGAATTTGCCTTGCTTAATACCTCGCACAGCGCCGCTGTTATCAGGACTTCAAACGTGTGTGAATTAATCGCCAGTTACAGTGCTTTACCTGTGGAATACGAGACATTGTCAAGTCTTTGTTTTGTATATTGCGGAAAGCGGCATTACTAAAGGCCATCGCGAGGAGAATTGTTTATTCCAGCAGAGAGGCGATTCAAGGTCAAACATCTGTACACACGAAATACCTTGTGTAAGTTAATAAATAAACAACATAAAGCGGGGAGTAGGGACTGAAGATCTAGGTTACACGTGCAGATTGTACTAAGTGTGACTGTCCTACATGTTTCTTGTTTCAAATATATGGTCAAAAGTAGTCAATATTGTGCGATGTAGGCTTCAGTATAATGTGTATAATATAAGTCGCCGTTACCTACAATTTCTGAAAGTAGATTGCACAATGTGGATACCATCACTAAAGATCAGATATCTGGATCGTGAAAAAGAATTGTGTATTAGAGTAGGAGATCCCAGCTTCGCTGCTTCGACTTTAACTTGTGAAACCTACTCGTTGCTTTAGCAACGAGCTCGTTTCTAGTTATTATTATTATTATTATTATTATTATTATTATGAGACTGAACCTCTGGACCGAGTTTTACTAAACGTCGCAAGCCCAAACGTAGACATAGACGTAAACATATTAACTTACGAGTATTTTGCGTTTTACTAAACATCGTAATTTACGTTTATGCGTAGATTTACGTGTAAACTTACTTGTGCCTAGTAGCTGACGTAGCTTTGCACGTACAATGGAGGCTGTTTTATTGTTAATTCAGAAAAGAAATGAAGGTGCTTTGAGAAAAGAGGATGTTTGTCAAGACAAGAGGTCGCCATTAGACACATAAGACAACAAACAACATAAGAAAGTTATAAGAGATCGTTTAATCAACCCTTAGAGTGCCAACATCACGTCACGGCCAAACTAGTACAGTTGGTGACGTCGGCATGACGGCGGTTACATTTCTAGTTTGGCTATCTTGTTTTCTCCATTTTGTTTTCCTTGTTAACAGACGACAATAAATTCAAAAGTGAATGTAAATAATACGCAATATTGATTTCCCATTGCTAATAAATATTCTGACTTCTTGTTAAAAAAATTCCAGACGTAGCTTACGACTGACACTATGTCTAAGTACATTTACTAGTGGACTTGCATCTTTAGTAAAATGCAACTTACACACACGTAGTTTTAATCGTAAAGTCTACGTCTAACTCTACGACTTTTAGTAAAACTCGCTCCTGTTGTGTGGCAAGACCATTAATAACAATTAGAAATGTATTCGCATATCATATTTATACTGAAATAGCCACAAAACAAGTAAGAATATTAAAGTCTTGATACTTAATACTGCCCAAATATTCATTTCAAATTACACAAGAAGTTTTTGATATAACCTGACAAACCAATCACCACTGGGTCCTTTTGAAGAGACATGCATGACTGTATAGGTACTGATTTACTTGAACAGTGAACATTGCAAATAAAGACTGAAGGAAGACAGGATTTTCTCAGAAGATGATCTTACCTTTGTTTTATCCTTCATTAATCTTGGCCAAAATTCTCCCTCTTCTGTCTTTTTTATAATAAAGGGTATATTTCTGGCTAAAACAACATACTTGGATTCCTGTAAAATGGAAGCATTCAAGTAACAGAGTTAAGTTAAATAAGGAAAACATGTATCTATTGGAGGGCAATGACAACAACAGGGGAACAGAATATTGTGCAAAACATGTATTTCATTAACTAATGTTGAGTCTTGTGAAAATATTGCTTGTAAAGTTTTTCCAGAAGAAATTTCTTCAGTGCAAATATCTAACAAATACATTCACTTGGTTGGTTATTTGGTGTTTTACGTCGCTTTCAACAATATTTCAGTTATATCGCGACATGAAAGCAGGAGGTTACCAACCTCAAAAACATAGTGGCGCAACTCTGGAATCGAAACCTGGATCGTCGGTGCCACAAACTAAGGGTTTAACCACTACACCAATCCTGCCCCCTAATATATTCACTATTTCATTATAGAACTGTTTTATTGATTGTAGTGGACATTCAGTATTATGTTCCTATAAATGGCTTCTAATTCCAACAACAGTTGCATCTGCTCTTAAGACCACCTGTTCTCAAGAACAACTCAAATTATACAACTATCTTATTTCCCTCTCAACGTTTTTCTAGTACTATTGACCCGGATTTCTAGTACTATTGACCCGGATTTCTAGTACTATTGACCCGGATTTCAAAGACCACCTCTCTAACACAACCAGAGACCACTTATTTCAGCTTCCAATTTCCGGTTTCAACCTGTGCTAGGGACTGCTTCTTGATCAATAGTTGGTGTTTTTATTTTTGACCAATGTCACTACCTGTAATTAACTGACCAAGGAACAGTGAATTACCTGTGTCTGTGTTAGACATGTAAAAACAATTGTCTAAGAACTTCTACTTTAATTGATTTGTGTTTAATAAACATACTAAAACTTGTCATTGTCATTTATGAGAATAACTTCAAACTCTCTAATGTGAAAATTATTGACTTTGGAAGATAAAGTTATCAATATAAGTGAAAAGAATGTGTTAAAACACAACACAGATTCACAGTTTGATATTGGGAAGGCACAAATTTTTAATGTTCTCAAGTGGAAACATGAATTTATTTCTGACTTCAAGGGAAACGCAGATCCACAGCGAAAGAGGATCCAACACACCACCAATAAATGAGAAGATCAATTAACATACAAGGGCGAATCATCATGGCAACATAAATCACCATGGCAACATAAATCATCATGGCAACATAAAGCAACATAATCATCATGGCAACATAAATCACCATGGCAACATAAATCATCATGGCAACAAATTATCAGGGGAACATAAATCATCATGGCAACATAATCTTTTGTTCCATATGATGGTATGGGAAGATGAACTTTGTAACATAATTATATGCCATTATGCCAAAGCAAAATGCAATCAAAAGTGTATATCAAAAATGCATTTTCAGAGCTGTTCTTAATCTTGTACAAAGTCTATATATGAGACAAGCTGGTTTCAAAGACTACCTGTCTTATGTTACCATTTTGGTGATATCCCTTCGGTGGTCCTTAAGTACAGGTTGGACTGAATGTCAAAGGTCATAACTCTTATTAAACTATGTAAGAATAACGGCAAAAAGCAACAGACAGATCTAGTCAAAGAGAGCAGCATTTGTAGAAAACCTTGAATACCTCAATTCAATTCAGTTCTTTATTCTTTGTATCTTTGGATATATCAGTTACATGCAGTTTAACATACATATACATATATACAATATATTCAATGTCAATAGCATGCGGAGAGTGAGCAAATGTTTAAGTGACATAAATTACTAGTATGCATTTATGAAATTGGAGGGTTATAAAAAAATGTAGTCAAAGCATACAATATACTAAAAAATGTAGTCAAAACATACAATATACTAAAACATGTAGTCAAAGCATACAATATGCAGTCAAACTTCGATATCTCGAACACTGATATCTCGAATACCCGGGATATATCGAAGTCGAACGTCGGTCCCGAAAAAAATCCTTCATATTATGATTAAATTCACCCCGGATGTGTCGAACACTGATATGTCGAATACCATGCTTATCTCGAATACATTTTCAAGTCCCGAAGTTCTTATTTACCCGGTTTATCTCGAAGTTGGCTTCTTATTGACAATATTCCCCGCGGCGTTTACCCTAAATGACAGGTCGCTCGCGTGGTGTGATCAATTGACCGTGTCAGTGTACAAAGCCGCAGTTATTACATAATCGATCGCGTCCGTGCGTACCCTGTTATTTATACCAAATATTAATAAATGATGATAGCTTATTAAAATCGGCACAAAATTAGATAATGAATATTAACTGTGAATAGTGCTTTTTCATACCTGCATTTAAAGAAATTTCTTTACACTGTTCATTAATTATTACTATTTCCAATCCGTATGTATGTCTATGTATTTTTATGCAAAGTAATAGTAATTAAATCAAATTATGATGTGTGTCTTTATTTTGTCTTACGTGTTAGCCCGTCTTCTGTTTTAGGTATAGTATAAGACAGTTATATCCAGTATTGGATTTAAATTACGATGTTACTGAAAAGGAAACATGACGTTTTCAGTTTTGGAGTATATTCTCTATATATTTATAAAATATAAAAGGGATGATGAGATTTAGATTAATTATTTAGGAACAATACAATATGCACATCTTCTTGCGTATTTATTGATAAATACATGTATATCTCATCCATCTACTATAATAATCACAAATGTCAAATGAATCGGCGTACATTAATAACTGCAAGATTTGTGATCCTGAACTCGAAATTTGGATATCTCGAACTATGGATATTTCGAAGTATTTTCCACGGTCCCTCCAAATTCGAGATAACGAGGTTTGACTCTACTAAAAAATGTAGTCAAAACATACAATATACTAAAACATGTAGTCAAAACATACAATATACTAAGGAATTATATCAGACTGTCAGCAATCACTGTACCATTTATTTTAAATATATAGATTTCTAAGCAGTGACCTACCAAGTGTTATCAAAGTCTTTCGATTATTTCTGTTCAAGGGAGAAGTCCATCAAAGGTTATTGTTACCTACTATAGTGCAAGCCACTTAATTGAATAAGCTATTTGTCGGGACTTTTGTTATTTAAATAAATGAATATTCAATTACACGACATGACAAACAAACGCAATTTCAAAGAGCAGAAGATTAAAAGATTGTGCAAGATTAGCCCTATCTGTAGTCTTGTAGAAAAAACATTTTCAAACAAAATTAAAAAAATAATTAATAACATTATCTTAAGAACTTTATTTTATATTATTCTTTCCGTGAAGAGATATTTTTCAAGTTAAATACTTTTCCCTTACATAACCCAATATTGATGTCATGCTTGCATATGAAAAATGCACCTGTGCTCAGCACCAGCATTATTCAGCCTGATGGAAACTGTGCTAGCATGGAAACAGCGGGTAATATGTCTTGTGTATTTAGACAAATTGAATGTGATTTTTATGGTAAAACATTTGAACAAATGCTTCTAAATTTGAGAACGGTGTTTGATTGTCTGGTTAAAGCTGGACTCAAGCTTAAGCAAAAGAAGTGTGCTTTGTTCTTAAAAGAAGTAAAATATCTTGGCCATGTCATGTCGCAGAATGGTATTTCAATAGACCCAAATAAGGTATCTGCAGTTAGAAACTGGCCTATGCCTATAAATATTAAAGAGGTGTGGTCGTTTCTAGGCCTGTGTGGATACTACAGAAGGTATATTCATGGTTTGCCTCTTTTGCAAAATGCCTTCATGAACGGACATAAAAAGGAAGAGAGTTTTCTTGGAGTAATGAATGCCAAATCATCTTTGAGTCTTTGAAGGAGAAATTGGTAAATGCTCTGATTCTTGCTCATCCAGACATTACTGAACAATTTATCTTCGATACAGATGCAAGTCTCGCTGCCACAGGGGCGTTCTTTCTCAATAAATAAATGGTAACAAGAGAGTTAGAGTATATCGCCGCTGAGTTCTTACAAAATCAGAAAGAAAGTACTGTGCAACCAGACGAGAGCTTCTTGCTATAGTCTTCTTCGTAACCAATTAAACATTATCTCTATGGAAGTAAATTCAAATACATACTGATCATGGATCAGCTAGGTGGCTCTCACACTTCAAAAATCCCAAAGGACAATTAGCCCGATGGTTAGAAGTACTAAGTACATGTAACATAGATGTTAAGCACTGTACAGAACTGCAGCATTGTTATGCAGATGCACTTAGTAGAATCCCATGTAGGCAATGTGGGTATGATCCAGACTGGGAAAATAATCAAACAAAGAATATCGTGGCAAAAACCATAACACTAGATAATGAATCACCACCAATTCAAACAGATTCAAGCAAGGGACACTGACCTTCAACAAATGGTGGCATGGGTCAAGAAAGGAAGTAAACCTCCATACACAAAAATCAGAGGACTTGATAGATACATGAAATCATTGTGTTCTCAGTTTTATACATTGGTTATAAAAGATGCATTATTGTACAGAATGAAAGACACTACACTGCAAGTAGTTATACCGAAATCAGACAGGGCCGTCACAGCACTTTTTGGTATGGGTCCTGGGTACCTTGAAATTGGGAATTTTATCGACATTTTGGGGGAAATTAGGAAAAATTCAGCATATTATCTATATAGAATGCATTTTTTCATTTATTTTACATTATGTACATATTAAGTTCGATTCCGGTTGCCAATTGACATTAAGACTATAATCTGTTAATCGTATATAGATGTACATAAATAATTCTATACAAAGTCTTAAGCAAAGATTGCAAAAAAAAAAATATGAAAACTTTTAAAAGATTGATAATTCACTAAAGACAGTTTTATATGCCTAAATACTTAGTTACTATTATGCATATGATAAATATTAGTTATAAGAGCTCGCGCTGCCCATCGCAATTCTTAACACTTTGCTATTTTTCATTCTGAATGTAATAGAATTCTGAGACATTTGACACTTACTAAACTTTCATTTTGAACACTGGTGCTGTAATTTTCATTATCAGTATCAGTAAAACTGATGTATACTCCCCAAACAGTTATAATGCAGGAAATTGATGACTCATTCATATACAAAAAATCAGTAGAACTGATGGATGCTCTCAGAAGTACAGCAATAATGAAGGAATGAATAACTCATTACAAAGATGATCCGTTAATCAAGGCTCCATTTATCCTGAAAATTCACTTTCCTGACAAGAAAGTGCAGGAACGGATTTCCCAAATGATATCTTGATCCGATAATCCAGAAATTTGCTTTCCAGATCCAGACAAGGAAATACGGTTACGGAATTCCAAAAGTATGTGAAATTTGCTCCGATAATCCGGACAAAATCTTGCTTTCCAGACGTAGCTCTAGCAAATAACTGCGATTTAATTAATACAAAAAGCAACACTGCTACACAAAGCAACACTTCTTATCTCCTCTCTGCGCTGTCAACATTTAAATCAAGGACAAGGAGTTGAAAAATCATGCATGTTTCTGAAGTTTGGATGCAATTAATGTACAAATTACTAAAAATATAGGGGGCAGGCTTGGTGTAGTTGTTAAGCACTTGGCTTTCGGTGCCGACGATCCGGGTTCGATTCCCGGGTTGCGCCACTATGTTTAAGAGGTTGGTAACCTCCTGCTTCCATGTCGCGATATAACTGAAAAATTGTTGAAAGCGACGTAAAACACCAATCAACCAACCAACAACCAACTAAAGATATTAATATATTAAATACGTGATACATATATATTTCTTCATATATAAATTAAACGCATATAAGGATTATTAATTGTGTTTTATCCTGTATTGTATACACCCTTCTTTCATCAAGAACTAAGATTTTTTAACATCTAATGTACGATACTATGATCCGGTAATCCGGAAAATCTGTTTATTCGGACAAATCGGCTGGGAACAAATGTGTCCGGATGACAGAGCATCACAGTATATAGAAAATCATTGTATTAATTGATGATGATTTCAAACTCATTGTATCATATGGATATTCAATAGAGTCAACTGTAAAACAAGTGAACACAGCATCTTAAACTAAAATAAGTAAGCTTGACCTTGATCAGTTAGAAAACTTTTCATCATGAACATGACTTTTCAAAAAAGTACGATCAAATTATGATGAAAGGTGTAAAAGATACAAGTACTTCATGGTAATTAAAGTCATAGTTAATAAGTGACCTCGACCTTTCAGAGATGACCTTAAGTGACTTTTGTCCAAAAGCCCTTAACCTAAATAACATTTTTAGTGAAGTATGATCAAATTCTGATAAAAGGTTTAGGAGATATAAGTACTTCATGGTATTTCAAGTCATAGTTAATAAGTGAGCTTGGCCTTTCAGAAATGACCTTGAATTACCTTTGTCCAAAAGCCCTTTACCTAAATAATATTTTTGTGAAGTATGATCAAATTATAATGAAAGGTGGAAAGAAAAGTATTTCATGGTACTTTAAGTCATAGTTAATACGTGACCTTGACCTTTCAGAAATGACCTTGGGTGACCTTTGTCCTAAAGTCCTTAACCTAAAGAACACTTTGGTGAAGTATGATCAAATTCTGATGAAAGGTATATGAGAAATATGTACAATAAAACTTCGTTATCTCGACATCGTAGGGAACAAGTAAAATATGTCGAGATATCGGTAGGTCGAGATGTCCGAATTTGAAAGTGGAATTGATATTTGTTACTTTCATATTATACATTGTTTCAACTGAATACAATGTTAGCCCTGATGAAGCATAAAGCATGTAGGCAGTGTGTTGTGAGGAACTTCGAACTTCTTCTCTACCGCTGCCTTACTTAACAAACCTTCCTCTACTTCCGTGGTGGCTTCATACTTAGTCTCAATAGAAAAGACTTTTAACTTATGCTTTAACTGACCATTTGGTTTTACCTGAAAGTTGTGGCAGGAAACGCCCGGAGACGTAGGGTGAGGAGAACCTATCTGTGACATTACAACAACGGATATGATGAGAGTCCAAAGATAAACACCACTTTAAATGTTTTCAAACGTGTGATTGAAGTTTGCCGATAGCTTGTTCTTGAAATAATGTAATGTCTCTACATTACTATATTACATTAGATGAAATTGTAACAATATTCATCATCACCAATTACACAATTGAGTTAATAAGCCAAGCTGTCGCTGCGTGAGCCGTAACGGTCAAGTAATTATGTCTCCCATGTACAGTGGTAAGATCAATAAACCAATTAACTCGCAGTCACCTGCAGAAGCCAATGTCATCATAAACCAGGTAAATCTTGACATTGTAACTGAAAAATTATGTCGAGATAAGCATGGTAGTCGACATATCGTATGTCGAGACATCCGAAGTGAATTTCATCATTTCATTAAGAAAATCGGTCGGGACCTGCAGTTTATGTTGAGATAAGCCGGGTAGTCGAGATATCTGATGTCCAGATATCGAAGTTTTACTGTACTTCATGTTACTTCAAGTCATAGTTAATAAGTGAGCTTTCGGTCAATCAAGTGAGGAATCCTTTATACACCACATATTGTGCAATGCCGCGTGAAAGTGTTCGTAATTGCCTTATCTCTGAGACACACCACATCTGACTTAATATCAATGATATTGCGTCTTACCTTGACTGGAAATGATAATAATAGCTCATATCCCGCACATTCTATCCCCCAATCCTCGATGTTGAAGTAAAGAAAACGTGTAGTGATATTTAAAATCACAGGTAAATAAAATCTCATCTTGTCAAAGTTGAAGTGACAATCTCCGAGAATATGTTATTTCAAGGTAACTGTCTATGAGTTTGAGGGAATATGGGTTCTATATTTTATTGCATAAGAAGATGTTCAGAATAAATGTATAAAATAGAGTAGCAGTCTGTCATTCGGCAATTTCTCTGAGTGACTATACAAGACGGTACTGATATTACCAACTCATAAAAATCTGATTTAGGAATAGAACAAAATATAACAACTCTTCTTCACACATCCCTCTAGATCAGTTCTTTGCATTCCATTTGTGTCTGTATGCAGCTGGTCTGATGGAGTTTGTCAAAGAAGGGTACCATCTGTGACCTACTTTTACCTGTGACCTACTTTTACCTGTGGTGGCACCACCTAATGACAGTTCTGGATGAAAAACAACAACACTTGTTGGGGACCATGATCACTTCATTCTTACCAAGTTTCATAAAAATCATTCCAGTGGTTCTGAAGAACCTGAAAATGTAAAATATTTATGTACATATATAATAGCCCAAGAGTACAGAAAATTAATCATGAAGAAGTAGAGGCCAGGGACAAAGTATTCAGACTGACGGACCATCACAGTATTTCATATTTAATATACATTTATTTCAGTCCTATTCACATTCCGCTGACCCTGCTTGTATTTTCTCTAGAGTCTGGTATCTAATTTGTTTAATCTTACCTTTGGATCAACTTCTTTGAAAAATTCTATTTTAGCTGAATATTTTTTTCGCTCTGTTCCACCAGTACCACTGAAAAATCAAGAACATTTCAGAAGATTCCTGAATTGGTATTGAACTCATCTGTCTAATATTTAGAATTTATAATTGAAGCTGTTATTACGATTTTACTATTAATTTGTTTTTCACAAAATACTTTGTGTTTTGAGATTCTGTCTTCATGATCAGGCAGATCAGCCTCTGTGGATCTCTGTGAGGGTGATCAGACAGATCAGTCTGTGAAGGTGATCAGACAGATCAGTCTCTGTGTCTCTGTGAGAGTGATCAGACAGATCAGTCTCTGTGAGGGTGATCAGGCAGATAAGTCTGTGAGGGTGATCAGATAGATCAGTCTGTGAAGGTGATCAGACAGATCAGTCTGTGGATCTCTGTGAGGGTGATCAGACAGATCAGTCTGTATGGCGTTACAGAATAAAAAAGGAAAATTTTTCTGTCCTTTTTCTGGGGATCAATATATACAGATGAATAAAAAGTATCAACTTTTCACCAACAGATAGGAGAATTATCCCCTATCCATTCAGACCTCCTGAAAAGGATAAGTGAATATAGATAGGGGAATATTCCCCCATCTAGTCAAGATTTAATCTAAAAGATAGGGGAATATTCCTCCATCTAGTATAAAGATTTCATCAGACAGATAGGGGAATATTCCCCTATCTAGTCAAGAATTCATAAAAAAAATAGGGGAATGTTCCTCCATCTATAAAGACTTCATCAGATAGATAGGGGAATATTCCCCCATCTATATAGACTCTATCAGATAGATAGGGGAATGTTCCTCCATCTCTATGAACTCCATCAGATAGATAGGGGAATATTCCTCTATCTATATAGACTTCATCAGATAGATAGGGGAATATTCCCCAGCTATATAGTCTCCATCAGATAGATAGGGGAATGTTCCTCGATCTCTATGGACTCCATCAGATAGATAGGGGAATTTTCCCCCATCTATATAGACTCCATCAGATAGATAGGGGAATGTTCCTCCATCTCTATGGACTCCATCAGATAGATAGGGGAATATTCCCCCATCTATATAAACTCCATCAGATAGATAGGGGAATGTTCCTCCATCTCTGTGGACTCCATCAGATAGATAGGGGAATGTTCCTCCATCTATACAGACGCCATCAGATAGATAGGGGAATGTTCCTCCATCTCTATAGACTCCATCAGATAGATAGGGGAATGTGCCTCCATTTCTATAGACTCCCATCAGATATATAGGGGAATGTTCCTTCATCTCTATAAACTCCATCAGATAGAAAGGGGAATGTTCCCCCATCTATATAGACTCCATCAGACACATAGGGGAATGTTCCTCCATCTCTATGGACTCCATCAGATAGATAGGGGAATATTCCTCCATCTATATAGACTCCATCCGATAGATAGGGGAAGGTTCCTCCATCTCTATAGACTCCGTCAGATAGATAGGGGAATATCCCCCCAACTATATACACTTCATCAGTTAAAAAGGGGAATATTCCTCTATCTATTTAGACTCCATCAGACACATAGGGGAATGTTCCCCCATTGATATAGACTCCATCAGATAGACAGGGGAATATTCCACTATCTATATAGACTCCATGAGATAGATAGGGGAACGTTCCCCCATCCATAAAAACTCCATCAGAGAGATCAGGGAATATTACCCCATCTAGTCAGAACTCATCTATTAGATGGGGAATATTTCCTCATTTATACAGACTTCAGTCATGATTAGGAATATACCGCCACCTAATCTGACTTCTAATAAATATGAAGCCGGTGTGGCCTAGTGGATTTAGTGCTTGGCTAATGATCTAAAGGTCCCGAGTTCGAGTTCAGTCCTGGGCACACCGGTGTTCTGTCTTTTGGATGAGACAGTACAATCCGAGGTCCCATTTCACAGTAGGCGTGGCACATAAAAGATCCCTCACCTCTTCAAGTGGGTTCGTTGCAAAGGTAGAATTTCTATGCAATGCATCAAGCAGATGCCGTCACCATATACGTGAAATAAACGTGAAATGACGTAAAACAATAATCAATCAATGTAATAAATACGGGGATAGATTCCCATCCACTCAGACTTTATCAAATGGATATGGGAATAGTCTACCATCTATATATCCATCCTCAACTGTTTATTTATTTGTTGTTATTATCATCATAAGTGTGTGTGTGTGTGTTTGTGTGTGTGTGTGTGAGGGTGTGTGTGTGTGAGGGTGTGTGTCTGTGTGAGGGGGTGTACAGATGTGTGTGTGTGTGTGTGTGTGTGTGTGTGTGTGTGTGTGTGTGTGTGTGTGAGACATTTACTGGAGTGTTCTTTTATTAAATCAGACAAAATATTTGTTTAAGTTACATGATACAGAGTGCACAAAGAATAGATGAGACTTAATCGTCATGAAGGCTTTTATAAATCACAGTACTGTCAACATATATACAATCATGAATATACACTGCAGTACTAATATGTATATAATTTTTGGCTTCAACAGACGTATCTATAATGAATTTTAAAAACATGTGTTATCAAACTTTTACATTGCACAAATGAATATGACAAGAAAGTTGATCTCTCCTACCTCAACAAACTAGATAAAACATTTAAACCTTCCTGGAAATGTAACTGCATCTTAACTACCCTTTTAGAAGATGATATACCGTTAAGTGTGGACGTGACCCTAGACTGGCTAAACATTATTACTAAAAGGGTAGAAAGAGCTGACATCTCACATGGAATGTATTACATAGAGGAATTATTTTGACGATATTTTAGTATGTGATATTTGTTAAGTCAATAAATAACATCATGAAAACAGGTGTAAGGAAAAATATCAGATGAAGATACAGTTTATATTGCTTAAATCAAAGTTTAATTGCAGGGCTTTCGGCTCGTTACCCCCCCCCCCCCCCCCCTTCCCCGCGCCTCAAATATACCAAAATAATATCATATTGGTATAACTGACAAGAGACTAACAAGCCGTAAGCTCTGTGTTTCTGGTTCAATTTACACGAAACAAATTCATTGCCTTACTTGGCCCTACATTTTATGCAAAATAGTAAATGTTTAGTACCTTCAAAATTAATATTTACTATGGACATCTCTTCTTCACTATCAGCAACAACAACTGTAATTTTATCTTCTATCTGTTTATATTGACCTTCATCCATAATGTCCATAGATGTAACAACGTCATGGTGATATTCATTTCTATGATACAGATAAATTGCTGCACACGAAGTCTCATTTGAATCACAAGGACTGAATTTCAAACAGTCAAGTTTAGATCCATAGGCACTATATAACATGATATTCACATCCAAAAAGTGCGCACATCAGAGTAATTCATTATCTGATCCCCACGTTCCTGGGTTTCACGCAGGCATTGCAGATATCTAAATTTCTTTGTGGATGACCTATGTCATATAATGGATAATTGCTTTGAGTGATAAATGATGTGATTAGACATCTAAGATAAGAATGTACGTTGTTTCTTATCGCCACAAATAGAACAAGCAAATACTTCGAAATCAGCTATTTCCGTCTTCTTCTTAAAGGCGGTCCAAGCAAAACATGTTTTCATATTGAATCTTGTAAACACAAAATGAAAACAGGAAATCCAATTTTCTCGCATATTTTTTTTTCTTTTTTTGCTACTCTATCTGGTGTAAATCTACTTGGTATATTCATATTGTTGACGAATTGAAAAGTGCTGTGTTTCATATTCCAGTTGAAAATATGGCGATAAGCTCAGGTTGTGCTCCCAAAGGTATCGAAAACTGACTGATACAGAGAAATCTCGGACTGCAAATATTTATGACTCGTTACTTCGCGTACAGAACTTGTTTTTATGCATGCATGTAATGTAAATAATACAATATATTGCAGTTTTTGCATTCATGATCACCCGCTAACTGAACAGGTCTATACCTAATTACATCTTCCCATTCCGGTGTAACATTAAAAAGTGATCCCCGTTGAGAACTAAAAAAAAAATTAAACTTATTTACAGCGATTAAGAAACAAGTTAACAACTTATATAAATCTTGCTCGTTGGCACAGATCTTGGCGTAAGGGTGTCGTTTGTGTGGGATGAAACCGGAGTACCCGGAGAAAACCCACGAAGCCAGGTTGGTGACAGCCCCACCATCTCACATACCACACCGAGAATCGAACCCGGGTCGCATTTGTGAGAAGCGAGCGCGCTACCAACTGCGCTACCTGGTTCCCTCCCCGTTGAGAACTGACCCACGAATTAATTTTCAACGGTTTAAGAGTCGAATTTTTACCTTAATAATAGACCTAATCCGTTATTAATTGACCGCACTGAAAATCGATCCGCAGTGTTGGATCATATTTTAACGTTAAAAATTACCCTTGAAATGCAATTCATGTTGTGTAGTTTTTGTTTGTGCAATGGTCAGTTACGTATCGTCTAAATTTTACGTTGGGCAATGGCAAATTTCGATCTAATTAGACGTGTTCGGGGACGGATCCAAGATTTAATATTAGGGGGTGAGCAAAATTTTTCACACAGCATTCAGTCCCTGATGCAAGACCAAGGCTTAAAACGCTTGGGGGCTTGCTTGTCTTTGAAATTGCGAGTAAACTTTGCATGAATTGAATAGAATTTTCCCCATTTGTGTAATACATACCTCTTTAAATTAAAAACGCGTAGCTTTTAAATGAAAACACTGGCATTCATGACATGTAAGGAATAAGTTCAGATGAATCTACCGCTCTTCATGCAAAAACAGAAATATATACACACAAGGTCGTAGGATATAGGTCTACTATGATTGATATTTACATGTATTTGAATGTACAATGTATATGCTGTTTTCGTAAAATTTTACAGCAGTTGGCATTGTTTTTTTTTTTTTATGGAATTTTTAATATCAAAATTCTAAATTCGCTGAAATTTCGAGGAGTTTCACCTCCCTTACCAGGGATTCACCTTGGACCCATTTGAGGCTTGATGCTGCAACCCCCCCCCCCCCAAGGGTCCCTACCTTTTTGTCTTTTTGATTTTGTTATTGTTTGATTTCTGAATACACAAAATTTTAAGTTTTAAGCTATGCCACCATCTCCTTTTAGAATATATACGTCTTCCTTTCCTCCATTTCGGAGATAAATGTGTATTTAGTTTAAGTCAGTCATAACATTTCTTAGTTAGCAACCATTTGATTTTTATGAGGAAAGGGGGTGGGAGGGGCAGGAAGACTTTGAAAACAAAACACAAAAAAAAAACAAAGTCCAGTTCGCAATTTCGAAAAAGTAAATCCCCCCCCCCTTTTCGGAAATCCTGGATCCACCCCTGGTCTCTCATTTCTCCTCTCAAAATTTTGCACAAAATCGTTATAGAAGAACAAAAGATCGTTAGCCACCATCCATTTGATAATCGAGGACGTAAAACAATTTCCGAAGGCTTTTCTAAGTTTATGATACTTGTAACCCAGAGTTAGAAGTTCAAACATTATTTGTAATTTTTTTTTTGTATGAAACTCCAAAACGTTAGTGCAGGCGCTGGCAAATCGAAAAAACTGAATTTTATAGATACCACATGCTGGGAGTCTAGTCTAGGAATATCTGTAACTTTCCAACTAAGGGAAATTTACCACAGGAAATCTAAAATCGTCATGTTTATCATAAATTTTTGTATGAATTTTAATTCATTGTTAATTGTCTTAATGTATAGGTCAAAGAAAAGTCTTTCTGTATCACAAATACTGGCTCTGTTTTCCTGAAGTTTAGGTGGGTATACGTTAGTTATATATCTTTCAAACTCTGGGTTATCAATAACTAAGATGTTGTCAAGATGCATGTACATGTAACTAGATGTATCATCCAACATCTCAATAAGGTTGAATCGTATAGATTTTTAATAGAATACATGAAACCCCACCCCACATAACAACATAGAAACAAATCTGCTATAAGAGGTGCACAGTTAGTACCCATAGAAATCCGAACTATCTGATGATTTTGCCATCAAATTCAAGTTAAAAATATGGGAGGTTTGCCCATGACTGAACTGATGAAGAACAAAAGATCATAATAACACAAACTGTTGTGTTATGTATAATTCTGGCGAGCAAAGCTATCCAGGAAAAATTGAGTTTTATCACTTAATTTTTTCCAATGTATGATATTAGATTACAGTAATTTATTGGAGATAGATTATTTTTTCATTGTGTGACTGAGCACTATCATATTTTTTTAGTCAAAATCAGGGCAGAATTTTTTTTTCAAAACATCCCAGGCTTCCCTCCCCCCAAAATATCAAATGGACGATGCCGTATATTATACATAACCGTACTTTGACATGTCATAGCAAATATCAACTAAAGAATTAGTATTGTATAAACTAGATGTGCCACAAAATTTGGGAGTAAGTACCTTCTATTCAATTCTTCTGCAGCAAGTTTTGTTTTGTTTTATCATAGACCTGTATCAAGATCTTGATACAGGTCTATGGTTTTATGTTCTTTGTCGCATTTCAACTTCAAAAAACTTACTTATCTTTCCTCGTTTCATGATCGGATATTACAACATAGGTATAAACTTCAGAACTGCTTCGGTGTTGTCAGTTATTACGGAAATGAACAGCGTTCTAGTAAAGTCTCAACGCATAGTTGAATTGGAAAATGGAGTTAATTAATTCCAACGGATATATAACCTATACGAATATAAGAGGGGAGTGCCGGGTTTGTCCTTAAATCTACCACTGAAAATATGATCAAACAGTGTACTAAGCGAATATTAAATCAACAAATGGTGTTGTCTATGAGAAATGATACTTTATAGGGAGGGGTGTTCATATTTCAACATTAATTAATGCCTCAATATGAAAAAGTTTCAAACTCCTCATTAAGGAGTACTTAGTAGTCATTTTGAATATTTCAATTTCATCCTTATAAATTGTAGTATTTTCCCCCAAACCACATATCTTGACCCCATGTATATATCTACTTTTTCCCTGTTGGAATTCTGTAATATTTTATAGGTAATATAATGTTTTGTAAAAAAAAATATGATAACAACACTACATAGTTGTCTTTGAAACGTTCTGTTCTATGAATATACGTACTCAAATAAGATAAATTTCAATTGAAATTTATGATGAAATTTATGATGAAAGAAATTCAAGACTAAATGTGTGAGCAAAATTCTATAACGCCCTTTTCATCATGTACATGTGCCCCATTTCTTTTAAATTCAAAACATATACACACACGGAGAAAGAAGTTTTTTTTATTTAAAGTTTAAAGTTTTATTATGAAATTAAACCAGGCCTGCACGCCCTCTTATTATGGAGTAGGGGTTATGATGGTATCTTGTAAGATGGGAAATCTAAACAAGAATATCCTTTACAGGGGAAATCTATTTTATGAAGAAGTGTAAATGAGGGAACTAAATATCATAACATAAATGCATACGTTATAATTTAGTGCACCGGATGCGCATATCTACAACTAATGTCTCTTCAGTGATGTTAAAGACCAAAACTTTGGAAATCCAAACTACATAAAACATTGAAGAGCTGATCTACAACCACTATGTATAAACGTCTGACAATATGCACCCATTGCGAAGCCCGATTTCCCCGTTAGGGAAGGAGGAGGCAAAGGTTATATGGAAGGGGAAATGAGTAGGAATGGTGAGAGACATTCCTTATATCCAAACTCAGTTATCAAGGTAATAATAAATATAAAATCAAAATTAAAAATCGTTGAAAAATTATCCCATGGGGAGTCAAAATCTAACGGCGTGTGTCAATTTTCAATGACTTTTGAACCAAATTTAGCATTGAAAATTGACTTACTGGTCAGTTTTTAACATTGATAACGGAGTCAATTTTTATTATTACACCCGCTTACTTGTATTAGCACGTATTTCCAGTTACTTTGCAATTATTCAATAAACGCATATTAGGTATTAATTTTAAATGATTATTTGCAAGTATTAAATAATTTTTTCACTTGATTTTAACACAGCTGAGTAGGCAAGATTGAAAAGATTTATAAATAAAGCATTTAAAAAAATTATGTATATATAAATATGTGTGTGTGGGTGTGTGTGTGCAGCGAGTTTGACAAGTCTTTCACGACAGGATACACTCTGAAGTATTTGTTGCCCCCCCCCCTCCCCCCTTGGATCCACTCCTTGACAAATCTGGTTGAACAGCAACATATGTAGGGAAACTTGAGTTCTTTATACCTACTACGATTCATCAATATCTTAAAGATTCTAAGAGTAACAATTTTGTACTCATCTACAATGTGTTTTGTCACGTTGACATCGATAGAAAGAATTTTTGTAAGTTTATTCCAAGTTAATTATCTTATTAAATAAAGACAGTGCTGTAGACAAATGTTTCCCAAGTAGGTACATTGATAAACATATAGTTTCTGTAATATTGCTATATACAATATATAAGATAATTTAGTTTCTATATCTATCAACATTTGTGTTACACTAATGTTTAAAACATTTAGTATTAGATTGTTATAATAATGTTTAACATACTAAATGTATTAAACATTGGTGTAACATATGTACATAGACTCATAGTACGTAAGCTGCTCTGAGGTACACGCTAGCTGGTAGACAGACCAACACGTAGTTATGCATTACAAATAAATTGGTACAGAATCATGTGACTAATATATTTGGATATTGCATCTAACATCTCTTTGTTTATTGAAAAGTTATGATTACTTAAAATGAAATAATATATCATGAAAATATTCGGAAATATATAGATTAGTGTCGACGACATATAAAGTTCGCAGTTAATGTGAAAATTTCACTGTCTCGATCTCGATATTCACAGATAACGTGAAGCAATTTAGCCAATTATCTTAGAATATAACGTGCGTTTACAAAGTGTAACGAGTCTCTCAATTGATCTCTAAATTAAATGTCATAGAAAGTGTATGCACGTTTCAGCTAATCTAAACGGAAGATAAGACAGCAGTATAAAACTACAAGTGTTAGAGTTCACGATGTCCGAATCTCTGTAAAGCAATTAATACTGACACAAAATTAACAAGACAGTTGACTGCATGAAAATTTAGATCAAATACGATATATCAGAGACCTAGACTGCTTTCAACTAGCCTATGTCTCTGGATATATGTACAAAATAAATCGGTATCATTAATGAAGAAATTAATATGTGATCGTATTAAAAATACTTTGTCATTTCAAACAGAAATTTTGACAATGATTTTATATTACATGATATAGAATATGACTTTTCACATTTTCTATCAAGAACTTCATTTCACTAATCTCGGTATCTCGCTGGTTTCTGTGTCTTCTTCGGACGTACCTTTATTTCGTAGCGGACTTTTGATTGGTAATTTCGACATTACATGTAGCTTCTTTTAATTTTTTTTTCTGAAGAGAAGACGTTCTACTGCGTGAAGTTTCAATTGTGATGTTGTTCGGTAATTTCTCAGAAAATGGTGAAGTTCTTGTGCGTAATTTCTATTTTTCAATTTTCAATGTTTGTGGCTTTAATTATCTTCGTTAAGGTTTTATTAATTTCTCGACATATCCATTTGCTTGAGGGTGTAGGGGAGTTACTTTTCGATGTTCATTGTCTGTTGTGCACACTGATGGTATTTTTGTGTCCCAGTGGTTTAAGGTCACGACCTCCATAACGAGCGGTTTGACATGATCATGCCCAGATGCAGTTACATAGATCTTGGTATGGCATTTTCAGTAATGTACCTTATGTAATACTTGTCTAGATCACATTAATTGATTGGTTGATTTTTGTTTTACGTCACACCACGAATATTTCATGTATGTGGTGACGGCATTTGCCTGATGCGGGGCATACAAATTTTGACCTTTGCAATGAACCCACACCAAGCAGTGAGGGATGTTTAATGGCCATGCATACCACGACAGGGGGCCTCGGTTTTTACTGTCTCATCCGAAAGACAAGACACCGGCATCACCAGAGCTGGGCCCGAACCCGGGCCTCCCGATCAGGAGTCCGGCATGATACCACTAGGCCACGCCGGCTTCTGGGTCACATTCCTTGGTGTATATAGAGATGTTCATTTGCTTTTCCAGACTGGATCCGCCAGTCCACCATACTCCTAGATAAACTAAACTGGGATGTAATATTCCCTACGGAGAAAATTACGTAGTATAGATAACCTCAAACTAACCCACCCCCCCCCCCTTTTGTGCGCCAATGCTGTTTACCATTTCTAGGAGAGACTGGATCCCCCACCCCACTCCACGTTGAACTAAACTAGGATGTAATATTCCCGATAGAGAAAATGACGTAGTAAAAATAACCTCAACCTCCCCTCCCTCTTTTTTCTTTCTTTTATTATTATTATTATTATTTTATTATTTTTTTTTTTTTTTGGTGCCAGTGCGCTTTTTACTCTTTTAGGGTAAATCAGCTTAAGTTCGAATATTAGAAATATTATTTTTTATGGATTAAAAATGAATTTGAAACTTATCATGGGTCTCACTATTAAAGGGAGGTCTATACGGGGAACTATCTATGCTAAAACAACGCCATGAGTACTAGATATCCTAAATATTTTAAATATGTTACCAAAAAATTGAAATAGTATCTCTTTGCACGCAGGCATGGATAATGTATAAACGGTAGATTCAAATATTATTTGACACTGTCAGTCTCAGAGGTCCATAATAATAATAACAGGGAAGTCCTTGATAATAATAATAATAATAATAATAATAATAATAATAAAGATAATAATAATAAAGATAATAATAATAATAATAATAATTATTATTATTATTATTATTATTATTGTTATTGTTATTATTATTGAATTATTTTTATTAAAATAAATAAATAAAAGAACCCACAACAGAAACAGTATTTAAAGTTATTTCTTTGAATGAAATATAACAGCATCTGAATTCCAGCATTATTCAGTATCTTGTATCTCCTGACATAGTCTGTCCTGGACACCCATTCCATAGACATTAACCGAATAGGCACCGCGCGTTATAAATAGATTTTAGTAAGAAATCGTTATCACAGCTGGCAGTCGATCTGCCCAATGTCTTTGATGAGATTAGTTAACTAGATTGTCCTGTTTATTTAAAAGAAAAGCATGCACAATAGAAAGTAGACCATTTAAAGAAATAAGTCGTTTGTTTTGCAGTAAAGAAGAGGATCATTAAAACGGTAAGGAACTTGAACAAGTATTCATACTCATTATCAGTATTTCATAGTAGTGAAGAAACACAATAATTTAAAAGCAACGGTAATAAACACACTTGCATCCGGACGCACAGTACATGAAAGAAAATATATATCACTGTATTGTTGGCTTGCTTGTGGTCCAAGATAATAATAATAATAATAATAATAATTATTATTATTATTATTATTATTGTTATTGTTATTATTATTGAATTATTTTTATTAAAATAAATAAATAAAAGAACCCACAACAGAAACAGTATTTAAAGTTATTTCTTTGAATGAAATATAACAGCATCTGAATTCCAGCATTATTCAGTATCTTGTATCTCCTGACATAGTCTGTCCTGGACACCCATTCCATAGACATTAACCGAATAGGCGCCGCGCGTTATAAATAGATTTTAGTAAGAAATCGTTATCACAGCTGGCGGTCGATCTGCCCAATGTCTTTGATGAGATTAGTTAACTAGATTGTCCTGTTTATTTAAAAGAAAAGCATGCACAATAGAAAGTAGACCATTTAAAGAAATAAGTCGTTTGTTTTGCAGTAAAGAAGAGGATCATTAAAACGGTAAGGAACTTGAACAAGTATTCATACTCATTATCAGTATTTCATAGTAGTGAAGAAACACAATAATTTAAAAGCAACGGTAATAAACACACTTGCATCCGGACGCACAGTACATGAAAGAAAATATATATCACTGTATTGTTGGCTTGCTTGTGGTCCACCGCTTTCGCGAAAACGTGGGGACATTAAATCTCCTTCGTCTGTCTGGTGTCTGTCCGTTTGTCACAAAAACTTTAACATTGGTAATAACTTTTAACCGTGTTCCTAGTTGCAATACCTTTCCGTTGGTACCAAAATTTTTATCATGTGACCTTTGATCTTCTTCAATGTAACTGTTTAAGCATAAGACACGGGGCCTTGATATTTGGGTTTTTGTGTCCCAAATGGCACTATAGTTACATGTAGACATGTACACCCATGACAATATCACTGCACCCTTACTGATAGAACCCCGAATGGGGGGGGGGGAACCACAATTCTCTAAATTTGCTTGTATTCTCTTGTTTCGTGTTTTGTCTTGTTTTTTTTTTCTTTTTTTTTGTTTTGGTTTTTTTGGGGTTTTTTTTGGTGGGGGGTTATTATTTTTTTGTTTTAATTTTTTTTTTTGTGTGTTTTTTTGGTATTTTTGGGGGTGAGTGGGGGGTTCGTTTGTGTGATTTGGGGGGGGGGTGTTTTGGATTTTTTTTTCAGAAAGGGGGGGTGTACTTTTTTTTTTTCCTTGTTTTGGATTTGAAATTAAAAATCAGCATGTCTCAAATTAAAATTTAGATAGTAGATTTTCTTTATTATAATTTTTAATTCAAAAATATCTAGCTTGCATCCAAAACAATATTACAGTTATTGACATTGTCCCAGTTGTGCTGATTACCGTGTGGGAGGGGTTATAAAGAGGGAATTTCATAAATGTCTTAAAACCTTGTATCATGATTATCAATTTATCACCTTACTGTAAAAAAGAACAGGAAACTGCTAAAGCCAGATTACAAAACAATAATTCAAATGACCAAGATGTGACCCAGTGGGATCAAATATTGAAAATAAAGCATATTTATAAAACACTGATGCCCCCATTATTAGAAGGAAAAATATGTCAGAGGATTTCGGTTATAGTCAAAGTCACAAAGTAAATTTCTATCTTTACCTCAATTGGACAAATGTCCAGAAGAGCTAATGTCTTACTTTTCACATGAATGAGGTCATCAGCATTCGATGGATTAGACAGCTCTTTTTCAAATAAGCGTAACTTCTCTACTACATAAGTACAGTCCAGATAAGAATTTTGTTTCATAGATCTATCAACGAGTACAAAAACATTTAGTGTAACTTCTAGTTAGACCTTGACCTTTGAGAAAATTCAGAAAATGTTGTAATGCAGACTATATTCTCAATATTACCTAACATTCTCCCATCTATCTGATGGAGTCTATATAGATGGAGGAGCATTCCCCTCTCTATCTGATGGAGTCTATATGGATGGGGAATATTCCCCTTTCTATTTGATAAATTCTTTACTAGATAGGGGAATATAATTCCCCTATCTTCTCTGACAGAGTCTATATAGATAGGGGAATATTCCCCTATCAATCTGATAGAGTCTGTACAGATGGGGGAATATTCCCCTATCTATCTGATGGAGTCTGAATAGATGGAGGAACATTCCTCTATCTTCTCTGATAGAGTCTGTATAGATGGGGGAATATTCCCCTATCTATCTGATGGAGTCTGTATAGAAAGAGGAACATTCCCCTATCTATGTGATGGAGTCTATATGGATGGGGGAATATTCCCCTATCTATCTGATAGAGTCTGCATAGATGGAGGAACATTCCCCTATCTATTTGTTTAATTCTTGACTAGATAGGGGAATATTCCCCTATCTGTCTGAAGAAATGTACATACTATATGGAGGAACATTCCCCTATCTATTTGTTTAATTCTTGACTAGATAGGGGAATATTCCCCTATCTATCTGATAGAGTCTGCATAGATGGAGGAACATTCCCCTATCTATTTGTTTAATTCTTGACTAGATAGGGGAATATTCCCCTATCTGTCTGAAGAAATGTACATACTAGATGGAGGAACATTCCCCTATCTATTTGTTTAATTCTTGACTAGATAGGGGAATATTCCCCTATCTATCTGATGAAATCTATATACTACATGTAGATGGAGGAATATTCCCCTATAAATTGGATTAAATCTTGACTAGATGGGGGAATATTCCCCTATCTATATTCCCTCATCCCTTTCAGGAGGTCTGAATGGATGGTGGATTATTCTCCTATCTGTTGGTGAACAGTTGATACTTTTCATTCATCTGTATATATTGATCCCCAGAAAAAGGACAAAAAAATTTTCCTTCTTTATTCTGTAACGCCTTCTATGAGGGTGATCAGACAGATCAGCTTCTGTGTATCTCTATGAGGGTGATCAGACAGATCAGTCTCTGTGTATCTCTGTGAGGGTGATCAGACAGATCAGCCTCTGTGTATCTCTGTGAGGGTGATCAGACAGATCAGTCTCTGTGTATCTCTGTGAGGGAGATCAGACAGATCAGTCTGTGTGTCTCTGTGAGGGTGATCAAGCAGATCAGTCTCTGTGGGTGATCAAGCAGATCAGTCTCTGTGAGGGTGATCAGGCAGATCAGTCTCTGTGAGGGTGATCAGGCCGATCAGTCTGTGAGGGTGATCAGACAGATCAGTCTGTGTATCTCTCTGAGGGTGATCAGACAGATCAGTCTCTGTGTGGGTGATCAGACAGATCAGTCAGTGTGAATGCGAGTTTTCTCTCAGCAGTGATAAGAGGCATGATGTATCTGAATGCAAATTGTCTCTCAAAAATGATCAGGTATATAATATAACTGTGATTTCTGTCTCTATACGGGTGTTTATGGGGATCACCTGGATGAATGATGTGATAAAGGTGATAAAGCTAATGAATTTCAGTTGTTACAATATGATGGTGGTTAGGGTGATAAAGCTAATGAATTACAGTTGTTACAATATGAGGGTGGTTAGGGTGTGATAAGGGTGATAAAGCTAATGAATTACAGTTGTTACAATATGAGGGTGGTTAGGGTGATAAAACTAATGAATTACAGTTGTTACAATATGAGGGTGGTTAGGGTGATAAAGCTAATGAATTACAGCTTTTACAATATGAGGGTGGTTAGGGTGTGATAAAGGTGATAAAGCTAATGAATTACAGTTGTTACAATATGAGGGTGGTTAGGGTGTGATAAGGGTGATAAAGCTAATGAATTACAGTTGTAACAATATGAGGGTGGTTTGGGTGATAAAGCTAATGAATTACAGTTGTTACAATATGAGGGTGGTTAGGGTGATAAAACTAATGAATTACAGCTTTTACAATATGAGGGTGGTTAGGGTGTGATAAAGGTGATAAAGCTAATGAATTATAGTTGTTACAATATGAGGGTGGTTAGGGTGTGATAAGGGTGATAAAGCTAATGAATTACAGTTGTAACAATATGAGGGTGGTTAGGGTGTGATAAGGGTGATAAAGCTAATGAATTACAGTTGTTACAATATGAGGGTGGTTAGGGTGTGATAAGGGTGATAAAGCTAATGAATTACAGTTGTTACAGTATGAGGGTGGTTAGGGTGATAAAGCTAATGAATTACAGTTGTTACAATATGAGGGTGGTTAGGGTGTGATAAAGCTAATGAATTACAGTTGTTACAATATGAGGGTGGTTAGGGTGATAAAGCTAATGAATTACAGTTGTTACAATATGAGGGTGGTTAGGGTGATAAAACTAATGAATTACAGCTTTTACAATATGAGGGTGGTTAGGGTGTGATAAAGGTGATAAAGCTAATGAATTACAGTTGTTACAATATGAGGGTGGTTAGGGTGTGATAAGGGTGATAAAGCTAATGAATTACAGTTGTAACAATATGAGGGTGGTTTGGGTGATAAAGCTAATGAATTACAGTTGTTACAATATGAGGGTGGTTAGGGTGATAAAACTAATGAATTACAGCTTTTACAATATGAGGGTGGTTAGGGTGTGATAAAGGTGATAAAGCTAATGAATTATAGTTGTTACAATATGAGGGTGGTTAGGGTGTGATAAGGGTGATAAAGCTAATGAATTACAGTTGTAACAATATGAGGGTGGTTAGGGTGTGATAAGGGTGATAAAGCTAATGAATTACAGTTGTTACAATATGAGGGTGGTTAGGGTGTGATAAGGGTGATAAAGCTAATGAATTACAGTTGTTACAGTATGAGGGTGGTTAGGGTGATAAAGCTAATGAATTACAGTTGTTACAATATGAGGGTGGTTTGGGTGATAAAGCTAATGAATTACAGTTGTTACAATATGAGGGTGGTTAGGGTGTGATAAAGCTAATGAATTACAGTTGTTACAATATGAGGGTGGTTAGGGTGATAAAGCTAATGAATTACAGTTGTTACAATATGAGGGTGGTTAGGGTGATAAAACTAATGAATTACAGCTTTTACAATATGAGGGTGGTTAGGGTGTGATAAAGGTGATAAAGCTAATGAATTACAGTTGTTACAGTATGAGGGTGGTTAGGGTGATAAAGCTAATGAATTACAGTTGTTACAATATGAGGGTGGTTTGGGTGATAAAGCTAATGAATTACAGTTGTTACAATATGAGGGTGGTTAGGGTGTGATAAAGCTAATGAATTACAGTTGTTACAATATGAGGGTGGTTAGGGTGATAAAGCTAATGAATTACAGTTGTTACAATATGAGGGTGGTTAGGGTGATAAAACTAATGAATTACAGCTTTTACAATATGAGGGTGGTTAGGGTGTGATAAAGGTGATAAAGCTAATGAATTACATTTGTTACAATATGAGGGTGGTTAGGGTGTGATAAGGGTGATAAAGCTAATGAATTACAGTTGTTACAATATGAGGGTGGTTAGGGTGATAAAGCTAATGAATTACAGTTGTTACAATATGAGGGTGGTTTGGGTGATAAAGCTAATGAATTACAGTTGTAACAATATGATGACAGTTTGGGTGATAAAGCTAATGAATTACAGTTGTTACAATATGAGGGTGGTTAGGGTGATAAAGCTAATGAATTACAGCTGTTACAATATGAGGGCGGTTAGGGTGATAAAGCTAATGAATTACAGTTGTTACAATATGAGGGTGGTTAGGGTGTGATAAGGGTGATAAAGCTAATGAATTACAGTTGTTACAATATGAGGGTGGTTAGGGTGATAAAGCTAATGAATTACAGCTGTTACAATATGAAGGTGGTTAGGGTGTGATAAGGGTGATAAAGCTAATGAATTACAGTTGTTACAATATGAGGGCGGTTAGGGTGATAAAGCTAATGAATTACAGTTGTTACAATATGAGGGTGGTTAGGGTGTGATAAGGGTGATAAAGCTAATGAATTACAGTTGTTACAATATGAGGGTGGTTAGGGTGTGATAAGGGTGATAAAGCTAATGAATTACAGTTGTTACAATATGAGGGTGGTTAGGGTGATAAAGCTAATGAATTACAGTTGTTATAATATGAGGGTGGTTAGGGTGTGATAAGGGTGATAAAGCTAATGAATTGCAGTTGTTACAATATGAGGGTGGTTAGGGTGTGATAAGGGTGATAAAGCTAATGAATTACAGTTGTTACAATATGAGGGTGGTTAGGGTGTGATAAGGGTGATAAAGCTAATGAATTACAGTTGTTACAATATGAGGGTGGTTAGGGTGTGATAAGGGTGATAAAGCTAATGAATTACAGTTGTTACAATATGAGGGTAGTTAGGGTGATAAAGCTAATGAATTACAGTTGTTACAATATGACGGTGGTTAGGGTGATAAAGCTAATGAATTACAGTTGTTACAATATGAGGGTGGTTAGGGTGTGATAAGGGTGATAAAGCTAATGAATTACAGTTGTTACAATATGAAGGTGGTTAGGGTGTGATAAGGGTGATAAAGCTAATGAAATACAGTTGTTACAATATGAGGGCGGTTAGGGTGATAAAGCTAATGAATTACAGTTGTTACAATATGAGGGTGGTTAGGGTGTGATAAGGGTGATAAAGCTAATGAATTACAGTTGTTACAATATGAGGGTGGTTAGGGTGATAAAGCTAATGAATTACAGTTGTTATAATATGAGGGTGGTTAGGGTGTGATAAGGGTGATAAAGCTAATGAATTACAGTTGTTACAATATGAGGGTGGTTAGGGTGTGATAAGGGTGATAAAGCTAATGAATTACAGTTGTTACAATATGAGGGTGGTTAGGGTGTGATAAGGGTGATAAAGCTAATGAATTACAGTTGTTACAATATGAGGGTGGTTAGGGTGATAAAGCTAATGAATTACAGTTGTTATAATATGAGGGTGGTTAGGGTGTGATAAGGGTGATAAAGCTAATGAATTACAGTTGTTACAATATGAGGGTGGTTAGGGTGATAAAGCTAATGAATTACAGTTGTTACAATATGAGGGTGGTTAGGGTGTGATAAGGGTGATAAAGCTAATGAATTACAGTTGTTACAATATGAGGGTGGTTAGGGTGTGATAAGGGTGATAAAGCTAATGAATTACAGTTGTTACAATATGAGGGTGGTTAGGGTGTGATAAGGGTGATAAAGCTAATGAATTACAGTTGTTACAATATGAGGGTGGTTAGGGTGTGATAAGGGTGATAAAGCTAATGAATTACAGTTGTTACAATATGAGGGTGGTTAGGGTGTGATAAAGGTGATAAAGCTAATGAATTACAGTTGTTACAATATGAGGGTGGTTAGGGTGATAAAGCTAATGAATTACAGTTGTTACAATATGACGGTGGTTAGGGTGTGATAAGGGTGATAAAGCTAATGAATTACAGTTGTTACAATATGAGGTTGGTTACGGTATCCCCATACCTGAATGTGAGTTCTGTCTCGGTGAGGGTAATCTGTGGATCTTTTATATCCTCTAGATTTACTGTAACATATAATTTGTCCTTTCTTTGAGCCCACACAACAGGAGCATGTAACATTGGAGTACTATTGCTGAAATACACAACAGAAGCATGTTATAAAAAAAATCCAGTCATTACATAACATGCATACTCCAGTCATAAAGCATGCATACTCCAATCATAAAGCATGCATACTCCAGTCATAAAGCATGCATACTCCAGTCATAAAGCATGCATACTCCAGTCATAAAGCATGCATACTCCAATCATAAAACATGCATACTCCAGTCATAAAGCATGCATACTCCTGTCATAAAGCATGCATACTCCAGTCATAAAGCATGCATACTCCAATCATAAAGCATGCATACTCCAGTCATAAAGCATGCATACTCCAGTCATACAGCATGCATACTCCAATCATAAAGCATGCATACTCCAGTCATAAAGCATGCATACTCCAGTCATACAGCATGCATACTCCAATCATAAAGCATGCATACTCCAGTCATAAAGCATGCATACTCCAATCATAAAGCATGCATACTCCAGTCATAAAGCATGCATACTCCAGTCATAAAGCATGCATACTCCAGTCATAAAGTTACCTCAACTGTTTGCCGTTTTACCTAAACAGATCATTTTTTCCTGAATATCCCCACCCCCATTTTCTTATCTCCTTGCATATTCCTTCTGACTGCCCCATTTTCTTATCTCCTTGCATATTCCTTCTGACCACCCCATTTTCTTATCTCCTTGCATATTCCTTCTGACCACCCCATTTTCTTATCTCCTTGCATATTCCTTCTGACTGCCCCATTTTCTTATCTCCTTACATATTCCTTCTGACTATCCCATTTTCTTATATCCTTACAAATTCCTTCTGACTACCCCATTTTCTTATCTCCTTGCATATGCCTTCTGACAACCATGGCATGTATTTTCTTACTTTAAGGGATACAATTACGCTTTATCATGTTCCTCGGGGCTCAAAACTAACTTTTTCAAACATTGGTCTGGTGGAATAAATGATTACAAGATCTATCAGTCCGCCACAAAATCTATAATTCCACAGAAAAATTGAGAGAAAAATATCATTTTATGACCAGATTTATTTCAGACAGTGTTTGTATTTTACCAGAAAGATTTTTGCCAAATCTGATAAAACATAGTGAGGTACATAGGCCTCCTCTATGACTATTGACATCCTCTGACAAACACTAGGGATCATTAAAACCCAAAATAGATCTGCTATCTAAGGGTTCTCAAAATAGATCTGCTATCTAAGGGTTCTCAATATTAAGAGTTATTTGAGGTGATTTAGAAATTTCAGTTGTACCACTTTCAGCATGAATGTTATAGGTGTACAGTGATAACATTGCCCATGTTTATAAACACGATGAGTCTAAATTTTATCATAAGAGGGGAGACAGGTTTATCACAGTCAAATATTCCTAAAAGGTATATTATTACTTTGAATGATAGTAGATTTTCGCCTCAGTTCATAGTAGTGGCGGTGGTGTAGAGGATGAATACACCAGTTACCGCTAAGCCACATAGACTCTTATTATGATGTTTAAAACACGACCATTTAAATGAATATTGGTATGTATTGGAGGAAATAAAGTTTGTTAAACACCCCTATAATTTGATAATGGAATCTTTGTTTTGGTTTTTTTAAAAGCCCGGATGAGCACAGTTATCTCTGTAGACCTATACAATAAATTTCATTCGGGTTTCCAGAAAATATGAGTTTGTTTTGTATGCTCATAAAAACTTTCGTTAGTCTGGACGACTAGCACAATGAGAAACCTGTTAGTCCATAACAAACTGACTGACTTAAGTACATACGCTAATTTCCAGCCCTGTTCCTATTTGGGTATAATAGAACACCCAGTTTAGGATTAAGAGTTTTAAATACTGCATGGACCACACTTGAACCAGTGAGACTTTATGAAATAAATAGTTGCATATCTCATTATCTCATGATTTGACCTGCTCATTCAAAAATAAAATTGCATGCATACTTTGGCTGTGATCTACCTTTATACTTAAAATGACACTTTTTAGACGTTTTTTTAGTAAGGAGTTCTGTCGCAAATCAATGTTTTCCCAATGGAATTCAAAATTCCAACAAATAATGTCTGTTTGCATTCGGTCCTGTAAAATGTTGTTTGATCCAGTAATGTCTCTGACTTTACACGACCCAATGCTGAAAACGCCTTGGTATTGACTGGATGTGTTTTTTTACCAAAAAAATATGGCATGAGAAACTTAAAATCATTCTCCTATAGAATAAGCATTCAAAATTAGACTTATAATACAAGTAAATATGATTTACCTGTTGTTACCTGTGATTTACACCAAAACACTGAGGTATACCTCTGTTACATACTCCTATTTTATGTTAAACATGGATCCCGGGGTTTGTCAATGACGTTAACCATTTTGTTTTCCACAAGCAAACATGCACATTTCAGTGTCTACTTACTGACAATAAAAATGTATTCACTATAGGCATTTAAAAATAATTATGGACATAAATGCATTTATGAATGCAGTATTTTATGTTTAACCAGCTTTTTAGGATATGCCAATTGATTCTGTACTTAAAAACATGCCTGAAGTTCAATATACGTACGACTTTCGTATCACGCGTCACTGGGAATTTCTTACACAGCTATCTTTAGACTTCAATACAGGGATCTCGTTAACGCGCGTATTTGCGTCCCTGACGCATCAAAATCGGCCGGGACGCACGATTTTCAAAAGTGATGAGTCCCCGGGACGCGTCCCTGTTACCCCCGCACGCGGCTAATTGTCCACTAGACCCTATTACATGCCCATGATGCCGCCAGCGGACTGTTTAAACACACTAATTGTAGAACTAACAGTGAATAAGGGTGAATTAAAGACCTCATTGTACATGTATAGGCGGGAATTTCAGAAATCTATCACAAATTTAATACCAAACCAAATGTCTAAAATGGCATGTTGATTCAAACACCACTTCATTGTATTCAGTCAGAGACATATATACACATGTGTATATATGTCTCTGTATTCAGTAGCAGATTTAGAGGGGGGCAGCCCCCTCCCCCTTTTGGTCACATATTTACTTGTAAAAATCCAGATTTTGCACCAAAAATGACTGAGAAGTTTGGCTAATAGCCATTTGGGCCCCCTTTTCGGAAATCCTGGATCCGCTACTGATATTTAAAAAAGAATTACGAGTCCATTTTCACAGTAAGTTTCACTAGTGATGAAAATCTGTAAGAAATTGCGATGTCTTTACAGATGTAAACAGTGCAAATGTTAGCATGTTCTCTATATCCTGGATTGCCAATGTCTAATCGGCACGCGCTGGACAAAAAGGATTGAATGTGTTGACATTTCAGGGTCATCTAAATAAGATGATTTATTTTAAGAGTTATAGTTGATAGGGGGTTTAAAGAATCTCAGAATGGTGAACAAAAGCATGTGTTTAGCCATCAAAAAAGTTCAACACACTTAAATATATTAATGATACTTAAAGACTTCGGCGGTTTGTACGGGTCATTATTACAGAGATATATGTGTATATATGTTTCTGATTATTAAAATTAGCAGTTACTGCAAAATTGCAATGACGGCTTGGGTCAAACATAATTTGGGTTACAATCGGTAAATTTATTAATGCCAACATGCCTGCTGACCACTCAATCCTTACACACGGCGACGAGGTCCTCAACTCACAGATCAAAAACCCAACCCACCTACCCACCAAGCTGATGCAGATCCAGCAAGCCAGACCACCACTCTGTGAATTCAACACCGAGAAATCCCTGAAGTTCATGGACATGCATAGCCGTAGGAAGTGAACAATGTGCTATGATATGATGTGATTTGATTATTATCTGTATATAATGTATAATATAATATAATATATGATAGTGCTTGATTTTCCATAAGAATTATTTGTAGTGCTTATACCTTAAAACTTCTTTTGCTATATATGATACAGTGCTTGACAGTTTATAACATGATTAATAAATTATCATTTTATGTGATTGTTACAAAGAAATAAATAATTAAACAAAGGAATCTTTTCATTTTATGCCCAGCGCTTAGCAGTCTGTTAGGGTGGTGTCACACTTAAGTTGAAGTTAACAAAAGAGATATTGTAGAACACACTGAGTTTTGAACACATCATGTGCACATTATCTGCTTTTCATGCTTAAACAACAAAACTATAAAATTTATTGACATTTAATTCACATAATTAGCATGAAATACAGATAATATACATATACAAGTATCAAGACACAAAAAAACTATATATATTGAAGTTTACTTCAGGACTCATCATTTTTAGATTGGGACTCACCAAATTTTGGTGGGACTCACCATTTTCAAAAGTGGGGAGTCCCAGGACTCACCATTTCAGAACCCTAGTGAGAACCCTGCAATATACATATTTCCCCGATATCACACAGCTCTAAACTTAATATGCAATGAAAATCGAATATTTAGCGAAGCCCCAGATCAAGGATACTTCGTCGTTTATTTCCTGTATAAACTTTAAGGTTTAACCATGTATACATGTGCCAAATTGTTACTTTTGGGCCATCTAAAATCCCACTGTAAATTCATATTCTTTCTCTGTAAAAATACTCTAAGATGAGTTATACTTTGAACAAATGCCTGCAAAGTGCTTCTTGTTATTTTTTACGATGAATCTGTTGTGTCATATTGTAAGTACATGTACCAGTAGAGGATTTTTTAGCAAAATTGACTCGAAGTTTGAGTTTGAATGAAAAAAAACCCAATCACCCCATTTGATAGCAGCAGTTCGTTACCAGCTCAGACTCGTGTATCCCTGTTTTCATGAGAGGTGTGTCATGTCAGTCAGTGGTCAGCAGAAGATGTGTGCTTCTTGGAGACACCTGAATCGTAGCTACTAGGCTAGTCACTACTTTAGGTTTAGTATAACGTATCGTTCTGAACATTATTCATTCAATTTGTATTTCGAACAAGAGTATCAGAAAAAATTCCCTCCCTCTCCTAGCATAATAGAACAAAAGTCCCTATACAACTCATTAGCTTTTAGAAGTCTCTCTAGATAGTACATTCTTTTGCTTCAAATTCCACGAATACTTCACCAAAATAATCATCACTTTCATACTCTTCCTGGTCATTCACATTGCATGCAGTATCTTCAAATTCAATTGTACCATACTTTAAACTGCATTTATGAAACATTTAATTCTAAAGTAATTATAATTCACTGGTATGCGTAACAAAAATTACTCGGGGAATAATGAGGTAGCGAGGCAAATTTTATGTCTTATGTCGCAATTATTATTCATCATTATTATTTTAAATTTTCGCTTTTTGATTAGTAGGCCTGGGCTGTCAAACAAAACTGATTCAAATCTTGTGCCATGTGAATGAATTTAAAAAAGATCTGTCTTGAATTAATTCATGATTTTATCCGACCAATATCCAAACTCGCTTTGTCCTTTCCAATAATTTTTAAATTAACAATATGAACGAAATTTAAAGTGTGTAAAATATTGAAAGAAATGTTTGGTAAATGACCATCAACACTTTTCTTGATTCCAAGATGGCGCTGACCGACATGTACTCTAGTATTTTCGACTAGTGTTAAAGGTAAATTTCAATTCACATTTTAAATACACATGTATTTTATTTTGGGGGGTAGAATTGGTTAGATATGCTCTTATTACATAAAGTAACATTAAAATCAATTAAATAATTAAATATATTCTGAAATACCTTAAATAAAGCTTAGGTTCGATGTGGTACCCAGTTCAACTCGACACATTCGATCGTTAGGTTCAACAAGTGATGAAGCTATATTTCAATTAATATATGGTATATTTTTTATTTTGGGGTGTAGAAGTGATTAGATATGACATCAATAAACATTAAAATCAATTAAATATATTCAAAAATATCCTACATAAAGCTTAGGTTCGGCTATGTTTGACATGTTCGTTATGTTCAGCCTTTAGTCCCACCTGCGATTTCATTGGCCTAAGTAATGCTCATCTGTTTACGGACTAGCTTGAAAATAACAAAATGACACATAAAAACTGTATTATCCAACAGTCAAAAACAACTTGTCCCTTGGACTAGCTGAAGTCAGAATTGACTTGCCAAACCAATATTTAGTACGGCACAGGCAATAGGGCATCCACTTATTTCCAACCCTGAATAATGAAGGAAATGAATGACTCAGTATGTAGAAAATCATTGTATTAATTGATGACGATTTCAAATCTCAATGTATCATAAGGATATCCAATCGTCAAGTATAGAACAACAAGTGATCGCAATATCTTAAACTAAAATGAGTTTCAGAAAAGACCTTGAGTGACCTTTGTCCAAAAGTTCTTAACCTAAATAACATTTTTGGTGAAGTATGATCAAATTATGATGAAAGGTGGAAGAGATATAAGTACTTCATGGTATTTTAAGTCATAGTTAATAAGTGACCTTGACCTTTCAGAAATGACCTTGAATGAACTTTGTCCAAAAGCCCTTAACCTAAATAACATTTTGGTGAAGTATGATTAAATTCTGATGAAAGGTGTAGGAGATATAAGTACTTCATTGTATTTTAAATCAGAGTTAATACGTGACCCCAACCTTTCAGAAATGACCTTGAGTGACCTTTGTCTAAAAGTCCTTAACCTAAATGATATTTTGGTGAAGTATGATCAAATTCTGATAAAAGGTGTAACAGATATTCATACTTCATTGTATTTTAAGTCATTTTTTATCAGTGACCTTGACCTTTCAGAAATGTCCTTGAGTGATGTTTGTCCAAAAGTTCTTAACCTAAAGAACATTTTGCTGAAGTACGATCGAATTCTGATGAAAGGTATAGGAGATATAAATACAGTCTAGACTGCCTTAGCGACTCCCTGAATTAAACGACTCCCTGTCTTATGTGACCATATTTGATCCTGCAAAACAAAAAATGCTATATTTTTTAATGTTTTAAGCAACTCCCTGCCTTACGCAACAAGCGACCATGATTATACAGTCCCTACCGCAAAATTTTTACCATATTAAGCGACTTGTGACACAGTCCCTTGTTTTGTTCACCTGTCTCCTTAGCGATGCTCATATATTCTTGCCGATACGAGATTTCAATCAGCTGTTTTTTTTAAAAATGGTGGATACAAAGAAGAAAAGAACTGTATTGACATTAGAATAAAAAATTGATGCAATAAGGAAGCTTGATCAAGGGATACCAGCATGTAAAATTGCAGAAGAGCTAGGCCTGGATAAAATGCAAATTCAAACCTCAGTCAGAAAACGTAAAGCAGAACTTTTAAATGACTACGAAAACAATGTGCCGGGGACTTCAAAACGTAGACATTACTTAACAGGTAACGAAGAAATAAATGAATTAACATTAAAATAGTTCAAAGATGCAGTCTCAAGAAGGGTTAATGTAACCGGTCCTTTGTTACAAACCAAAGCTGAATTAAGAGACTCCCTGTCATATGTGACCTTTTGAGGAAGGTCCAGTTAAGGGTCACATATATGACAATCTAGACTGTACTTCACGTTACTTTAGGTCATAGCTAATGAGTGACCTTGACCTTTCAGATATGACCTTGAATGATCTTTGTCCAAAAGCCCTTTACCTAAATAACATTTTCATGAAGTAAGTTCAAATTCTGAAGAAGATTTAGGAGATATATGTACTTCATGGTATTTTAAGCCATAGTTAGTAAGTGACCTTGACCTTTCAGAAATGACCTTGAGAGACCTTTGTCCCAAAGCCCTTAACCTAAATAATATTTTGGTGAAGTATGATAATATTCTAATAAAAGACTATATCCCCCCCTTCCACCCCCGAAAGTTTTCGGGAAGTATAAAAATGCATACGGTAAGTGAAGGGATTCAAAGGAAAATAAAAACAATAATGGGGACAAGTAATTTTGAAAGTGTGAAGAGGTGAAAATTCCCCTGAATTCTTCCGAGTCCTACCTGTACTATTAGAAACCTTGGATCTCTCTCTCTCTCTCAAATATAAAATACATGTATAGCAATAGGGGGTATAAAAGATAGTTACAACTTTTACAAAAATACACAAAAAGATGCATAAAAGCTGTTGCATAAAACAAGATTTTGACTTCTACGACATACTTATACTGCAGTACTGATATAAAAATATATCAAGTGTATAGAACGGACCAAACTGTCTTTGGACAATCAATCACCAATTTATGCAGTGACTAACCAGATTACAGCAATGCAAATACTACCATGGGCTATCATTTTTTCTTTCGAAAATTAGATATGCAAGACAGCTGTTTCACAATAAAAGTGCCAAGAGGGTAATTTTTTCTTTATTGTTCATATCTCATATATTAATAGTAACTTGTGCTAAAATATCTCTGAGTAATGTCTTCTGGTTAGGAAAATATTGAACTTGATATGATACGGGGTCATCTATCATCAAGCCTTTCAATGTGCGTATGTTATGTACAGGTTTATAAAATACTGAACTTGATATGATACGGGGTCATCTGTCATCAAGCCTTTCAATGTGCATATGTTATGTACAGGTTTATAAAATACTGAACTTGATATGATACGGGGTCATCTGTCATCAAGCCTTTCAATGTGCATATGTTATGTACAGGTTTATAAAATAGTAGGTTGAAAACATTATGTCTAAGTTTAAATTCATGCAATGCCATACTGATATTATGACCAAGTGATACGAGAAAATTTTTAGTCCATCATTCAAGGCCTAAAAAGTAGTAGACATATGAAGAAAATAGATGCCTGTTTTTCTTAGTCTTATCAATAAGCTTAAGTATCAACGTTTTTGATTTTATACACCCTTCATTTCATTACGGACACTACAAAATTCAAGAGAAGGTAAGTTCAATCTAATTCAAAATTTATTTGTAAATCATAACAGCAAGAAAAGTTTTTAAAAAATAGAAATATTTGTTTAACCATTCTAAAAGCTCTTTAAACCATTTCAAATAAAAACATCACATCTAATGATATTTAGTACAAAGTCTAAAGCCAGGATATCAGTTTTCTTATAATTTTATTCAAATAAATAATAACCATACTAAATATAGTATGCTACTTTACCTAGTTTTTTGAGAAGAAATTTATCAGAAATGTTTTTTTCATTTAGGAGAATTAGGGTTTTTTCAATAACCATGTAAATTGCTAACTCGAAATTTGTTGCGGACACTACAAACTTTACAGTTAAAGATAATTCTAATGCATTTTGTTTGTAACACGCGATCTCATTGGCTGTCCGATTTAAAAAACTGCAAGGGTATTCACGATACCCCTGCAGTTTTTCATCTGGACACACAACCTGCGTCGAAAATCAAGAATATGGGGATGGAATCCTATGAGTCAGGGACTGAAATGAACTGTTTTGACATGGTAGCCACCCGGGCCATGCATCTGGGTCTTCTCCCAGTCTCTCCCTACATGTATCCTTGTCCCAATCTAACTTTCTCTCCCCATTACTTCTCTCTGTCTGCTCTTGTTCTATAAGTTACACATCCAGCTCATATACAATATCTCTTGGATATCTTCCTCTTCATTCTGTCTCTCATGAACCAGGGACTAAAATTAGCAGTCGCCTCAGATGACCACTTGAAAATTCCAACAAGACAAATCTTGATTTATCGCTACTAAGGATGTACTAAAGTAAATGTTTAAATATTACAACAATAATGCTAAAATATTTCAAACTTCTAGAAAAATTAACAGTTTTGTTCTCCAAGTTCGCATCGGTGTCCAAGTATTAATTATAGTGTGGGCCCTCCGCGACTTCAAAACACTTGACAGACTGAGATGACGTAAATACCCGAAAAACATTGATATCAACAAAAGCAACCCTCAAACGACTCACGAAATTGCAAATCTAGGATGAGAACTTATGATGCTAAGTTTAAAATTAAAAAAGATATATTAGTTTTTATGTTACTTCCATAATATAAAAATGCCAAATCGGAGCCATTATTTATTACATAACTTCAATTATTTACAGCAAAAAAAAAAGTGTGACAGTTTTCCCCAAATGCATACCAACTGTCCTACTTTAAACCCTTTTAAAATTCTATCTCGATAAGTATACATGTATCCTACCTTAGCAAGTAAGGTATCAAAATGTTAAGGAATGGAAGCCTTGTCAAAATTTTAATGTATCAATTCAAATTGGACCAATTTTGATTCATGCCTTCTATCTTATTTATCACATTCTGACTTACTTTCAATATCCATACATGGGGGGAAAGGTACTCTTAATCAATGAACCTATTTAAAATCAGTTTTCAATGTCAAATAATGCAATATTTTCATTATAAGCATTTTTATAAGACCAGTGTTTCCGAAGGTTCGTCGGACAGTCGGACATGTCTTGTAAAAATGGCCTGGTCTGATAAACTTCAGAATCGTGCGGGACCTGATGTCCGGTACAATTTTGAACCAGGGCTCAAGCATTAATTAAGGTATCTGCAGTTATTTGCGATCGTAGTCTCAAAAGCAAAGAGTAGGTAGTCTCTCTCTAAATCAAACGTGAAACTCCTGTCGGAAGAGTTAAATTCCAAAGCATCAATGTATCCACAGTTGAAACTAAACACTTCTGATTCCTTGCACTAAGACACTCCCCTCCCCCTGCACTTCTCATCGCCCTTCTAAATTCAGCGAGTGTATGTGTGCATGTACGTTATGTGTACCACATTTTAGAGTGATCAAACTTGTACAAACAAACCAGCTAGTATATTAACTACTGTGGCCGTATGAGCAGTAGGTAATCTTGTAATACTAGAAGTATTTATCTACATTGCACATGTCCAGTCAACTGCGTTATGCAACCCATTAGTTGAACAAAGACGAACTATCGTTTTTTTGGCGCCAAAATATCACCAAGCTGAAAATATCAGAGTTATTTCTCTTTGAAATGTTTCCTGTTTAGACACAGTCTTCTATTGGGATTTCCGTCCATCAAGAAGGAGTACCCTCTATTTGGAGGGTAATTAAGGTTTCAATAGATATGAGTGAATATTAGAGTTTGGAAGTACTTTCATGAAGGAGGGGACAAATTCAATTTTAGCTAACACATGTACATGAATGTACATGTACATACATCTTTGATATTAAAAGTAAATTTTCAAACATAGTAAAATTTTAAATTGGAAAATGGGTAGGAGAGGTTCTCAAGGCCACTGTGACTACGCACCAGTTACATGTACATGTGTATTCACAATACATGGGTCTTCGTTAAAATAAAATGATCAAAGAATAGAATAAATTGATTGAACTTATTTAAAAGCAATATATAACTTGTTCAACACAGTAAAAATGATGATAACACACATGCACCATGTACATGTACATATGGTTGGTTTTTTTTTGTTTTTGGGTTTTTTTTTAATAAATTTGCTCTCTTTATTCGGTCTGGTGAATTATCGTCCGGCCTGGTAAAGAACATTTGTTTACCAGACCGAATGTCTGGTTAAAATCTGAACACCTTCGCGAACACTGTAAGAGATTGACCTATGACTTTATCAAATGTCTTTTTATCTATTTACAATATCAGTAGACTAGATCATCTGGTAACTATTACAGTGGAGTCTGTAAAAATGGCAGAAAAGGATAGGTATAAAAATGTATAAAATATTCAGTTAATGCATGAGTTTTGTCCTAAGTTTGACATTTTTCTATACATAGTGGGTACACCACACACTGTACCAAACTTGATCAGGTTGGGCACATCCCTCCAAAGAGAGACATTCCCTGTTTAAAGAGACATTTTGCTGGCATTTAAAAAAATGTCTCTCGAAAGAGGGATGTTTTCAACCTTAATGCACGAGTTCCCAAGTAAAAAAAATCAAAACTTATAATCTTGACCTGAAACTTAACATCGCACATCTACAGCACATACTGATTGATTGATTGAATCTTGTTTTAAGTCACTCCACGATTGTTTCACGTTTATGGTGACAGCATCTGCCTGATGCATTACATAGAAATTTAGACCTTTGCAACAGACCCACTTGAAGCAGTGAGGGATGTTTTACGCGCCTCGCCTACCAACACAGAGGAACTCGGTTTTTACTGTCTCATCCTAAAGACAGAACACCAGTGCGCCCAGGGCGGGAGTCGAACATGGGACCCGCAAGCCAAGCACCTTATCCAATAAGCCACACCGGCTTCAGTATATACTGAACAATGTTTGCAAAAGATGTTGACCTGCAGGTAGTACTATTTTCAAGTTTGATGGTGTAAAACTCTTGCAGCTATAAACAAGAAAACCATTGATAGAAATTCCAAACATTCTTTACAAATATTGTTTAGGACATTGTAAAGATGTTTCAAATCGAAATTTCAAAATTTTCAGTATTAAGGAACTCGTGCATTAAGCTGGAGAAAATCCCTCTTTAGAGAGACAATTTTTTATATGCCAGCAAAGTGTCTCTCTCTACTGGTGCTGGACCAGTAGTCGGCTAGGACCAGTAGTCGGCTACTACGTGAGTTCGGCTATGTCTGGCGTGATTTGTAAAGTTTTGTTTATTGCTTTTGTCTTCTGTTGGAAATTGAATTTCATTAGAAAAAAGAATATCCTGTTGTTGTAAAAACCCAAGAAGAAATCAGAGAAAATCCTATCGTCACTATCCAGCATCGCTTTTCATTGGCTGGGAGTAGTGACGTCACAAGGTTAAAAATAGATTCATCGTAGTCATTGACCCACAATATGTGCATAAATTTTAATGAGACATGAAGGTAAATTTACATGTCAGTTATATATATATATATATATATGTTTAAAGGAAAGCATCTTTAATTACTGTGTACAGATGTAGTGTACATTGCACTGAGTATGGTATATCTATGTTTACATGCATATTTACTGTATTAGCTCTATATGCAAGTAAAGTGGTGTCCACCACACTTTTTTTTTTACATATTAGATTAATGAGTAAATTGCATGTATAGATGTACAGGAAGGGGGGGTTACATTTTCCCAATAATGCTTATTAGTTAATAAATTTTATTTTTTATTTAAACAATTTTACTTTTTCTTTATTTTGATTTAGAACACCACAAACAAATTTATGTAATATGTGCCAACTCATCCGAGTTCAAATTACTCCCTACACCACAATAGCAAAGTGGTTTGGAAAAAATAAATATGTCTGAATATTATTATTATTATTTTGTTTGTTTTTGTTTCGTATTGTTTTGGGGGGTTTGTTTGTTTGTTTTGTTTTTTCCTTTTTTTTTTCTCTTTTTTTTGTTTGTTCGTTGTTTTTTTTTCCCTTTGCTTTTGTTTCTTTAAAGTATTTTTTTGGGGGGTGAGGGATTATTGGGTTTTTCTGTTTTTTGTTTGGTTTTGTTTTGATTTTTATACAGAAATTTTGTAAAAAATATTGTGTCAATCTGATTAAAATTTTGCATGACAATGAAGGAAAATATGTCTGGATATTATCTATGACATGCATTCTGCAGGAAACAAAGGTATGTGCGGTGATTTTGATCGCTAGTACACCGGGGTGTCAAATCACGAAAACCCAAATAACATAAAGAAGGGCAGACAAGAGATTCTGACGAATGGCAATGGTAAACGACAGAATAACAAGAATGCCACGAGCAAGAATCTCAAAAGAGATTAGGTTACTCCATGTGTATAGGCCTATATTTAAATCCTGATTATCAAAACTGACTTCATAATCGCTTTTATTAATAAGCAATCCCCGTGGTGCGCCCCTCCAAGCGTTAAAATGACATGGCCGATTACTGGTCCAGAATGTAAACAAAAATGGTTCCGTACCCCTCGATGTAATTAAGATTCAGAAAAGCTGTTTTTGATCACAGATGATCGAAAAAAAATGTACAAGTATAAAGAATAAGAAGTCACCATCTAATGGAGTAAATTTTACGTCAAACGAAGCAGTTTAAAATAAATTATTGACGAAAAAAGTGTGATTTTTAGTAGACTACTGGTCCAGTACTAGTTACGACTGCAACGGAAGAGCTATTTTGTCCCGTCTCTTCCGTTGCAATCCACTGCCTATCATGTGTCGTCTGAAATCACGGGAATTTTCAGCCATGGTTCATCTAATATTTTGTGTATAAAATCCTAATTTCTATTGAAACGGTCGGCTCATACCTTCACCACCGTTTCTATTTCACCATTCATATTTTGTGTGGGAAAACTTTGCTGATAGAAACTGGGTCATTGCATCCAAAAAATGGAGTAACATGCACAAATCACTTACCTTTTCAGCTAATTAAATCCTTAAATATTCATATCTATCCATTTTCTTGAAAAAAACAATCCATGTATACTCGAATAAATACATCACAAAATATTTGGTGTAGCTCTCTATTACTTCCAAACAGCCATTTAAAATTATGTGAATATGTGGTTTCACTGGCTGAAGAGTTCTAATTACTGGGGGCATCCAAGGGAAACATGGTTATAAAAATGAAGAAAAGGGTTGTTTTTCACTGAAATTTTCCTAGACATTTATTAAGTATTTGTATTTGAAGTGTTTTTAAGATATCTGCAATTTAACTGGCAGGATTTTATGAAAAAAAAATTGGGCTTTAATTTTTTTCCTATTTAACCTCTTGGCCTCACACATGCGCACTCAATCTAGTTTGAACATGGCCATTTGAAAGTAATGGAGAAATACACCAAATATTTTGTGAAGTATTTATTCGAGTATACATGGATTGTTTTACAAGAAAATGGATTAATATGAATAGTTAAGGATTTAATTAGCTGAAAAGGTAAGTGATTTGTGCCTGTCACTCTATTTTTTGGATGCAATGACCCAGTTTCTATCAGCAAAGTTTTCCCACACAAAATATGAATGGTGAAATAGAAACGGTGGTGAAGGTATGAGCCGACCGTTTCAATAGAAATTAATAAAATCCTTGCGAATCATTAAATTCTTGACAGGTACCTTAACTTTAATATCTCCCGAAAACCTTGAAAATCGTACGGGAACTATTACTGGACCAGTATGGTGACGGCATCTGCTTGATGCATTGACTGATTTAAAAACCGTTCAAAAAGTTTCAACAGGTTATTGCTACATGTATGAGCGAACGCCGAAAGTGAAACTAAAGTTCGAGAAATTTCTACTCCGTTTGCGATACCAATTCTTCTTTACGAAAGAATCGTAGGCTGTATGCAGTGTGTTTAAGACGAAAATATTCCAGGAGTCATCTTATGACGTGTAAATAATACTATCAATCACGCACTGTTCGAAAGAAAATGCAAAGCCGGTCTACACGCGGAATACTTACTCTCCGTCAGCCATCTTGTTTTATTACAACCATGTGAAGAGGAAGTAAGAAAGACAAACGATCTAAATGTAAAGAACGAAAGTATTCGATTTAATTAGGACCCTCTTTTCGGTAATATCACAGTGGATCCGCTCCCTATTTTTAAAATATATGAAGCTGTAGGCAAGCTTATCAGGCGCGGAACCAGCCCGGGGGAGGCTGTAAAAGGTGTACAGCTAGGTGATCTCTGCATGGTAGCTTTGTCATACATGTAGAATGTCTTATTTTGTGTTTTCATGCAGGAATAAAGTACAATGGCTGATGCATTTATTAGATATAATGCGCGTTAGCATGAAAACACAAAATAAGACACTTATTCTATATATATATGCGCTTTTAACGCCAAAATATGCATCATTAAATCATTCCGGAGGGAAGTTATAAATTGAAAGAAGCAGCCGGTGTCCCATGACAACGTAACGTTTATCCAAAATGACATACTTTCGTCGAATGTCAAGCACTTTAGCGCAAAATACGACTTTACTGACGTCAAGCAAGGTTGGAAATATCGAACCTTTCATTATGACGTCATAAGCTTAACAATCAAAAGTCTGCCAAACATCGCTTTCTGTAATGAAAAGTGGGTCAAATATGGGGTGTATGACGTCACGGATCAATGTACTTTATACAGAAATAAAATACATAGGTCTTGAAAGCTTTATCTCGGGCAATACGGAATATCGCAACTACAATAACGTCAACATACACGCGCACGTTGTGACTGGTATGACGTCATATAACTATGACGTAAGTTGCCCACATAAAAGTGCCCACATCGAGAACAATGGATTTGATAGATGACTAAATGCAAACCGTGACAGATTTTAGTAGTTGCGATACTCCGTATTACAGTGGTTGTGCATATATACAGAAATAAAATACATAGGTCTTGAAAGCTTTATCTCAGGCAATTACAGTGGTTGTGCATATATAGGTAAATATCAGTAAAACCTCTTACGAGGGCCCCTTTCACACCCAATATACCATTTGCCGATCTTCGTAAGTGTTGTCTTTTTGTCCGAGCTAATACCTTTTGGCGTTGTTTTTCGTTATGGCGTTACAATAAATTTATGTCACGTATTATGACGTCACTATGAAAATCAACGCTAAGAGTTGTTAGCTCGGACAAAAAGACAGCCATTATCAAGATCGGCAAGTGATCTATTACGGTAGATGTTATTTTAAGCGAGTAAGCGAATCGGGAAACTTTTTAACCGTGCGGTTGAAGTCACGTCATTACACCGGGGGCGTGGTTTAACTGGTCGCCGAACTCACTGCTTCTCTCCAGCTCGGGATATTGCCTAGAGGCGCGGCGCTTGGTAATCGGGGTATTGGGTATGCCTGGAGGCGCATGGTAATCGGGAAGTGTGAACATGCTATATTCTGGTGTAAACAAAGTGCATGTATGGTTTGAATTGGTAATAGATAGTACATTCTTTAGTCCCAAATCAGAGACATATATACACAGAGACTGGAAACTCGCCGCTTCGTCCGGCATATGATGCACGTCCTTTTGTTATGCTAATTAGGTGACCGCGCTCTACAATACACCGATTTTAACCGTCAGACATCGCCCGGGGACGTATAGCGCAGTAGGTGTTTCCTGTCGACGCACCTCAGTTCAAATTCTACGGGCACTTATTATTATTTTTTTTCTTTTATATTTTTTTTTGTTAATTCTATCGATGTGTAGAAATAATATTCTCCTTTTTCTTTCTAACAAAATCGAGACAAACTTGTATCATTAATCATTATAAAAAATATTTTTAAAACCAAGATTTTTACTGAGACGCCTTCATTTCCTGCTTTTTTAAAATAATTATTTCTATTTATATATTTATTCATTTTAAACAGCGTTTGTTGCCATTTACGAGTTGTTGATATATGCAATCAATGCCCCTGCCTTTACTACTGTTTGTTCACCACCCCAGGGGAAGCACCAGCGTCTGTCTTTGTCATTCATGGACAGTAAATAACAATGTTGTGTTTATTTAAAAATTCAGATGGTAAATAGCAAACAAAATAATGTTTTATGCACTGTTGACGTGGTATGAGCTGTTTTACTCCCTCCTTAGTAAAGAAGTAAAAAGAAAATGGCGATCCAGGCGTCTAAAGAAATTTCGCATTGCAATATGTCCAATTACGTGTTGATAACTTCTTCAATTCGTACTTAAATGGCAACTTTAATTTGTTAATGTGTCTGTGCCCCCCCCCCCGCACTTATTATTTTTATTTATTTATTTATTATTTTATTTTCTAAACAACACTTGTTGCCATTTTATAGGAGTTGTTTATATTTATCTTATAAGGCTGAGCAATCAATGCATCTAGGAAGGTAGTAAATAACAATTTAATGTTTATTTTAATGTTCAGATGGTAAATCATAAAACAAAATAATTTCTGTACCTGTTGTGCACACTTCACGTGATACGAACAAGATTTACTCCTTTGTAAAAAAGAAGAAAAAAAAACAACACAAACAACAAAAACAAAATGGCGACCCGCCGGTCACAGAAAATTTGCATTGCAAGATGTCCCCTTACGTGTTTAAAACTGCTTCAGTTCTTACTACAATAACAACTATGACTTCTTTGATGATTATAGTATGACTTTCAATATAAAAACAATATATATATCGACAGGTTATATGATTATTTTGCTCTATATGGTATGGTATCGGTTTTCTTGTTAAAAACGATTGAATATTTACCGCGTAGATAAAATTGGATTAAAATCAAATAACGAATAAAGTCTTCTACACCCAATGATATAAAATGTGTCTGAAACCTTTCTTAACACACACGTGTGAGTTTAGTCATGTAAAGGACATTAATTTTTGTTGTTTTAACAATTTTTCTTGCCGTTGTCGTTTCTCAGCGGGTTCGGTAGTGAGGAGAAAAATGTCGCAAGGTCCTCAAATACGACCGGGTAATTATGCATGATTTACAGATATTTCATATGAAAATTAAAGCACTATGACTATAATAAACATTGATGGTGCTATAAACGAAAAATGGTGGCATGTGCTTCGATATTGTGTAAATGTTTTGCATAAACCCAAGTGAATGTTTTCAGAGGTCTATCACAACTAATGGCTTCTGATCGGGGTTATGTCTTCACATTGAATAGATCATATTTGAAATGTTTTATGATTCAAATGATTAGTATATTGCTTTTTTTACTTATCTGAACTATCTTTGTTTAAAAAGCGATGAAAATTCCCCTTCTTTGCAAGCTTAATGCTTTCAAGCGAATGAATGCCGAGAACAATATGGCGGACTTCCGGCTTATCGAGATGCCTGTCGGGAAATGTTACTTATGTCAGAGAGCTATATAGCTTTCAATGGGAGTTTCCAGTCTCTGTGTATATATGTCTCTGTCCCAAATATGAAAATTCTAGTTGTATTTTATTTTTTCATTTGGATTTGTTTTATTACTTTTTAGGGGGTGGGGCGTTTGATGTATTTGTTTGTTTTGATCTCTATTCAGAAAGTTTTATTTTGAAAGAGTTTGAGGACATTAGCCGATATTTCTCCCGTACTTTACGAATTACAGTTGGGCATAATTTCCTCCCAATATCCACATCTTCTCGAATCAAGCGTACATAATATTACGTATTGTCTCGAGAAGATGAATATCCGATATGGGACGTTATGGGACATGGAACTGCGATACAAATCTGTTTCGCCTACTGTTCAGGCCGATTTCCCGAGTCTTTCTGTCTAAATATTGAGAATCATCTCACACACCACGATTGCATAGCATTGTCCAGAACTTCTTGTATAGGACCTTTCTCATTCCATGATTACGATGGCGAGGAGGGACGTCTGATTCTGGTCACCACATCTGCCGGTTGCGATCATCTATCACACAGGGTGACGAAAAAGCAATCTGGGATTTGGTTTTGAAATGAGAGGCTCATTGCCAGGCGATTCCATGTCCACAAGGTCCTATGTCATGGTGCTGGTCGAGTATTTGTTCAGTCCCAGTCATTGTGTGCGAAAAATGCCTATAACGCTCGAAGCTTATCAGGTGATAGATTCAAAGTTGCGGTGTTCATTGTTGGGTTTTAAAAACAGAATGATGATATGTGGAAGAGATCAGATGTATTAAAACGCTTTCTCATAATCAATTTCTAATTGCAAATTTTACTTTGTTCTCTTCATTACGCTAATTGCCTTTTTATTAATTTCCTTTCCTTATAAAAACAGCGCATTGACATTTTCGAAAAAAAAAATAACCGAAATTAAAACACGACTAGACTATGGGGTCACAAATTTTGAAAATCATTATTCGCGTTCATATTGAAGAAGGCAATTCATATAAATTTTATGTGCCTCAAGTACCCCGGTCATCCGCTCTTTCCATTTATACCGCGATTTTGTTTTGGGAATATTTATATATTTTGAGAATTCCAATCATTCGGCCACGAGCATCACTGAAGAGACATAAGTTGTCGAAATGCGCATATGATGCACAAAATTATAAGGTATATATGTTTTATATTTACAGAGACATATATGTGTATATATGTCTCTGACATTTATTATAGATATTTCCAAAAGCACATACATTTACATGTCTTTATATTGTGTGTTAGCTGATAAGATGTTGGTTCATACATAAATATTAAAACTACCGTATTTACTCGAATATAATACGCATCCGAGTATAATACGCACCCCTAAAAATGACCTCGAAAATCATGAAAAAACGTCTAAATCCGTGTATAATACACAGGGAAAAAATCCAAAACAAGATGTCAATATCGTGTCGAAACAACAAGCGCGTAACGTGTATTATTATCAAAAGCGGCATAGAACGACCAGCCTTTATACATCGTGTGATATTAACGTTTTTCTCTCTTTCATTTCATTTACAATCGAACTCGCATAGACTTCAAATTTCTTAACTAGTACACTCGTCCCAAACGACCGCTTCCTTTTTTCTCTCTCGTTAGAATGAACCTGCGTGTCTACTATACTACTTGAACTTTACGCGGAGATGGCAAATGTTTGTGAAGACAAAATATATGATGTCGATGCTCGTGCCGTTACGGTCAAGTAGTTTCACCTGTTGCGCAACTATCGATTAACCAATTAAGGATAAATCATTATATCACCCGTGCAATCTGCTATATCTCACGCTCGTGGGTTAGATACTTTAACGGACACACGCACCCCTCTACATCTGCCACTGACGTGGAAAGAAGTTCCAGATTTCTAACCTCATACAGTGAGAAAATGAGGGGTCAAACTGGCGAAAAAAGTGCGTATTATATTCAAGTAAATACGGTATACCAAACATTGTGATTTGTTATGGGACACGTACTTTTTAACTTCAAATTAATATGCGACAATTATTTTTTTTTGAAAGAAGTATGCATGGGACCAGAGACATATATACATATATATGTATATGTATATATGTCTCTGATGGGACACATACATTTTTAAAGTCAAATTTCCAAATACACCGGTCCCAATCGGTGATAAATATTGATCCCTAACTGCACAAAGCTGTATACGACACTGGTTTGTCAAGCTTTGATTAACTTATCATCGTAGAATTACATAGCATCCAACTACAGGCCCATCTCCCTCACCTGCATATGTTGTAAGTTTATGGAAGTGTGTTCCCACTTAGCCAACATTTTGAAATTTTGTATGCTCAGGTAAGGAAATAAATGTTGGCTAAGTAGGAATCGGCGTATACTGGAGAACAATAGGCATTTATTGCTATCAAAACTATAGTCTTTATCAACTTACGGTCATTGAAAAGGAACAAACAAGAGTTGAGACAAATTGCAATACCGGTATTTCTTTATTGTATTTATTGATAATAAAGAAATGTTATTTTAATCTTGGTATTGTGTATAAGTTTGCAAATTGCTTCATTTATATAAAATATCATTGGATACTTGTAATTTATTTCATTACATGAATGACAAAACTTGAAACGCCTACACATTCGTCAAAAATAGGGCACCGCTAACGGGTTGATGATACGCCCGCATCATGTTGTAATGTGGTCTACAAGCCACGTCTTTTCATATGACACCATCAAAAGTTTTGTTCCCCCTTTAGTTACGAAGTAGAAGCTCGGACAATCTTTTCCGACCCCGCCCATTTTCCCGCACCCTAGGGGCCTGACCCCAACTTTGAAACCCGTATGCACAACTACAAGTCATACCCTTTCTTATGACACCATCAAAAGTTTTGTTACTGTTATTATTCTAAATTGCATCACATTCCTATAACTGGTGTATATATTTTGTTTCATGATGCAGCCGTAACAATGTTCTTGATATAGGTTTGGAATTTTGAGAACATGCGTTCAATACAACACACATCACATCATTAAAAAAGGTCTCTGACTTAATTCGTAGAATTTACTATTCAATTATGTTGTTTTGAATAATTTCCTTTCAAATTTACGTTTATATTTCTAAGTAGAATGAATTAAATAAATATGAAATAAAACATTAAAAATATTAAAAAACAAATAAAAAAAAAACTACACAATTCTGAAGTTATATACGTCATTTAACTTTATATATTTATTTTCCGTTTTTACAAATCACGAAAGCCGGCGTGGCCTAGTGGTATCGCGTCGGACTCTTGATCGGCAGGCCGGGGTTCGAGTCCCGCTCTGACCATGCCGGTGTCATGTCTTTCGGATGAGACAGTAAAAACCGAGGCCCCGTGTCGTGGTATGCATGGCATGTTAAAGATCCCTCACTGCTTCGGGTGGGTCCGTTGCAAAGGTCAAAATTTGTATGCTCCGCATCAGGCAGATGCCGTCTCCATATACGTGAAATATTCGTGGTGTGACGTAAAACAATAATCAATCAATTACAATTCACTACTCGGTTAAATAGATACAGTCTATAGCGTAAATTTACCTGTTGTGCATTCATGTGTAAAATCAAAATGTTGGCTAAATGGGAATTGAAAATTTCAGAATGTTGGCTAAGTGTCCTTATGGAGCACATCATTACTTCAAATTTTGTAAAAATTTTTAACCTTCCACATGGCTTCAGAGAAAAAAAAGGTCTGGTATGCTGGTATGCCTTGTCGAGGACCTTGCCAGAAACCTTTAGTATGGAAAACAAACAGATCTCGTCCTCCTTGATTTCAGCAAGATAAACCATGAGAAGCTCCTCCTTAGACTTCATCAGTATGGGATTAGGGGTAATATCCGTAAGTGGGTTTGGGGGTTCCTCTGCTACCGCTCCCACACCGTTGTTGTGGACGGGGAGGAATCGGCTGAGGTACCAGTCACTTCTGGGATACCCCAGGGGTCGGGGCATGGGCCGATTTTATTCCTGATCTGCATCAAAGATCTGTTAAATCACGAAAGCTCTAAGGTCATACTCTTTGCTGATGATACTGCCTTACTTATACTCTGGACACCCCCAACTGACACAATCTTCTACAAAAGGACCTTGAGAACCCCAAAATTTGGGAAAGTCTATGGAACTTGGAATTTAACACCTCTAAATGTCAGTCCCATAGACACAATAGACACAGTCTACACTCTGCATTATGAAACATTGCACACGTCTTCACATGCCAAATACCTAGGTGTCACTATAGCAAACAATCTCTCATGGAATTCTCACATAGAAAATATAGCAAACAAGGCTCAAAGGTCACTTGGATTCATCAAAAGAAACATCAAAACACGGCATGTAAAAACCAGAGAGCTCGCCTATAAGATATTAGTCAGACCACAGCTTGAATACGCCTCTAGTTGCTGAGACCCCTACACCAAGGACCAAATCAATAAACTAGAGGCAGTCCAGCGCCGAGCAGCTGCTCGTTGGTGTCTCCATGACTTCTCTCCATATAGCAGTGTGTCAACTATGCTTGATGAGCTTGGCTGGCAATCACTTCGACCACGACGCTCTACAGCCAGAGCAGTTCTCCTATACAAAATTACCTTCCAACTTGTTGCTGTACTGATGCCTCCATATTTCGCAGTGTCGACTAGAACCTCTCCCAGGAACCATTCTCTCCACTATCACCCTATCTGCACAAACAGAGACTACTATAAATTCTCATTCTTCCTCCGAACTGTAGTCTGGAATAGCCTTCCCTACTCCCTTGTTATCATCCAGGACCTAGACAACTTTAAAAATGATGTCTCTAAGGTCCCCCACAATAACCCCTAAACTCCCTGTCCGGTTTTTATTTTCAATTATAAAATACATCTACTTTTAACACTGCACCTTCATTTTAGACTAATATGCACAGACGCGCACGCTGCCAGTGACGTTCATCTTGAGGGATGTTACCGGGATGGTAATAGATAGATAGATAGACGTAGTTGTTCTTAATTCTGTGATCGACAATACGGACGGCAGTTTTTGGAATGTCGCATTTAACTTTTGCCAGAGAAACCTGGGGATACAGGTGTGTGAAGAAAATATGTTTCTAAGGGGAGTAATGAACAGCTATTCAACATGCTTGTTTAACATAGGCAAAACCAGAGACATGAACCGTCTACTAGAACCCGTTAGGTGCTGAACATTAAGGTAGAAGATTATTCCTTATATGAGTAAATCAGTGGAATACGAAGCAAACAGAACTTGGGAGAGGAACCCCCCCCCCCCTCCGCAAATTTCCATGCTTAAGTTATAATCCTACGAACAAAAATAGGTCTCTCTTCCGTTCTTGTTTGTATCTTTTTGCTTGTGTGTTTTTTCCAGTGTGTCCATTTTCGAATTTTAGATTGAAAACGAAAGTAGAGGAGGAAACGACCTGGGAATGGAATAAAACGCAGAACCCATAAAAATGACATCTTTCAGGGAAAGTTTTAAGGTAATTTATTACCAAAAATGTATGACTAGACTTATATCTTTCGCAATAAGGTTAATATAAGTTATGGCAAAGCCTTAAAATGTGAAGCAAAGAGTTGTGTGATTTATTTCTAAATTTTGGTTTAGAATAATAGAAAGCTAAATAAACATACATGGCTGACTATTTCACGATATCTGTGGTACCAGAGCATATATGGTGGTACTAACTTTTTTGGGGAGAATCGGTATGTTTCCCATACAAATTTGGCGCGTCATGTCGCCAAATGTTATCAGATACTGATTGTGTCTTACGTCATTTTGCAAGAACAGTGTCAGTTATCATTTCTTCACCCAAAATGTCAGTCGCACAATTATTGTGAAAGGATTTATATTTAGTATTCGAATGCACAAAATATAATTGGAGTTATCCCCCTTTCCCGTCATTTTGTGGTCGTAGTTAGGTTTAGGGGACCAGGGTTATAAAACCTAAAAACAAAGATTTATGGACCATGTTTTTTGTAAAATGTGTGTTAAGCATTGTGTTCTGTAGGTTCTGATGTTTACTTTTGTTACATTCAGATAATTGACTACTTTTTGAAGAAATTTTTAGGCCCCTAAAGGCAGAGTCTCCTCAGCTGGAGTTACAAGAGATTTTAATCTGCATTCATTGCAGTACTTGCCTTTCTTCACAGGCAGTGACTCCCCGTAAACAGGGTTGTGTATGCCTATCCCGATGGCTAAACGTACACAGGGTTAAAAAAAGAGCCTTACCAGTCGCAGCTCATACTCAGTGACCAATGTTCAGTCATTGACACAATAATTAAACGAATTGTTCTCTTTTTCTTTTTACTGAGTTGTACTTATACACAGTATACTGAAAGTTCATGTGATTTGTTACCATGGACATGATGGGCAAAGATCGTGAACTAAAAGTTGGGCTTTCTTTTAAGTCATATAACGGCATTGACGAATATCTAAAGAGCTACGAAAAAAAGAGAGTTTGTTCAGTTATATAAGAGGACATCTCAAACAGTACAAAAGCACTTAAAGACTATGAAAAATGATGAAAAATGTGAATATGGACTAGAATATGCATGCATACATAGGGGAATTAAACATTCAAAAGAATTAAAAAAATATTTCACAAAAGATAGCTGGCATTTGCTGAAAAAAATGTTAGAAAAAAAGGAAAATGACATGTGGAACTGTTTCTTGTGCTGCATGGACTTAAGTGCATGTGAATCTATTGGATGCGACAGATGCCTCGAATGGACCAATCTGAAATGTGCAGGACTATAACACATACCAAAGCAAATGTATTGGTTTTGTAAATCATGCAAATAAATCAATACCTAAAATCTTCTAGACTTTACTTACACAAAGATTTAAACTTGCCTATTTAAGTCTTTAGCTTACACAAGCATCATATGGATGCATGTATATTGCAAGATAAACAAATTGAATGTAAAATTCAGAAAACAAATAAAGATAATGCCATGTATGTACTGTGTACTGATATGGTGTGAATATTCCTTTTCTCGGCCTATAAGGCTACTGTAACGTTTATTACCTCGGTAGTTGAAATCCGGATATGCGAAACCGGTTTTGGCTCTTTTTTACCCTGTGTACGTTTAGCAATTGGGATAGGCATACACAATCCTGTGTATGGGGAGTCGCTGCCTTCTTCACAAGCCCCTTCCTCCATACAACCACTTAATCATGGAAACATTGTCCTTTTACAGAACCGAATAGTTGTTCAGCATCCATTCTCGGAGTTTGAGTGAAGTAAAATAACATTAGAAAGGATGTCTTAGAGCTAGCCGCAAGTAGTGGCCCTAAATGAATGATAGGGCCACAATTCCTTACGTTGCGTAATCTTGCATTTTTGATAAACGGAATGGCTGGCACGATTCTACGCATTTCAGCATCAAATGGAGCAAATATCTAACGTATATAAACATAAAGCAAACGATCGGCAATGTTATTTTACCCCCGATCTGTCGTCTAAAGGCTCTACACACATTTTTCCCAACCTATTTCAAATTTGCCGGTTTCTGTGTCAGCCATTCGGTCTCGCGAGATCTCATTAACAGAAACCTCGCAAAAAGAGGCAGAGCTGACGAAAAACATGTGGTCGCACCCATGACCACGTGTTTTTTGTCAGCTCCGCCTCTTTTTGTGAGGTTTCTTTTAACAAGATCTCGCGTGACTTTGCAAAAATGCAAGTTTACGCAACGTAAGGAATTGTGGCCCTATCATTCATTTAGGGCCACTACTTGCGGCTATCTTAGAGCATGGTCACGCGCTTTTACATCACGAAAATAGTCGTTATGACATCAAAATGCATTGTGATGTCGAGAAAGCTAGCTGGTGCTCCTGAAATACGTCACTTATTTACGCACGTGCCTAGATTTAGATAAACCAAAATGGCGGATGATTTGCCTATCGTTACTCCGTTTTAAACACAATTTTCCTTATCTCTTCTGCATCGGCCTGCGGCGCAAAACACTTCAATACAGTGCTGGCAAATAAAAGTACGGTTAAAATTTCTTTGATATGTACAGTATTTTAGCCTATATAACACGGGTCCCCTAAATTTAACTAAGGCCATTGGGGGGGGGATTGAAACTGCAGTTTTTACTTCATTCATATCAATTTTTAAAAATATATTATAGAAAATTGTCTATATTAAGCCTCATGAAAACATTTTAACATTGTTCATTGGTTTTATTATTGCAAAAATTCAAAAGCATTCTTAGTTTGGAGAAATTCCTTGACTGATTTGGTTGATTTATGCACAAATCTTGTTTATAAGTCCTTGGTTATATACCTCCAAGACGACGAAAAAGGGAAGTAACTACAGTCAAATTTTAGTATCTTGTTATTTTAAAAATGAACTGAAGGTGTTCACCATTTTTTGAAACCTCTCACTTTCAAAAAAAAAAAAAAAAAAAAAAAGCACCCCCCAAAAAATGCCAAACGAACAAACAACCACCAAAAAAAGATTCTACAGAAATCTAATTATATATTTAACCTTAACAAAAAAGGCAGAGTTGGTTTAAAGTTTTGCTGTGCACAAAACTTTCATAACTTTCTATTTACCCTCCATTACAGTACCCATACTAATTGTGTATTAAGTTCTAAATTTGGAACAAATCCAAAATGAAATTTATTTCATTTCAGTTTCTATTTTCTCCAGTTTTAATTTCTGAGCACAGAGATGAAGGTTTCATGTAAATTATTCCCAGAAAAGCGTCTCCGTGATTCGAAATAGGGCACTTAATCTCACATGCACAATACAACATGTATGACGTCAATATATCTTTTAAATGAAGCAGATCATATAACTAAAACTAACTCTAGTAACTGTGCTTCTCGTGGAAATAGTTTGTAATTTTCTATTATATAATACAGTGTGCCTACAAATACATGTACCAGTACTTGTGTTTATTGGGGCTGCAGTCTTATTCTGCATTAGATATTTGTTTTATCACAAATATTTATGGTTACCGATAGTGCAGTGATGGAACTTGAGAACAATATGAACACATTCTGTGATTTTGTGACGATTTAACTACAATGTGTTTCATTTGGTTTGATATTATTTATTTTTAACTGCCCAATAGGCAACATTGATTCTTGTTGTAAATCTTTACATTTTCCTTTTGACAATATATTTGAGATTTATTTTCTGACTGCCTGATAACAAAATTTTTTTGTTTTATGTTTTTATTTCTGTTTTTGTTTACATGAAAAGAAAATGTTGAATATGCTTGATCTGTAATATGTCTTTCACAATATGTAAAACCAAAACCACATTTTGTGGAAAAAGCACTACCGGTATTTTTATACGCCCATCCAATAGACGGGACGTATTATGTTATGGCGCTGTCCGTCCGTCCATGTGTCCGTCTGTCCGGGGTCATGTTTTCCGGACTTTTTTTTGACGTCTTTCAAGATATTGCGATGAAATTTGGTATATAGCTTTATTTCAAGCGGCGTCAGTACCAGGTCGAGATTTATTACGATTGACCTACTTTTGACAGATTTATGGCCCTTGGACTTATAAATTTCAAATTTTTTCAAAAATTCATTAAAAATCTATTTTTGTCAAAACATTATGAAATTTCTCATGAAACAAGTAAAGTGTACCAACTATCTCATATGTTACGGTTTTTAAAATCTTTTTCTTCATTTTTGAGAAATTTATGATTTTAGGGGGGGGGGGGGCGGTTGACCATATGTCCTAGGTCATGTTTTCTGGACTTTTTTTGCCGTCTTTCAAGATATTGAGTTGAAATATGATATATAGGCTTATTCGAAGCGGCATCAGTACCAGTTCGATTTTGTTACGATTGACATAATTTTGATGGATTTATGGCCCTTGGATTTTGTTTTGAAAATTCATTAAAAATCTAATTTCTGTAAAAACATTATGAAATTTATCATGAAACAAGTAAAATGTACCAACCTCCACATATATTACAGGTATTGATATCTTTTTCTTCATTTTTGAGAAATTTATAATTTTAGAAAGGAGGGGGGGGGAGATGTGGGGGGGGGACTAGTTCTAAAAAATTTCAAGTTTTTTTTTGCAGGTCAATTTCCAAGATGGGTTGCATGGGACCATTTCTGCAGGAGATATTGCCTTTGGACTTATTCCTATGATAAAATGCTATGAAACGCAATTAACTTCAGTAAACGTTAGATGTTTTTATTGAAAACCATGCCAAATGCGAATTGATCCTGTCCCAATTAAGCGACGGGCGTATTATGCCACGCTAGGCGTTGCTCTTGTTTGTACTATTAGATGGCTGAATTTCAAAATATCTGAATGTACTGATTATTTCGATTATCTTTCTGATAGTATCTGATAATCTATATTAAACTTTATCAGATTTTACAACACCAGTCTGTACTGGAGCACATATTAACCACCATTTACGTTACATACATGCCCTGCCTTATACAGATGGTGTGTCAGTTACATACATGCCCTGCCTTATAGAGATGGTGTGTCAGTTACATACATGCCCTGCCTTATAGAGATGATCTATCAGTTACATACATGCCCTGCCTTATAGAGATGGTGTATCAGTTACATACATGCCCTGCCTTATAGAGATGGTGTGTCAGTTAAATACATGCCCTGCCTTATAGAGATGGTGTGTCAGTTACATACATGCCCTGCCTTATAGAGATGATCTATCAGTTACGTACATGCCCTGCCTTATAGAGATGATCTAACAGTTACATACATGCCCTGCCTTATAGAGATGGTGTGTCAGTTACATACATGCCTTGCCTTATAGAGATGGTGTGTCAGTTACATACATGCCCTACCTTATAGAGATGATCTATCAGTTACATACATGCCCTGCCTTATAGAGATGGTGTATCAGTTACATACATGCCCTGCCTTATAGAGATGGTGTATCAGTTACATACATGCCCTGCCTTATAGAGATGATCTAACAGTTACATACATGCCCTGCCTTTTAGAGATGGTGTGTCAGTTACATACATGCCCTGCCTTATAGAGATGGTGTGTCAGTTACGTACATGCCCTGCCTTATAGAGATGATCTAACAGTTTCATACATGCCCTGCCTTATAGAGATGGTGTATCAGTTACATACATGCCCTGCCTTATAGAGATGATCTAACAGTTACATACATGCCCTGCCTTATAGAGATGATCTAACAGTTAAATACATGCCCTGCCTTATACAGATGATCTATCAGTTACATACATGCCCTGCCTTATAGAAATGATCTAACAGTTACATACATGCCCTGCCTTATAGAGATGATCTATCAGTTACATACATGCCCTGCCTTATAGAGATGGTGTGTCAGTTACATACATGCCCTGCCTTATAGAGATGATCTATCAGTTACGTACATGCCCTGCCTTATAGAGATGGTGTCAGTTACATACATGCCCTGCCTTATAGAGATGGTGTGTCAGTTACATACATGCCCTGCCTTATAGAGATGATCTAACAGTTACATACATGCCCTGCCTTATAGAGATGATGTGTCAGTTACATACATGCCCTGCCTTATGGAGATGATCTATCAGTTACATACATGCCCTGCCTTATAGAGATGGTGTGTCAGTTACATACATGCCCTGCCTTATAGAGATGGTGTATCAGTTACATACATGCCCTGCCTTATAGAGATGTTCTATCAGTTACATACATGCCCTGCCTTATAGAGATGATCTATCAGTTACATACATGCCCTGCCTTATAGAGATGGGGTGTCAGTTACATACATGCCCTGCCTTATAGAGATGGTGTATCAGTTACATACATGCCCTGCCTTATAGAGATGATCTATCAGTTACATACATGCCCTGCCTTATAGAGATGATGTATCAGTTACATACATGCCCTGCCTTATAGATTTTGGTTGGTTGGTTGATTGGTGTTTTACGTCGCTTTCAACAACATTTCAGTTATATCGCGACATGGAAGCAGGAGGTTACCAACCTCTTAAACATAGTGGCGCAACCCGGGAATCGAACCCGGATTGTCTGCGCCGCAAGCCAAGCGCTTAACCACTACACCAAGCCTGCCCCTATCAACTACTTGTAATAATACGCTTATTCACACATGTATAACGGTGATTACTGCACGAAATGTATTGGTCGTATGATTATTAAGACCTAGATCAATATCATTGTCTGATTGGATGAATTTGATTAGGCATGATCATGTGATCAGCCAAGATCAAAGACGAGTCCACATTTCACACATGCCTTATAGAGATGATCTGTCAGTTACATATATGCCCTGTCTTATAGAGATGGTGTTAATTAATCATTAAATCAATAAATTAATAAGTCAATTGATATTCAAGCTTCTTGAAAACAGGATTAAGGACTGGACTATGTAAGGTATATCAAAATCGCGTAAATGTAAAAGAGACTGGTGAGGGGTGAGGGCTAGGCAGTATGTAAGGTATGTAATAAGAACATGTAAAAGAGATTGGTGAGTGACCGTGAGGAAGGTGGACTGGACATAAATAAGGTATATATTAATATCATGTAAAAGAGATTGGTGAGGGGTAAGGACTGGACAGTATGAAAGGTATGTAATAATATCACGTAAAAGAGATTGGTGAAGGAGGAAGGACTGGACAGTATGAAAGGTATGTAATAATATCATGTAAAAGAGATTGGTGAAGGAGGAAGGACTGGACAGTATGAAAGGTATATAATAATATCATGTAAAAGAGATTGGTGAAGGAGGAAGGACTGGACAGTATGAAAGGGATTTAATAATATCATGTAAAAGAGATTGGTGAAGGAGGAAGGACTAGACAGTATGAAAGGTATGTAATAATATCATGTAAAAGAGATTAGTGAAGGAGGAAGGACTGGACAGTATGAAAGGTATGTAATAATATCATGTAAAAGAGATTGGTGAAGGAGGAAGGACTGGACAGTATGAAAGGTATGTAATAATATCATGTAAAAGAGATCGGTGAAGGAGGAAGGACTGGACAGGATGAAAGGGATGTAATAATATCATGTAAAAGAGATTGGTGAAGGAGGAAGGACTAGACAGTATGAAAGGTATGTAATAATATCATGTAAAAGAGATTGATGAAGGAGGAAGGACTGGACAGTATGAAAGGTATGTAATAATATCATGTAAAAGAGATTGGTAAAGGAGTAAGGACTGGACAGTATGAAAGGTATGTAATAATATCATGTAAAAGAGATCGGTGAAGGAGGAAGGACTGGACAGTATGAAAGGTATGTAATAATATCATGTAAAAGAGATTGGTGAAGGAGGAAGGACTGGACAGATGTAACGTATGTAATAATATATCATGTAAAAGAGATTGATGAAGGAGGAAGGACTGGACAGTATGAAAGGTATGTAATAATATCATGTAAAAGAGATTGGTGAAGGAGGAAGGACTGGACAGTATGAAAGGTATGTAATAATATCATGTAAAAGAGATTAGTGAAGGAGGAAGGACTGGACAGATGTAATATATGTAATAATATCATGTAAAAGAGATTGGTGAGGGGAAAGGGGGGGGGGGTGAACTGGACATATATGAGGTATGTAATATGATTGTGTAAAAAGGCTTTATGTGTAGGGGCCTTGGTCATCAATGATATCGTTACAAATCCCAACAACAAAGAGAATGCATGTAATTGTATTCACTTGTAATGTGATATGTTTGACCATCAGAATATAAGTAGAACAAGATCAGAAGTCGAGACTTTGTGGAAACTCCTTGGTAACGCAGTGTCATGTCCCTGACGGCAGTTATTTATATCAGATGCTTATAAATAGTTGTAAATAACATTGGTCAGGAGAGGTTGATCGTCATCATGTACTCGCGCTGATTATCTTATAAATGGGCCGATAACGATATTGGTTAAACTTGCGCTAGAAACATTGTTGAAGTGATTTTGTCGTAACTTGTTGTAGACGCTTGAAATTTACAAGCATAGTGAATTTGATATTTTCTTGGATACTGCTCTTTGACTATGACCTCGAAGAAGTTTGGTTTGACGCAAGTGTTGTGAGGATGTTATTGAGGTTGAGAGACACGTGATATCTATATGTATCTGGTTGTATTGGCTGGTTGTAATGCTGGTTATCAAAGTGCTATATTTCAATATATTCTGTGATTGCTATTTAACAGATTTATTTATGAACAGGCAAGTTTAACGTGGATGGAGAACTGTAATAATAAATGGGCACATGTTTTAAGGGAAAATCCTTCGCATAATTTGATTTGAAGCTGACAATCTAAATTCCATTTGTTACTTGAACACATTCTTGAAAAATATGTGGAGATTTAGTACCTGTGGATTTATTAACTTACGAAAGTCAAGATGACATGTCACGTGACTCGTTGTCTGAGCATGCTGCGGTCCAGTCCATACGGTACGGGCATTGCGCAAAGGACAAGGAAACACGCTGGTTCAAATGACGCCAAGGTAAAAACATGAAGATTCTATGCGGAGTTAAATGCGTGATAATTCACAAGACAGTAAGATGCTAAGGCAGTAAAATGCTAAGGCTGTAAAATGCTAAGGCAGTAAAATGCTAAGGCTGTAAAATATCTTGACTTGAATTAAATTGTAAGATAACGAAGCAGTAGTTTATGTTGGTGTATTATAGTAACTGTTAAATTGTAAAATACCTTAGATATCCCTCTACATTTACCGAAATCATAAACCAACTTGAAACAAACTGTGGTCAAGAAAAATTCTTCGACCATAATTTGAAGCTGCATGTTCCCTATGCATGTTTGTTGAAAGATCAACACATTTGTACTGTAATAGATGCACACGTCATTAGAAGACTTGACATGCTTCCCCATCATCACTCCTCTCAATATCATGTCTGTCTCTTCAAGCGACTCATGCAACTTTTTCGACTACATTAAGACTATCATATCCATATTCCTTGTTTTTTGGGGTTTTATATAATCGCGGTCTGATACGAAGCACAAGGGGACATGGAAATTTGTTACGTCCTCTCCCCATGCTGCAAGTAAACAACTCTAAGTGTATACACCAGTTACAGAATAATAAGATTTCCAGATGACAAACGATTTAGTCACGCGTGTTTTATGTAAAACAAAATATACAACATCTGTAAGACTATGATAGTCGTGTATCATGTACGTTGCTGAGCTTCACAGAGAGTTACCTTTAGAAATATGACAGCCTAGGTACGTGTGAGGGGGACGTGATACCGAGAAAGGCTAGGTACGTGTGAGGAGGACGTGACAACGGGAAAAGCTAGGTACGTGTGAGGAGGACGTGACACCGACAAAGGCTAGGTACGTGTGAGGGGGACGTGACACCGAGAAAAGCTAGGTACGTGTGAGGAGGACGTGACACCGAGAAAGGCTAGGTACGTGTTAGGGGGACGTGACACCGAGAAAAGCTAGGTACGTGTGAGGGGGACGTGACACCGAGAAAGGCTAGGTACGTGTGAGGGGGAAGTGACACCGAGAAAGGCTAGGTACGTGTGAGTAGGACGTGACACCGGAAAAAGGCTAGGTACGTGTGAAGAGGACGTTACACCGAGAAAGGCTAGGTACGTGTGAGGGGGACGTGACACCAGGAAAGGCTAGGTACGTGTGAGGAGACGTGACACCGAGAAAGGCTAGGTACGTATGAGGAGGACGTGACAACGGGAAAGGCTAGGTACGTGTGAGGGGGACGTGACACCGAGAAAGGCTAGGTACGTGTGAGGGGGACGTGACACCGAGAAAGGCTAGGTATGTGTGAGGAGGACGTGACACTAGGAAAGGCTAGGTACGTGTGAGGGGGACGTAATACCGAGAAAGGCTAGGTACGTGTGAGGAGGACGTGACACCAGGAAAGGTTAGGTACGTGTGAGGAGGACGTGACAACGGGAAAGGCTAGGTACGTGTGAGGGGGACGTGAAACCGAGAAAGGCTAGGTACGTGTGAGGGGGACGTGACACCGAGAAAGGCTAGGTACGTGTGAGGAGGACGTGACACTAGGAAAGGCTAGGTACGTGTGAGGGGGACGTAATACCGAGAAAGGCTAGGTACGTGTGAGGAGGACGTGACACCAGGAAAGGCTAGGTACGTGTGAGGGGGACGTGACACCAGGAAAGGCTAGGTACGTGTGTGGAGGACGTGACACCAGGAAAGGCTAGGTACGTGTGAGGGGGACGTGATACCGAGAAAGGCTAGGTACGTGTGAGGGGGACGTGATACCGAGAAAGGCTAGGTACGTGTGAGGGGGACGTGATACCGAGAAAGGCTACGTACGTGTGAGGGGGACGTGATACCGAGAAAGGCTAGGTACGTGTGAGGGGGACGTGATACCGAGAAAGGCTACGTACGTGTGAGGGGGACGTGATACCGAGAAAGGCTAGGTACGTGTGAGGAGGACGTGACACCAGGAAAGGCTAGGTACGTGTGAGGGGGACGTGATACCGAGAAAGGCTAGGTACGTGTGAGGAGGACGTGACACCAGGAAAGGCTAGGTACGTGTGAGGGGGACGTGATACCGAGAAAGGCTAGGTACGTGTGAGGAGGACGTGATACCGAGAAAGGCTAGGTACGTGTGAGGGGGACGTGATAGCGAGAAAGGCTAGGTACGTGTGAGGAGGACGTGACACCAGGAAAGGCTAGGTACGTGTGAGGGGCACGTGATACCGAGAAAGGCTAGGTACGTGTGAGGAGGACGTGACACTAGGAAAGGCTAGGTACGTGTGAGGGGGACGTGATACCGAGAAAGGCTTGGTACGTGTGAGGAGGACGTGACAACGGGAAACGCTAGGTACGTGTGTGGAGGACGTGACACCGGGAAGGCTAGGTACGGGAAGTATGTGGTATTATATTTTATATTATTAATTAATTATATAAATATTGCCTCAATACGAGGTTTTCTGCCCAAACGATACGAGTTTCAAAACACGGCCGATATTGAAAAACACGGCCAATATTGAAAAACACGGCCAATATAAACGCACGTGACGTTTCCTTCTAAATTGAGTTTCAAGCGAGAAAACCAAAATGGCGGTCAACTTGTTCAGAATTTATATTTAAAATTGAATTATAATGCAATTTGATACATATTAAAGATATTCTTATTACGAACCAACTGTATATTATATATCGGATGAATGAAAAGGATTTAATACGAGTTGACTTGTAACGATCTACAACACAGCCAGACGACAGATGAAAGAATGTGAACCGAAAGAATGGCTGATTTGTGTTGATTGATAATTAAAGTTAATTAATAACATGCTCATTAATCAATGTTTTCTATATTGGCCTAGTTATTGCGCCGAGGTCTGTCGTATTGGCCTGAGGCTTCGCCTCGGCGCAATAACTAGGCCAATATGGAAAAAACTGATTAATAAGCCTATAATATAAGCTAGTGATTCCTGAAGTATGTGGTAGATATTTATATGACATCGCAAGTGAGTGATAACTGGATTATATGTCATCGTAAGAAAGTGATAACTGGTCTATATGACATCGTAAGAAAGTGATAACTGGTCTATATGACATCGTAACTGAATGATGACTGGACTATATTGCATCGTAAGACACTGATTATTGGACTATATGACATCGTAAGTGAGTGATAACAGGACTATATGACATCGTAAGTGAGTGATAACTGGACTATATGACATCGTAAGTGAGTGATAACTGGACTATATGACATCGTGAGTGATAACTGGACTATATGACATCGTGAGTGATAACTGGACTATATGACATCGTAAGAGAGTATTTAGGCCACATCAAATTTATTATTAGTTCTTCAAGAGCGACCGCACCTAAAAATGCCAATTCCAAGTTTTAATATTAAAAAATTAATCCCGCACGAATTTTCCCATCGAACGTCAAGAGCTATTTTTCCTTCTAGATTTGACACTAAGCTTCCTTAATATGCTTTTAAAAAGATGTTACTGGTCTTGATAAACGACCTGATAGATTCCCGAGTCAGAATTGCACACCAAATTGATGATGATTTGCGTTTAAACGCTTCAAATGGAGTTATTTTTATTGCTTAAGACATCGATATTTTCAAAATGAGGCAGATCTTATATATATTTCATAACGTCCGCAACTCTATAGGTCCTTTTTTTTTGTCAAACTTTTGTAATTTCAACTTCATTTTGAAAATTAATCTAATTTATTTTTGCGCCCGCTCGCCCCTTAAAATTATCAAATATGTCTGAAGAACTAATAAATAATTTGGTGTGGCCTTACTGGAATATATCACAATGTTATCATATAAGTACTGGAATATATGACCTGCTAATTTCATGGAATATGTGACATTTTAATCCCATGTAATATGACATCATAAGCATCATATCATAAATAACTTGTGTAAAAGACAGACAGAGACATATATATGTTACTGGGCAAAACATGTTGAAACGATATTCTGTTAATAAGAAAGAACTCTGAATGTTTCTATACAATGATATCTGTGATGAAGACTGCCTGCGCTGTATAATAATGTTGAGATACCTTATCTACTTAAATGTGTGCGAGTAGAGCGGAATGTATTAAACGACTTTATGTGTTGTGATCTGCCTATTATTTGTGATTCATGAGCCCGCGACTTGCCAGCATGTTCAGTATTACATCAGCGACTGCTTTATATACTTCAAGCGTATGTGCGATTCTTGTGTGAACCAAGCCAATACATTGTGAATCTGCTGATGCTGTTACATGCAGTGACCGAACTTAACTAATTCGTGTTCTTCAAAGGAATGAAGTCAGAACAATAAATAATTGCTTGAGAAGCGCATGGGCATGCCAGATATGTATTCGAACATCTATACCAACAGCGTGACCGCGTCACCGCATCCGTTGTGTCAGCATTGCCATTACTGTAACCCTGTGCGTCGTCACCGACGGAGGTCCAGAGATCGTCGCCATACAGTTCTCTCTCGTATGTCAAAGGTCATTCCAGAATCACTACAGTCTTGGTTCTCCGGAATATCTAACTCAACGAATATAGAATCGGTCGCCAAGGTAAACTATATGTCTCAAGGTAGAATGTAGACTCGCTTGCATGGATAATATGTGTATAAAACTGTAGCAACTGAAGTAAGAGCCAGTTGGTTTGGTCAGTTGTTTACATCTATATCCGTTTTGTTATATATATATGGTCCCGATTAACAGTCAGGTTGGATGAGGTTCGAAACAATGTCTTCTTTGAAAAGGATTTCAACAGGGCCCGTCAGATAGATGTGAAATAGCATAGAAGAGTATTATGTTTGATACTTGTTGAGTAATGTTGTAGGGAAGTGGCGGCACCAGGCTTGGTGCAGTGGTTAACCACTTAGCTGTTTCATAGACGATCCGAGTACAATTATCATATTGCGCCGCCGTGGTGAAAAAGGCTGGTTACCTCCCGCTTCCTTTTCTCAAATTGACAGAAAAATTACGTAGTTGAAAGCGACATTAAAAATCCAAATGAATAATGTTGTGATATGTGGCAGTTGTATAACTTTCTGTTTACGTCAGTCGGATTACTCTTTGTTTTATCTAAATTAAATATTCTACATTAGCGAGTCTATGATAGTTCTTTGGATTAGTGTCAGGATGGGCTATTATCGTGCTGTGCCACTTAATACAAGTTATGTCAGTATGTATGTGTTACCATGTACAGCATGTATAACTATGTACAGCATGTGTAACCATGTACAGCATGTGTTACCATGTACAGCATGTGTATCCATGTACAGCATGTGTTACCATGTACAGCAAATGTAACCATGTACAGTATGTGTAACCATGTACAGCATGTGTAACCATGTACAGTATGTGTTAACATGTACAGTATGTGTTACCATGTACAGCATGTGTAACCATGTATAGTATGTGTAACCATGTACAGCATGTGTTACCATGTACAGTATGTGTAACCATGTACAGCATGTGTAACCATGTACAGCATGTGTTACCATGTACAGTATGTGTTACCATGTACAGCATATGTAACCATGTACAGTATGTGTAACCATGTACAGCATGTGTAACCATGTACAGTATGTGTTACCATGTACAGTATGTGTAGCCATGTACAGTATGTGTAAACATGTACAGTATGTGTAACCATGTACAGTATGTGTTACCATGTACAGTATGTGTTACCATGTACAGCATGTGTAACCATGTACAGTATGTGTAACCATGTACAGTATGTGTTACCATGTACAGTATGTGTTACCATGTACAGTATGTGTAGCCATGTACAGCATATGTTACCATGTACAACATGTGTAACCATGTACAATATGTGTAACCATGTACAGTATGTGTTACCATGTACAGTATGTGTTACCATGTACAGCATATGTTACCATGTACAACATGTGTAACCATGTACAGTATGTGTAACCATGTACAGTATGTGTTACCATGTACAGTATGTGTTACCATGCACAGTATGTGTAACCATGTACAATATGTGTAACCATGTACAGTATGTGTAACCATGTACAGTATGTGTTACCATGTACAACATGTGTAACCATGTACAGTATGTGTAAACATGTACAGTATGTGTAACCATGTACAGTATGTGTTACCATGTACAGCATGTGTAACCATATACAGTATGTGTAACCATGTACAGTATGTGTTACCATGTACAGTATGTGTAGCCATGTACAGCATATGTTACCATGTACAACATGTGTAACCATGTACAATATGTGTAACCATGTACAGTATGTGTTACCATGTACAGCATGTGTAGCCATGTACAGTATGTGTAACCATGTACAGTATGTGTTACCATGTACAGTATGTGTAGCCATGTACAGCATATGTTACCATGTACAACATGTGTAACCATGTACAATATGTGTAAACATGTACAGTATGTGTAACCATGTACAGTATGTGTTACCATGTACAGCATGTGTAACCATGTACAGTATGTGTAAACATGTACAGAATGTGTAACCATGTACAGTATGTGTTACCATGTACAGTATGTGTTACCATGTACAGCATGTGTAACCATGTACAGTATGTGTAACCATGTACAGTATGTGTTACCATGTACAGCATGTGTAACCATGTACAGTATTTGTAACCATGTACAGTATGTGTAGCCATGTACAGTATTTGTAACCATGTACAGTATGTGTTACCATGTACAGTATGTGTAGCCATGTACAGCATGTGTTACCATGTACAGCATGTGTAACCATGTACAGTATGTGTTACCATGTACAGTATGTGTTACCATGTACAGCATGTGTAAACATGTACAGTATGTGTAACCATGTACAGTATGTGTAACCATGTGCAGTATGTGTTACCATGTACAGTATTTGTAACCATGTACAGTATGTGTAACAATGTACAGTATTTGTAACCATGTACAGTATGTGTAACAATGTACAGTATATGTAACCATGTACAGTATGTGTAACCATGTACAGTATGTGTAGCCATGTACAGCATTTGTTACCATGTATGGTATGTGTTACTCTGTACAGTATGTGTTACCATGTACAGTATATGTAACCATGTACAGCATGTGTTACCATGTACAGCATGTGTTACCCTGTACAGTATGTGTTACCATGTACAGCATGTGTTACCATGTACAGTATGTGTAACCATGTACAGTATGTGTTACCATGTACAGTATTTGTAACCGTGCAGTGGTGGATTTAGAGGGGGGCGGGCCCCCCTTTTGACCACATATTTACTGGTTAAAATCCAGATTTAGCACCAAAAATGGCTGAGTCGTTTGGCTAATTAAATGTGCCCCCCCCCCCTTCCTTTTCGGAAATCCTGGATCCGCCATTGCCGTGCACAGTATGCGTTACATTGTACAGTTTGTGTAACCATGTACAATATGTGTTAACGTATACACATATGCCTGTGTGTGAAGCATGTGTTATGTGCTATGTGTTAGGACAAATGTTGCCGATATTGTTTTAGCCTTAGGTATGATTAATATCGTGTAACCTGCTATAATCAGAATGTAATGCTATATATGTCTGTATGGTGGTTGGCTTGTAATGCTTTATATATGGTGGTTGGTTTGTATAGTTTTTGGAGAGTGAACGAGAGTTATGTACTTGTCGTTACAACAAATGATTGTTTAACGAGTTTGCAGATGGTCACAGTGAGGCACATCTGGGTTCCCTGGCTATATACTCGCTGAGAAGTTGATACGGAGAACTTTCAGGACTATACAAGTGTGGAACTACAAATTAAAAGTAATGTTTGTATTACTCTGATGTATTTATCTCTCATCATGTTTTCACTGTTGCATCAGTGTGTGCCAGTATAACATGCAAGCTCCGATCTCCACTATTTTGCTGCGGAAAGGGGGTTGAACCTTCAAAATAGTTGCAAGTGACCGTTTGGTAAAAGTTTTTTCTTCAGTTAACCCCTACCCATGTCTCTGGATCCACTAATTTTATGCGACATTAATATGTAGTTTATTTTACTATCTAGCTCGTGAGCATTGTATCAGTATATAGCGTTCATTTTTGAGTCAGTTGTCTAGATTGATTGATTGATTGATTTTAGTTTAACATCACACCACGAGTATTTCACGTATATGGTGACGGCATTTGCCTGATGCGGGGCATACACATTTTGACCTTTGCAACGGACCCACCCGATGCAGTGAGGGATCTTTAACGTGCCATGCATACCACGACACGGGGCCTCGGATTTTACTGTCTCATCCGAAAGACAGGACACCGGCATGACCAGAGCGGCACTCGAACTCCGACCTCCCAATCAGGAGTCCAGTGCGATACCACTAGGTCACGCCAGCTTCCAGTTGTCTAGAAATCACAATATGAAATTATGCTTTCGCCCAACTTCTTGTCGCGGTAGTTTAGTTGTTATTCTGTATGTTATTATTCTTAAAGTCGGACATTCGGGTATTTGAAAGCAAGCATTCGGAACATTTGGGGTAAAGCATCTGACTTTATCATAGAGAGCAATGTGTATTCCGTGAGGAATTTTAGTAAAAAGGAATAATAAAAATATTTTGTCATTCAAACAAGTAAAATTTTAATACATGTTTTACACATTTCCGATCGTATTTTGTAAAAATAAACCTCTTTGGAATTGATACAGAAGAACTTAAAGTTGTATTAACGCTAACGATAAACCCCGAGTTTTACCCCAAGTGTCATGGCCAGCTTCGGGTATCTACGCAGAGCAATAGAGACAGTGACGTCACGCCAACTTCGAGCTCCCCAAACCTTACTGGAAAATTACTTTCTGTTTTAAAGCGAGTTTTCATTGTGACTGTGAAATGTTTTTAAAATTATGTACATTAAATCAGTTATTGAGCAGTGGCGGATCCAGAAGCTCGTCTGGGGAGGTTTTTCTTGCAGGGTTAGGAGGTTTTTAAATCCCAAATTTTCAAGAAATTGGCCACTTTTTATGCTTATTCTAAAGATTTTTGTTATCTGAGTGGTTTTCCCGAACCCCCTCAACCCCCCCTAAATCCGCCACTGTTGAGCACTAATCAGATATGCTGAGAGATTTCACTATAGGTATTATCTTGATCTAAACGCTCCACTAGACGTACTTATAGGTTACACTTTGGGGATATCTTGATCTAAACACTTCACTAGACGTACTTAGAGGTTACAATTTGGGGATTGTCTTTATCTAAACGCTTCACTGAACGTACTTGGAGGTTACACTTTGGAGATTTACTTGATCTTAACACTTCACTAGACGTACTTAGAGGATTGTCTTGATCTAAACACTTCACTAGACGTACTTAGAGGATTGTCTTGATCTAAACGCTTCACTAGACGTACTTAGAGGATTGTCTTGATCTAAACGCTTCACTAGACGTGCTTAGAGGATTGTCTTGATCTAAACACTTCACTAGACGTACTTAGAGGATTGTCTTGATCTAAACACTTCACTAGACGTGCTTAGAGGATTGTCTTGATCTAAACACTTCACTAGACGTACTTAGAGGATTGTCTTGATCTAAACGCTTCACTAGACGTACTTAGAGGATTGTCTTGATCTAAACGCTTCACTAGACGTCCTTAGAGGATTGTCTTGATCCATACACTTCACTAGACGTACTTAGAGGATTGTCTTGATCTAAACACTTCACTAGACGTACTTACAGGATTGTCTTGATCTAAACACTTCACTACACGTACTTACAGGATTGTCTTGATCTAAACACTTCACTAGACGTACTTACAGGATTGTCTTGATCTAAACACTTCACTGTACTTAGAGAATCTTGATCTAAACACTTCACTAGACGTACTTAGAGGTTACACATTGATGATTTACTTGATCTAAACGCTCAGAATTTGGACGTTTGGTTGTTTAATGCTGTAGTTACCACTCGTATGGCACTAGCTTCAATTTTTATGAGCGATTTTATTATTTTATCTTTACTCTGACAGTAGATGGGAAATCTTCATCGATAGTCTTTTTATTGTCACTCGGGTTTTATCTCCGGTAAAAATGATCATAAAAAGGTAAATGATTATTTAAAAAAGGAGCATAGCGTATACCACTATTAAAATCCTTGCTGTACCTTGCAGTTCAAACTTTGATTGACAATGGTCGGTGATGATTGATTGAAAATGGTCGATGATGTTTGGCGTAGGGGTTAATCGATCGATTAATTGAATGGAAACGTAGTTAAATGTATCACGTGACTTCTCATTCTTGATGAATGTTTTTTTTTTTCGGTCCGAATCGTTTTTCACGGGACGGTCTGTACAAGAATAGGTATGCTTGACTCTGTAGGATTCTCCGAGTTGAAATATTTCGCTACACATTTCAGAATGAAGGGGAAAATGACCAAGAAATTAATGGTACGTTGCTAGGATGTCATATATATATATATATATATATATATATATATATATATATATATATATATATATATATATATATATATATATATATACCATTAGAATAAGGAAATGTAGGATGTATTGGAACAGGTTTCAGCGAAGTATCATTTACTGATTTGTATTTCTTATTCAATTTTAATGTGGAAATTTAAAGTTTTGTTAAAGTGCCTATAAGCTGTAAGTGTGTGTGTGTGTGTGTGTGGGGGGGGGGGGTTGTGTGTGAAGGTGTGTGTGTTTTGTTGTTTGTGTGTGTGTGTTGTTTTTTTTTTATAAATATTATTAATATGAGCGGTACTTTCTGTTCTGTATCACAAACAAATAAGTATATTCGTTTCAATTGAATGGAAGATGTACGTAAGTGTTAGATAGAGCTCTTTTACAAGGGTAAGCGGTTAGAAAAGAACTCACAGGAAACAGTATTACGTCATTCCGACAAAACCTTAATGGCAGCCATCTTTAATGTCTTTGTGAGTCATCATTTCTGACATATTGTAATGATTGCCATGAAACTTCATCATAGCTGACATACTATAATGATTGACATGAAACTTCATCATTTCTGACATATTGTAATGATTGACATGAAACTTCCATCATTTCTGACATATTGCAATGATTGCCATGAAACTTCATCATAGCTGACATATTATTGTAATTATTGCCATGAAACTTCATCATTTCTGATATATTGTAATGATTGCCATGAAACTTATCAGGAATTACGATAACAAACAAGTGCAAACGAGTATATAGAAACACAGTATTTTATATCTGTCACGGCAACCATCTAGAAAATCCAACATTTCACTTTCTTTACTATTTTAACAGTAATTATGGTGGTATGGTTTTTCTATTGATGTAACACTTTAAGCAAGAGAAGAGCATTCATATGTGGTCTAGTATGAAATCGTAAGGCATGCTAATCTAGATGCGTTTTGTAGTTTCAGATAACATAACCCTGGCGCGGTAAAAGATAACATAACCTTGGCGCAGTAAAGATATCATAACCCTTTCGCAATTACCCTGGCACCGCAAAATATCACATAACCAGGGGCGGTCAAAGATAACATAACCCTGGTGTGGTAAAAGATAACATTACCCTGGCGCTGCAAAAGATAACATAACCCTGGCACGGCAAAAAATAACATAACCCTGGCATGATCAAAGATAACATAACCCAAGCACGGTCAAAGATAACATAACCCTGGCACGTTATAAAATACACCAAGCAGAGTTGCTGAGCCGTCAGCTCCTCTGGCGTAAATAGTCGAACATTTTATGATATACCATTCCCTTCATTCTCCACTCCCTGTTTTTGCTTCTGGTTTTCTGGCTTCTGATTTCATTCCCTTCATTCTTCACTCCCTGTAGTTGGCTTGGGTTTGTGATGTCTTTCCCTTCATTCTCCACTCACTGTACTTGGCTTTGGATTGTGATGTCTTTCCCTTCATTCTCCACTCCCTGTACTTGGCTTGGGGTGGTGATGTCTTTCCCTTCATTCTCCACTCCCTGTACTTGGCTTGGGGTTGTGATGTCTTTCCCTTCATTCTCCACTCCCTGTACTTGGCTTGGGGTTGTGATGTCATTCCCTTCATTCTCCACTCCCTGTAGTTGGCTTTGGGTTGTGATGTCTTTCCCTTCATTCTCCACTCCCTGTACTTGGCTTGGGGTTGTGATGTCTTTCCCTTCATTCTCCACTCCCTGTACTTGGCTTGGGGTTGTGATGTCATTCCCTTCATTCTCCACTCCCTGTACTTGGCTTGGGGTTGTGATGTCCTTCCCTTCATTCTTCACTCCCTGTACTTGGCTTGGGGCCGTGTTGTTCTTACCTTCATTCTCCATTCCCTGTACTTGGCTTGGGGTTGTGATGTCTTTCCCTTCATTCTCCACTCCCTGTACTTGGCTTGGGGTTGTGTTGTCCTTACCTTCATTCTCCATTCCCTGTACTTGGCTTGGGGTTGTGATGTCCTTCCCTTCATTCCCCACTTCCTGTACTTGGCTTGGGGTTGTGTTGTCATTCCCCTCATTCTCCACTCCCTGTACTTGGCTTAGGGTTGTGATGTCATTCCCTTCATTCTTCACTCCCTGTAGTTGGTTTGGGGTTTTAATGTCATTCGTGTACAGCCTCTACCTTTCTTTTTACAATTGGACTAGGCCGGGTGTTTCTAGTGGATATTACTTCCGTGACATAAGGAGCATAACTTCCCCTCTATCGGGTACAGGCTATATAACGGACATACGGGGCTTTATACAGGACTTTGATAGAAATAGAAATAGAGACCACTACATATTTCGAATTGATTTCAGACTTGATATTTGTAGACGAAATGTTGGTAAGAAAATATATAACTAGTAGAGGGTAGATGAGGTAAGTATGTTGAAATTTGGATTGCAGGTAAATGCCTCACTCAGTTCAGCGATTATCACCCATTTTATACATGTAATCAGATCAAATGTTTGTGCTTTGTCCTGTGCAGTTGTACCATTGTAGGTGGGACTTACAACAGAAACCATTCAAAAGTCCTGTTAACCGCTTCAGGCGCCTCCCTGTCTGGAGCGCCCTCTCAGAATCTGGCTAACCGCTTCAGGCGCCTGCATGTCTGTAGCGCCGTTTCAGAATCTTGCTAAACTCTTCAGGCGCCTTCATGTCTGTAGCGCCGTCTCAGAGTCTGGCTTATTGCTTCAAGCGCCTTCATGTCTGTAGCGCCGTCTCAGAGTCTGGCTTATTGCTTCAGGCGCATTCGTGTGTAGCGCCGTCTCAGAATCTGGCTTACCTCTTCAGGCGCCTTCATGTCTGTAGCGCCGTCTCAGAATCTGGCTTACCGATTCAGGCGTCCTCATGGCTGTAGCACAAGAACCGACTGACGACCTTAATTCAAGAGAGGAGATAGTGATCACATGACAGGAAGTAAATATCTTTTACCTTACCTATCTATAAAATCGTGTGAGTTCGCTCTCAATCACATCGGGAAGTATAAAACAAGTCACCTGTACATATCTGGCGGTGATTATTGTTTTACGACTCTGATAAAACTACGGGGCTATGATTTTAGGGTAGAGGATCAGGACAATGGAGGAACTTACGGAGGGCGGGTCATGTTTATTTCAGGTAATTACTGATGGAGCTTACAATTACATTCATATTGATAATGACATAACGGTTTGAGACAGCTTTAGTGCCATACTTTATACATGTGAGTAATTGCATTGGAAAACTGTCCTTAGTGAACTTGTGAGGACACTTGCTATCGTTCTTTAATCCCTCCTTTTCAACCAGAGAGGTTATAGGGAGTGAAATAGTTCTGTGTCTGTTCGTTTGTCGAGAACATTACCGGGATGTAACTCTCCTTTACCATGAATGTAGAGTAATGATTGACCTTATTGAATGTACAAAGTCTTGCAGTGCATCCTTGTTGATTTAGAAGCTGATGGCTTAAATTTGAGTCTCGTGACACGATTTAAACGTGTGCCTGTTTAGAGAAGGAGGAGGGAGTTAATGGCCATTTGTTTAACTAGGTTAGCTTTGGGTTTTTTTTTTTTCATTTTGAACAAAATCGAGGAGACATCATTTCCTCATATGATTGAGATTTTCTCTATCTCGATTAGATGTGGAGGAAATATTTCATTTTCCTTTGTTTACAAGTACAATGTTATTCTCATTTTCAGGGTTTAAATGGATTTGAAGAACTTCGAAAATATATCAAACAAGGAAGTGAATTTTGTAAGGAAGTAGCTCTTATTATACACGAAAGGTAAATATATGGTCTTCTCTCTCAATGTTGTGCACTCCAGTTATCCTCTCTCAATGTTGTGCACTCCAGTTATCCTCAGTAATATATGGTCTTCTTTCTCAATGTTGTGCACTCCAGTTATCCTCAGTAATATATGGTCTCCTCTCTCAATGTTGTGCACTCCAATTATCCTCAGTAATATATGGTCTCCTCTCTCAATGTTGTGCACTCCAGTTATCCTCAGTAATACAATGTATATGGTCTTCTCTCTCTATGTTGTGCACTCCAGTTATCCTCAGTAATATATGGTCTTCTCTCTCTATGTTGTGCACTCCAGTTATCCTCAGTAATATATGGTCTTCTCTCTCAATGTTGTGCACTCCAGTTATCCTCAGTAATATATGGTCTTCTCTCTCTATGTTGTGCACTCCAGTTATCCTCAGTAATATATGGTCTTCTCTCTCAATGTTGTGCACTCCAGTTATCCTCTCTCAATGTTGTGCACTCCAGTTATCCTCAGTAATATAGAGCGGGTTTGTCGGCGAGGAGAAGGATGGGGAAGGTTGTAGTTTAGAGTTGTCAATTACTGAGAATTTAAAGATTTATTTTTGTTAATGATAGTTAGTTGTACTATTGTTGTCCCCTCTAGGCAGCGTTGCAGGGGGAGGGGTTGGGGTATACCCGGTATAGTAACGGTGCCATTCGTGTGTGGGTGGGTGTGCGTGCGTGGGTTCGTGTATCTAACCATTCTGGTGAAATCTCTGTGAGGAATAGGTTTGCTCTTTCCTATACTTGGTTTTATGTATATGAATTTAAACATTAAATCTCATTCGTCTGTCTGTCCGTCCGTCTGTCTGTCAGTCTGTCTTTTCACAAAAACTTTAACCTTGATCATAACTTTTTAATCGTAAGACGTAGGGCCTTCATATTTGGCATGTGTGTCCCTAATTGTAATATCTTTGAGTTAGTACCAAAATTTTTATCATGTGACCTTGACCGTGATCTTTGACCTACTTCAATGTAACTTTTTAACCATAAGACGTAGGACCTTCATATTAGGCATGCATATCTTTAGATATGCACAACCATATGTCATAGATCACTGCACCCTTACTGATAGAACCCCCGAAGCAGGGGACCTCAGTTCTCTGAATTTGCTTGTTAACCTTGTGGGCAGGACACAGACCAAACCGTTGGGGCTAAGACTGTCAAACTTGGTACACTTACTCCTCATGCCAAGACAAAGATGCCTATTGTTTTTCAAGGTCGAAGGTCAACGTTGTTGTATTACTTGGGAGGAAACCTTGTAGGCAGGATACAGATCAAACGGTTGAAGTTATTGTACCTTTACTCCTAAAGCCATGACAAATACACCTATTATTTTTCAAGGTCAGAGGTGAAGGTCATAGTACTACTTGGTAGGAAACCCATGTAGGCAGGACACAGATCAAACCGTTGGGGCTAGAACTATCAAACTTGGTACACTTTCTCCTCGTAACATGACAAAGACGCTTATTGTTTTTCAAGGTCAGAGGTCAAAGGTTATGGTTGAAGTAGTACTTGGTAGGAATGACTTTGTAGACAGGATACGGACCAAACCGTTGGGTCTAAGACTGTCAAACTTGGTACCTTTACTCCTTATGGCAAGGCAAAGATGCCTATTGTTTTTCAAAGTCAAAGGTACTTTTACTCTTCATGCCAAGACAAAGATGCTTTAGTTATTGTTTTTCAGGGTCAGAATACTACTTTGTTAGAATTCCTTGTAGACAGAATACAGAATGAACTATTGGGGATGGAACAATATAAGGGGGGAATGTTTCCATACTTTCAAAATCCTCCCCTTCAAACTGACATACTTTGCCACACTAAACGTTTCTTTTTTTTATGGTGAAAGGATAATACATTCGATAACTTGATAGTATTTAATAAAATGAGTGTCTTTCGTTCTGTCTATCTGTATGTTTGTCTGTCAGACTTACTATGACACATGATAATTTAAGGAAAATGAGATTATAAATCAGTAAGAAAATGTTTTGTAAATCTATTTGTAATTCTAGAATAAAGTAGAAGAATACCCCTTATAATTCGTATTTTTTTTATATGTCATAATGGTGTTATGAGACTTGGCGAGTATTTCCTCATCGTTATCTGAAACCATGTTAGCAAGGCCCTTTTTGACTTTGTCAGTGTTCTAGTAACGTTAGTTGTTTATTTCTAAGTTTGGTTAACTATTTTCATCCTCCACAAAAGTTTTTGGGGAGCATATAGACAGTCCTGTTTGTGTGTCTGACTCGTCTTGTCTTTCTGTTTGTCAGTCTGTCCATCTTTCCAAAGTATGATCGCCTAAACCGTCCTGCAGAATTTGATTACACGTCACACATTTGATTACACGTCACACAGTTGATTACACGTCACACAGTTGATTACATGTCACACAGTTGATTACACGTCACACAGTTGATTACACGTCACACAGTTGATTACACGTCACACATTTGATTACACGTCACACAGTTGATTACACGTCACACAGTTGATTACACGTCACACAGTTGATTACATGTCACACATTTGATTACACGTCACACAGTTGATTACACGTCACACAGTTGATTACACATCACACATTTGATTACATGTCACACATTTCATTTGATTACACGTCACACATTTGATTACACGTCACACAGTTGATTACATGTCACACAGTTGATTACACGTCGCACATTTGTCACTTGGAATATGGGCTGAACATGGTTAATCAGATCATTCCTGAAAGATTATGGTTACTGAGAAAAAAGAAATTAAAATGCTACAAAGAATTTTTTTTAAGTAAATTTTCAATAAATAGTGTTCTTCCTTGAGACAAATCTAAACTGCCACTCTGGATATGGGCTTCCTGATGTAGGTCACAGAGGGTCATGTTTGAAAGGTCAAGAATACTCTAAATTTAAATTATATTTGATTTAGATTTATTTCAGATTGAAATGAACAATTAATTATTTTAATGCAGTTAAGCAGAAACCATATACCATAAAAATTTTTAATTTATTTTATTAATATCTTTATATTCTTTAATTGTAGAGCAGACTATGAGACAAACTATGCCAAAGGGTTGTCAAAATTAAGTAACAAACTCACAAAGGCTGCCACTGGAAATTTAGGGTAAGTACATATGAAGCAGGACAGATTGTATAGTTGGGACTGCTGTACTTAATTATAGCAGGATGAATTGCATAGTTGGGACTGCTATACTCACTTTTTGCAGGATGGATTGTATACATGTAGTTGGGACTGCTATACTTACATATAGCAGGATGGGTTGTATAGTTTGGACTGCTATACTTACCTATAGCAAGATGGATTGTATAGTTTGGACTGCTATACTTACCTATAGCAAGATGGGTTGTATAGTTTGGACTGCTATACTTACTTATAGCAAGATCGGTTGTATAGTTTGGACTGCTATACTTTCTTATAGCAAGATGGATTGTATAGTTTGGACTGCTATACTTACCTATAGCAGGATGGGTTTTATAGTTTGGACTGCTATACTTACTTATAGCAAGATGGATTGTATAGTTGGGACTGCTATACTTACTTATAGCAAGATGGATTGTATAGTTGGGACTGCTATACTTACCTATAGCAAGATGGGTTGTATAGTTTGGACTGCTATACTTACTTATAGCAAGATGGATTGTATAGTTTGGACTGCTATACTTACCTATAGCAGGATGGATTGTATAGTTTGGACTGCTATACTTAACTATAGCAAGATGGATTGTATAGTTTGGACTGCTATACTTACCTATAGCAGGATGGGTTGTATAGTTGGGACTGCTATACTTACCTATAGCAAGATGGATTGTATAGTTGGGACTGCTATACTTACCTATATCAAGATGGGTTGTATAGTTGGGACTGCTATACTTACTTATAGCAAGATGGGTTGTATAGTTGGGACTGCTATACTTACCTATAGCAAGATGGATTGTATAGTTGGGACTGCTATACTTACTTATAGCAAGATGGATTGTATAGTTGGGACTACTATACTTACCTATAGCAAGATGGGTTGTATAGTTGGAACTGCTATACTTACCTATAGCAAGATGGGTTGTATAGTTGGGACTGCTATACTTACCTATAGCAAGATGGGTTGTATAGTTGGGACTGCTATACTTACCTATAGCAAGATGGGTTGTGTAGTTGGGACTGCTATACTTACCTATAGCAAGATCGGTTGTATAGTTGGGACTGCTATACTTACTTATAGCAAGATGGGTTGTATAGTTGGGACTGCTATACTTACCTATAGCAAGATGGGTTGTATAGTTGGGACTGCTATACTTACCTATAGCAAGATGGGTTGTATAGTTGGGACTGCTATACTTACCTATAGCAGGATGGATTGTATAGTTGGGACTGCTATACTTACCTATAGCAAGATGGGTTGTATAGTTGGGACTGCTATACTTACCTATAGCAAGATGGGTTGTATAGTTGGGACTGCTATACTTACCTATAGCAAGATGGATTGTATAGTTGGGACTGCTATTCTTACTTATAGCAAGATGGATTGTATAGTTGGGACTGCTATACTTACCTATATCAAGATGGGTTGTATAGTTGGGACTGCTATACTTACCTATAGCAGGATGGATTGTATAGTTGGGACTGCTATACTTACTTATAGCAAGATGGATTGTATAGTTTGGACTGCTATACTTACCTATAGCAGGATGGATTGTATAGTTTGGACTGCTATACTTAACTATAGCAAGATGGATTGTATAGTTTGGACTGCTATACTTACCTATAGCAAGATGGGTTGTATAGTTGGGACTGCCATACTTACCTATAGCAGGATGGATTGTATAGTTGGGACTGCTATACTTACGTATAGCAAGATGGGTTGTATAGTTGGGACTGCCATACTTATTTATAGCAAGATGGGTTGTATAGTTGGGACTGCTATACTTACATATAGCAAGATGGGTTGTATAGTTGGGACTGCTATACTTACCTATAGCAAGATGGGTTGTATAGTTTGGACTGCTATACTTACTTATAGCAAGATGGGTTGTATAGTTGGGACTGCTATATTTACTTATAGTAGTATGGATTGTATAGTTAAGATTGCTATACTTACTTACTGGTAGCAGGATGGATTGTATAGTCGGATTTATTAGCAGGATGGATTGTATTGTCGGAGTTATTAGCAGGATGGATTGCATAGTCAGGATTGTTACAGAAAGATGGATTGTATAGTCAGTATAGTTATAGCAGGATGGATTATTAACCCTTATCCTGCTGACTATGGCATATGTTGTTTAAAAGTGTTTGTATCCAAGTGCTGATCATGGCATTTGTTGTTTTCTGCACCACTCTATTACCTCATCATACTTTCAGTTAAAGGGAATTTCCAAATGTATATTAGTTGAATCTTTCATTTCTACATACATACCCAGAAATGGTGTCTATATATGTGTAAGTAGTGATCATAAGCAATGGATGTACATTTTTATAGTGCCAAAATATACAAAGCATTTATGCATAAATGTTTGAATGAAAATGACAAGTGTGACTTTGAGGGGTTTGAAATTGATGTTTTGCTACAAGATTATGATATTACAAACACCGATGAAATTGTTCAGGCCCCTGGAGATATATAAAGTACGATGTCGACGTGATGCTGAGAATGGTTATGTCACATTATGACAGTGAAATCGGGAAGCACCCTTCACAGGTACCGTATGGATTCAAGTCCCAATAGATAATTCTACAGAAATAGACTGTTTATTCCTGATTATTTTCAAGAACAAGTTGTGACTGAAACAAATAGTTATGCTCAACAAAGAATTGAAAAACAAATCTCCGGCTCGTTCATCAAACTTCATATTGTCTTACCTGTATGAATTCATTTATTAATTAATTGCAACTTGTCAAATCTTTTAATTGTTGAGTTTTAAAAATTCTGTTTGAAAACTGTTTTCATGCAGTTGTATATCCCTATATTATGGAGGCAATATCTTCAGAAGTGAATAAATTATGTTGTTTTGTAGAATTCTTTTTAACCTGTGTTCACCTTTAATCACAAACAACACATAAATTGTACATGTGGTTACAAATTGATATCACGGGCAGATTGCAATGACTATTCTAAATTCAGAATTGATACCTAATATGTAGTGACATGTTGGAAATTAAAACAATAAGATTAAAATAATAAGAATTGGTCATTATTACTCAAATATTCAAATTTATTCAGCAGCAGGATCATTTAAATATATATATATATATATGTTATAGATTTATAGTCAGCATTGTTATAGCAGGACGGATTGGGTTGTCAGCATTGTTATAGCAGGATGGATTTGTATAGTCAGTATTGTTATAGCAGGACGGATTGTATTGTCAGCATTGTTATAGCAGGATGGATTGTGTTGTGTCAGCATTGTTATAGCAGGATGGATTGTATTGTCAGCATTGTTATAGCAGGATGGATTTGTATAGTCAGCATTGTTATAGCAGGATGGATTTAGAGTCAGCATTGTTATAGCAGGACGGATTGTATTGTCAGCATTGTTATAGCAGGATGGATTGTATTGTCGGCATTGTTATAGCAGAATGGATTTGTATAGTCAGCATTGTTATAGCAAGACGGATTGTATTGTCAGCATTGTTATAGCAGGATGGATTTGTATAGTCAGCATTGTTTTAGCAGGATTGATTGTATTGTCAGCATTGTTATAGCAGGATGGATCGTATAGTCAGAATTGGTATAGCTGGATAGATTGTATAGTTAGCATTGTTATAGCAGGATGGATTGTATTGTCAGCATTGTTATAGCAGGACGGATTGTGTTGTCAGCATTGTTATAGCAGGACGGATTGTATTATCAGCATTGTTATAGCAGGACGCATTGTGTTGTCAGCATTGTTATAGCAGGACGGATTGTATTATCAGCATTGTTATAGCAGGATGGATTGTATTATCAGCATTGTTATAGCAGGATGGATTGTATAGTCAGCATTGTTGTAGTAGGATAGATTGTATAGTCAGCATTGCCTATATGAAGACCTCTTGCCCTTTTGTTGGTTGGTTCATTCGTTCGTTCTTTCATTGGTTTGGGTTCCTTGTGAGCAGGATTCTGACTTCATTTCTTATCCGATTTCAATGAACCTTTTAGGAATGTTTATTTGCATAAAGTTCTCGGTTCCTATCGATAAGCGGCATGATCCATCATGCATCAGTGATTTTGGGGTTAAAAATAGATTAACATCTCAAACCTCCAATCATCGATAAGAGCATGCGTGTTGTACGTGGTTTGACTTCATTTATGGAACCAAAATCAACAACACTTCTTCACGATTCTATGGCCAAGTAGCTCAAAATTGTGCCATCGCATCATGGACTAGAAGACGACAGGGCAACACTGTGATTGCACGCTGACGATATCTTTATGCTCTATCATACCATCGCCATTACCTGCCTTCTACATGTATTTTAAGGCACCTGTACATTTGTCCCTAGTAACATGTATTCAGGTGAAAGTACTGATCGTGCAACGGAGGGATGACATGGTAGATAATCCCGCCATCATCACTGCGTCATTATCATTTTACATTTGCGTTATCGTCATCGCGCAACCACTCTTCAATTTGAGGCTACGATGGCGCGATCGTGGGCTATATGAAGACCTCTTTAGATTATTGGACCTTCGTATTATTGGACCACCGGACTATCGAACCGTCAGACTATCGGACTGTCATACTATCAAACTGTCAGATTATTGGACCGTCAGATTATTGAATCGTCGGACTATCGGACCGTCGGATTAACGAACCGTCGGACTATTGGACTATCAGACCGTCGGGCTATCGAACCCTTGGACTATCGAGTTGTTACCTGTGTTCTGTATCTGCCAAAATGGCCTACTCTTTCACTGTCCAGCAGACAGAATGGCCAACAATTATCTACTTGAAACGGACAGTCTTCTGGTCAAGTTTTCATGTTGATTACTTTCCAACGATCGACTATATTATTATTATGCAGTTTTCATTGGGTTGATTTGGAATATAAACTTCACGTGTCACTTTTATCTAACATCCTTTATATCTGCATTAAACTTCGAAGGCGATTTAAAAACTTCCTCGGCGACCATTTTCTCTGATTTGGTGGGAATTTTTTCCAAATATAGGGTAGACTACATGACATATCACAAATCATTTATACGGTATTTAGGATTGTACTTCATAGTTTCCATATTGGCGCTTAACTGTTAGACAGGCCTTGATTGTTCGCGTTTCAAGTGTTTTGTATTGTAGGACTTTAGCAGATGGAGAGTGGGCTGTTGCAGCATTTATTGTGTATATTGTTTTGTAGGACTCTTGTAGATGGATGGCGGGCTGTTGCAGCATTAATGGAACAGGAGGCTGAGTTACACAAGTAAGTTACAGACAAATACAGTCAGAATGAATTAATGCAATTGCAGTATTAAGACCATCTATTTTCTGATTTTGGGTCTAAATATCGGACCCAATCTCAATCACAGATAATGCCCCATTTCCCAATTTTCCAATTAAAAATTTAAAACATTGCACTGAAGACTGTTAAAACTGAAATAGTACCTAAATCTAATAAAAAATAATCATTGAGTAAGCCTAGAACAAAGAAATTATCTGCTGATCGTATAGAAGATCTCTTTTTACTCATGAACACCCAGTAAAGATCAACGTTATGTGATAATAGTGTGGAAAGCACTTAGTACATTGATGCCAAAAACACTTGCTACATTGATGCCTATTAAGCTCAAAGAACAGTGATGCTAAGAAATCATTAAGTACTTTGTTGCCAATAAATCATAAAGTTCATTAATGCCAATAAAGCATTTAGTACATTTATCAGTATTCTAGGATTTTTCAAAAAAACTCTTAGCAACAGGTAACAATTAACAGAATTTCACTTACCCGGAGTAAAATACCGGTAATAATAAAAATAATAAAATGTACCTACCCAAAGTAAAAAGGCATATTGAAGACTTAATTATGAGAGAATAATTAAATCAATTTTTTATACATAGTACATGTTTCTCAGGAATTTAATCAAAGTAAGCAAATACTGAGTTATAATCCCGTCTGTTGCCAAGATCAAAAAAGGAAACTTATGAATATGAAGTAATATCAAAGCTAGAATCAGAAAGTCTTTCATCTGTTTTCGATTCTGCACTTTCCGTCCTGTTGTGATTTTATCACCTTTTCCATAGGAAAGCTTAAAATTGATGTTATTGATGTTGCACTAAGAATTTACTTACCACCGGGTAAGAGGTTTAAAGCTTTTCATTTACCCAGCCCAGTTTATTTTACCTACCACAGTTCACGAGTAATTTGTAGAACTCTGTTGATGTGTATAAAGTATATAATGCAAAAAATGCATTTAGTACATCAATGCCAACGATTACATTATTGCCAACAAGTATATTGATGCCAAAAAGCTGGAATAGAAAGATTATTTTAAAAGATTGTAAGAACTTAGCAGTAATAAAAAATATTTGGGTGACGTTAGTTACACCTTACTTAATGGAGACAGATGTATTATGTGTAACAAATACAGTGCCTGATCTTTGTCACTTACTTAATGGAAACAGATGTATTATAAGTATAGAATACAGTGCCTGATCTCTGTCACTTACTTAATGGAGACAGATGTATTATAAGTATAGAATACAGTACCCGATCTCTGTCTCTTACTTAATGGAGACAGATGTATTATAAGTATAGAATACAGTGCCTGATCTCTGTCACTTACTTAATGGAGACAGATGTATTATAAGTATAGAACACAGTGCCTGATCTCTGTCACTTACTTAATGGAGACAGATGTATTATAAGTATAGAAAACAGTGCCTGATCTCTGTCTCTTACTTAATGGAGACAGATGTATTGTAAGTATAGAATACAGTGCCTGATCTCTGTCACTTACTTAATGGAGACAGATGTATTATAAGTATAGAATACAGTGCCCGATCTCTGTCACTTACTTAATGGAGACAGATGTATTATAAGTATAGAATACAGTGCCTGATCTCTGTCTCTTACTTAATGGAGACAGATGTATTATAAGTATAGAATACAGTGCCTGATCTCTGTCTCTTACTTAATGCCCGATCTCTGTCACTTACTTAATGGAGACAGATGTATTATAAGTATAGAATACAGTGCCTGATCTCTGTCACTTACTTAATGGAGACAGATGTATTATAAGTATAGAACACAGTGCCTGATCTCTGTCTCTTACTTAATGGAGACAGATGTATTGTAAGTATAGAATACAGTGCCTGATCTCTGTCTCTTACTTAATGGAGACAGATGTATTATAAGTATAGAATACAGTGCCTGATCTCTGTCTCTTACTTAATGGAGACAGATGTATTATAAGTATAGAATACAGTGCCCGATCTCTGTCTCTTACTTAATGGAGACAGATGTATTATAAGTATAGAATACAGTGCCCGATCTCTGTCACTTACTTAATGGAGATAGATGTATTATAAGTATAGAATACAGTGCCTGATCTTTGTCTCTTACTTAATGGAGACAGATGTATTATAAGTGTAGAATACAGTGCCTGATCTGTGTCACTTACTTAATGGAGACAGATGTATTGTAAGTATAGAATACAGTGCCCGATCTCTGTCTCTTACTTAATGGAGACAGATGTATTGTAAGTATAGAATACAGTGCCCGATCTCTGTCTCTTACTTAATGGAGACAGATGTATTATAAGTATAGAACACAGTGCCCGATCTCTGTCTCTTACTTAATGGAGACAGATGTATTGTAAGTATAGAATACAGTGCCTGATCTCTGTCACTTACTTAATGGAGACAGATGTATTATAAGTATAGAATACAGTGCCTGATCTCTGTCTCTTACTTAATGGAGACAGATGTATTATAAGTATAGAATACAGTGCCTGATCTCTGTCACTTACTTAATGGAGACAGATGTATTATAAGTATAGAATACAGTGCCTGATCTCTGTCACTTACTTAATGGAGACAGATGTATTATAAGTATAGAACACAGTGCCTGATCTCTGTCACTTACTTAATGGAGACAGATGTATTATAAGTATAGAATACAGTGCCTGATCTCTGTCTCTTACTTAATGGAGACAGATGTATTATAAGTATAGAATACAGTGCCTGATCTCTGTCTCTTACTTAATGGAGACAGATGTATTATAAGTATAGAATACAGTGCCTGATCTCTGTCACTTACTTAATGGAGACAGATGTATTATAAGTATAGAATACAGTGCCTGATCTCTGTCACTTACTTAATGGAGACAGATGTATTGTAAGTATAGAATACAGTGCCTGATCTCTGTCACTTACTTAATGGAGACAGATGTATTATAAGTATAGAATACAGTGCCCGATCTCTGTCTCTTACTTAATGGAGACAGATGTATTATAAGTATAGAATACAGTACCTGATCTTTGTCACTTAAAACCTCTTTACAGCTTACAAATTACATGCTCAATGATTCTATTGTGGTATGAATGGATTGAAATTCTGACTCTGAAGTTAACAAAATTTTTGGGCTTTTTTTGTTTACAGAAACCTGGGAGCAGCTCTTCTGGAAGAAATCAGTAAACCACTCCGATCACTTGTAGATCAACAACATAGGGCTAGGAAACCAGTATGTAATTATGTCACCTACATGTCATGTCATCAACATGTTGATATGTGATATACATGTCATTATGTCACCTACATATTAAGTTGCCAAAATGTCATTATGTCACCTACATGTTGTGTCATCTATATGTCATCATGTTGTCAACATATTGTCATGAGACCTACATGTTGTTTTATCACTACATGTCATTATGTCCCCTACATGTCATTATGTCCCCTACATGTCATTATGTTAGCTTCCAGTCGTTCTGTCATATCCCCTTCTTGTCCTTATGTAACCTACAAGTTGTCACCTATATTTCATGTCCCTACTACATGTTGTTATTTTCTCTTCATGTCACAGTGTCACCTAGAATTGAGACCATAGGTAACAACAGGATACCAAAAAGTAATATTTAAGACCACAAACTAGAATTTGATACATGTACCTAAAGTAACACCAGAATACCAGAAGTAATATCAAGGTTCCAAACTAGAATTGAGACCAGAAATAATACCAAGGTCCCAAACTAGAATTGAGACCAGAAGTAACACCAAGGTCCAAACTAAATTGAGACCAGAAGTAACACTTAGGTCCCAAACTAGAATTAAGGCTTGAAGTAACACCAAGACCCCAAACTGAAATGTTTCTTCTGCACTTAGACCATGATATTGGTACATTACTTCCTTGGATCAAATACAAAAATATCAGAATGGAGGATTATTCTTTGCATTTTGTTTTGTTACAGATTGAGTCTGCTGTAGACAAAAGTCTGAAAAATCTGACAGATAAACGCAGTGAGGAATATAAGGTATCATATATCTGCTATGTAACCTGTGCTAAAGGAAACTATGAAAGATATCAGGATTCTTTATAAAGCATATTACTTTTCATTTTCTAAATTCATTATATTATTCTTCCTTTATTGTTATACATATATCCATAATTTTGCTTATTTAATAACTTGATCTATACTTCCTGCTATATAAATTTGATTACATTGCTCCTTTTGCCTCATAATTTCATTTGTGCTATATTCACTGCTATCTAATATAAGCAAAATACAAGTGTGAAAAAAATCTATAATACTGTTTCCTCAAATTAAGTTGTGACAAGGAATTGATGTGTCAAAAAGATTTAACTGCATTACAATAAGTGTTGATTGCAATCAACACATTTTACAGACTAGTATTGGTTGTAAATGCTGCTTCAGTGGATTTGGTCATATACTAAAAACATTACAACTGAAACTAGATGCTGATTCAAAAATATTTGATTTTGATGAAAAAAAGAAAACAATACTAAAACAGTGTTTCACTTCTATTTCCAACTTTGAATTCATATTCCTAACCTCAGACAAACTTGCTTAATCAACCACCTGTCTTAATCAACGATTCTAGGTTCCATCTAATTGTTGGGGGCAGGCTTAGTGTAGTGGTTAAGTGCTTGGCTTATGGCGTCGACGATCCAGGTTCGATTCCCGGATCGCACCACTATGTTTAAGAGGTTGGTTACCTCCTGCTTCCATGTTGCAATATAACTGAAAAATTGTGGAAAGCGATGTAAAACACCAACCAACCAACCAACCTTCTAATTGTCTATAAAATTCAACCTGTATTAAAAGTTATTTGTCTTTAGTGAGCACCTTTCTACTTCCTTATGGTGGTCACATAAAACAGATTTAATTTACTATGTCTAAAATATAACTGATTACTATGGGCATTGGTTGTTCTTTTGTCTTTGTTATTCCTCAGGCTGTTGTTTTGCTCCTCTGATTACTGGCATTGTTCTTGTCTTTGTCACTTTGTTATTCCTCAGGCTGTTGTTCTGCCCCTCTGATTACTGGCATTTTTTTTTTGTCTTTTTAGCTCACCTGAGCCAAAGGCTCAAGTGAGCTATTGTGATCAATCACCGTCCGTCGTCCGTCCGTCGTTAACTTTTCACATTTTCGACTTCTTCTCCAGAACCACTGAACAGAATTTGATGAAACTTGATAAGCATGTAGTACTCATGGTCCCCTACAAGTGTTGTTGTTTTTTCGTCCGGATTCATCAACAGGTGGCGCCACCACAGGCAAAAGTAGGTCAAAGAGGGTACCCTCCTTTGACAAACTTCTTCTTCAGACTGGGGGCATACAGAGACAAACCGAATGCATAGGAATGATCTAGAGGGATGTGTGAAGAAGTGTTGTTATTTTTGGTTCCGTTCCGAAATCAAATTTTTGACGTTTTTTGGACGTTTTTTTGTACTTGGTAGTTTTAATGCAGAAAAGAGGTATTTTTTTCTTTTAGTAAACATTGATGCATTAATTTGGTTTAATTTGATCATTTTGATGGTAAGAAATACTACTGCGAAGAAAATTTTTCAATATTTTATGTTTTGGATTTTTTATGAATTTTTTAAGACTTTCAAGAAAAAGGGGGGTGGGATAATTGGTGTAAACATTTCACAGTTTGAACTTTTTCTTCGGAACCACTTGCTGGAATTCAATGAAACTTGGCATGCATCAAATACTCAAGGTCCCCGACAAATGTGGTCATCTTTGATAGGATCCATGAACAGGTGGCACCACCACAGACAAAAGTAGGTCACAGAGGGTACCCTCCTTTGACAAACTTCTTATTCAGATCGGGTGCATACAGCAACAAACCGACTGCATAGGAATGATTTAGAGGCATATGGGAAGAAGTGTTGATATTTTTGGTTCCATTCCGAAATCAAATTTTTGACGTTTTTTCATTTTTATTTTGGACTTTGTTATTTTAATGCATTAAAGAGTTATTATTTTCTTTTAGTAAACATTGATGCATTCATTTGGTTTCATTTAATCATTTCTATGGTAAGGAATGCTGGTGCGAAGGAATTTTTTCAATATCTCGATTTTTGAATTTTTTATGAATTTTTTAAGACTTCCAAGAAAAGGGGGGGGGGGGGACAATTTTTCATATCTTCAACTTGATCTACAGAACAACTTGAAGGATTGTGATATAACTGGGTAGGATGCAAGTACTCATAGTCCTTTTCAAAGGTTTTGTTTTTTGTGCGGATCATCCAAATTGGTTAACAGATAATGCCACCACGTCTAAAAGTAGGTCTCACAATGGTACATATACCACTTGGTAATTGAAATATGGAGAGTAGCGGTTCAAATCCAGCTGTGGTCAAAAAATTTTTTTTTTTTTTTTACACATCTAAATAAGTTTTTAGATGTTTCTCAACACTCAACATATGAAATTAGGAATTTTACGTTTAAGACTTCCAAAAAAAAAAGGGGGGGGGGGTTTGGCCATTTTTCACATTTTCAACTTTTTCTACAAAACTGTTTGAAGGATTTTAATAAATCTTGGTAGAAATAAGTCACTTATGATCCTCTTCAAATTCTGTTGTTTTCGTCCAGACCTCTTTACAGGTGGCGCCACCATAGTCAAGAGTAGGTCACAAAAGAGTTCCCTCGTTTAACAATATTCTTTTTCATATGGGCTGTATACAGAGACAAACAGAATGCATAGAAATGATCTAGAGGGATGAGTGAAGATGTATTGTCATTTTGGTTCCCTTCCAAAATCAAATTTTAGAATTTTTTTCGACATTTCTTTGGACTTGGTGATTCAATGCAGAAAAAAGTGTCATATTTCCTAGTTAATTGATAATGATGATTTCTTATGGACTATTGTGATCATAATTATGGTAAGGATTGTTACTTTGAAAGAATTTTGTCAATATCTCAATTTTTGGATTTTCTATGAATTTTTTAAGACTTCCAAATGAGGGTGTATAGGAACAATTCAATCACATTTTTCACTTCTGCTGTTATACCACATGAAAGATTTTTATGAAACATGGAATACATGAAGTACTAAAAGTCCTCTATCAATTTGGTAAATTTCATCCAAATTGGTTAACAGATAATGCCACCATGTCTAAAAAGCAGTTCTCACAATAGTACATATACCACTTGGTAATTGAAATATGGAGAGTAGCGGTTCAAATCCAGCTGTGGTCAAATTTTTTTTTTCATTTCTTTACACATCTAAATAAGTTTTTAGATGTTTCTCAACACTCAACATATGAAATTAGGCAATTTTAAGTTAGATCTGGACAATATTTCAAACAATTGTTGTTCATGACCCAGACTTGAAATCAGTCAACAAAAGGCCCCACCTAAAGAAAATGACTAACTTGTTGCCCTGAATGACTTCTTGCAGAGACAAAGGAAATGCTTAATATCAAAATCACCTGAATGGATGTGCAAAAAAGTGTTGTTTTTTTATTCTAGCCTGAAATAAAATTTGACATATTTTCAACTTCTGTGTTGACTTAGTCACATTAATGCAAAAATAAATGAATTCTTCCTTCATGCATGACTGATAATCTAGGTACTCAGGTGAGCGATATAGGCCCACTTGGGCCTCTTGTTTACTGTTATTCTTCAGGTTGTTGTTCTGCCCCTCTGATTACTGTCATTGTTTTTTGTCTTTGTCACTTTGTTATTCCTCAGGCTGTTGTTCTGCCCCTCTGATTACTGGCATTGTTTTTTGTCTTTTTTACTTTGTTATTCCTCAGGCTGTTGTTCTGCCCCTCTGATTACTGGCATTGTTCTTGTCTTTGTCACTTTGTTATTCCTCAGGCTGTTGTTCTGCCCCTCTGATTACTGGCATTTTTTTTTTTGTCTTTTTTACTGTTATTCTTCAGGTTGTTGTTCTGCCCCTCTGATTACTGGCATTGTTCTTGTCTTTGTCACTTTGTTATTCCTCAGGCTGTTGTTCTGCCCCTCTGATTACTGTCATTGTTTTTTGTCTTTTTTACTTTGTTATTCCTCAGGTTGTTGTTTTGCTCCTCTGATTACTGGCATTGTTCTTGTCTTTGTCACTTTGTTATTCCTCAGGCTGTTGTTCTGCCCCTCTGATTACTGGCATTGTTCTTGTCTTTGTCACTTTGTTATTCCTCAGGCTGTTGTTCTGCCCCTCTGATTACTGTCATTGTTTTTTGTCTTTTTTTACTTTGTTATTCCTCAGGCTGTTGTTCTGCCCCTCTGATTACTGGCATTGTTCTTGTCTTTGTCACTTTGTTATTCCTCAGGCTGTTGTTCTGCCCCTCTGATTACTGTCATTGTTTTTTGTCTTTTTTACTTTGTTATTCCTCAGGCTGTTGTTCTGCCCCTCTGATTACTGGCATTGTTCTTGTCTTTGTCACTTTGTTATTCCTCAGGCTGTTGTTCTGCCCCTCTGATTACTGTCATTGTTTTTTGTCTTTGTCACTTTGTTATTCCTCAGGCTGTTGTTCTGCCCCTCTGATTACTGGCATTGTTCTTGTCTTTGTCACTTTGTTATTCCTCAGGCTGTTGTTCTGCCCCTCTGATTACTGTCATTGTTTTTTGTCTTTGTCACTTTGTTATTCCTCAGGCTGTTGTTCTGCCCCTCTGATTACTGGCATTGTTCTTGTCTTTGTCACTTTGTTATTCCTCAGGCTGTTGTTCTGCCCCTCTGATTACTGGCATTGTTTTTTGTCTTTTTTACTTTGTTATTCCTCAGGCTGTTGTTCTGCCCCTCTGATTACTGGCATTGTTTTTTGTCTTTGTCACTTTGTTATTCCTCAGGCTGTTGTTCTGCCCCTCTGATTACTGGCATTGTTCTTGTCTTTGTCACTTTGTTATTCCTCAGGCTGTTGTTCTGCCCCTCTGATTACTTGCATTGTTTTTTGTCTTTTTTACTTTGTTATTCCTCAGGCTGTTGTTCTGCCCCTCTGATTACTGGCATTGTTTTTTGTCTTTGTCACTTTGTTATTCCTCAGGCTGTTGTTCTGCCCCTCTGATTACTGGCATTGTTTTTTGTCTTTTTTACTTTGTTATTCCTCAGGCTGTTGTTCTGCCCCTCTGATTACTGGCATTGTTTTTTGTCTTTGTCACTTTGTTATTCCTCTGGTTTTGTTTTGCTCCTCTGATTACTGGCATTGTTTTTTGTCTTTTTTACTTTGTTATTCCTCAGGCTGTTGTTTTGCTCCTCTGATTACTGGCATTGTTTTTTGTCTTTTTTACTTCGTTATTCCTCAGGCTGTTGTTCTGCCCCTCTGATTACTGGCATTGTTTTTTGTCTTTTTCACTTTGTTATTCCTCAGGCTGTTGTTTTCCCCTCTGATTACTGGCATTGTTTTTTGTCTTTGTCACTTTGTTATTCCTCAGGCTGTTGTTTTGCCCCTCTGATTACTGGCATTGTTTTTTGTCTTTTTTACTTTGTTATTCCTCAGGTTGTTGTTTTACTCCTCTGATTACTGGCATTGTTTTTTGTCTTTTTTACTTTGTTATTCCTCAGGTTTTGTTTTGCCCCTCTGATAACTGGCATTGTTTTTTGTCTTTTTTACTTTGTTATTCCTCAGGTTTTGTTTTGCCCCTCTGATTACTGGCATTGTTTTTTGTCTTTTTTACTTTGTTATTCCTCAGGTTGTTGTTTTGCTCCTCTGATAACTGGCATTGTTTTTTGTTTTTTTTACTTTGTCATTCCTCAGGTTTTGTTTTGCCCCTCTGATTACTGGCATTGTTTTTTGTCTTTTTTACTTTGTTATTCCTCAGGTTGTTGTTTTGCTCCTCTGATTACTGGCATTGTTTTTTGTCTTTTTTACTTTGTTATTCCTCAGGTTTTGTTTTGCTCCTCTGATTACTGGCATTGTTTTTTGTCTTTGTCACTTTGTTATTCCTCAGGCTGTTGTTTTGCTCCTCTGAGTACTAGCATTGTTCTTGTCTTTGTCACTTTATTATTCCTCAGGCTGTTGTTTTGCCCCTCAGATTACTGGCATTGTTTTTTGTCTTTGTCACTTTGTTATTCCTCAGGCTGTTGTTCTGCCCCTCTGATTACTGGCATTGTTTTTTGTCATTTATACTTTGTTATTTCTCAGGCTGTTTTTTGCCCCTCTGACTACTAGCATTGTTCTTGTCTTTGTCACTTTGTTATTCCTTTGTTTTGCTCCTCTGGTTATTCTGGTTGTTCTTTCGTTATTCATCAAGCTGTCTTTCTGTCCCTCGTGTTATGCTGATTGTTCTTTTGTTTTGGTTATTCATTAGACTGTTGTTGTTCCTCTAGATACTCTGATTGTGGTATTGTCATTGTAATTAGTTCCCTGCTAATGAAACTGAAGGGGACTATAGTGTTTATTGTTGTCCGTCTGTCTGTGCGGATGGTTTCCAGACAATAAATTCAGTGAAGAATGACCAATTTGCTTCAAATTCATACAATGTAAGCTTAATGAAAGATCTAATGTGGAATTGATTTTGGAGTCCAACTAAAAATAGACATTTATTATTGTATTTCGGTTTCCAGATTATAACATGAGTTAGGAATGATTGATTTCTTTTAAACTTCATATAAGAGTAGCTCATGTTAAGGTGTAGGGTAGAATTGACTTTTGGGTCAAAAGGTCAATTCTAAAAATCACTGTTACTAAAGATAGACATTTATCACTGCATTTCATTTGCCAGATAGTAACTTGAGATAAAAATAATTAATTACTTTTAATCTTCATATAGGGCTAGCTTATGTAAAGGTGTAAGGTGAGATTGAAACTAAAAATATACATCAGCATAGTTCAGTTGTAGACTTAGTACTGAAAATAGTAATTCACCACTGTTTCAGTTTCCAAATGATGACTGTAGATACTGATGCCAGATATGAATAAAATGATACTATTTTTTGTTGTTAGCATTAATAAAAACAATCCCAAACTGTACAGTATTATCACCGTGGCGTAGGTGTGCCTCTGACACTAACTTATAAGTGCTGAGGCTGCTGGGGGAATTAGCTCTGCTGCCATGCGATAATAGTCAAATATTAAGCTGCCTAACATTCAGTTAGGCAGTCAAGTCTACAATCAAGTAGTTTCAATATAACTGTCACAATCCAGAATTACAGTTTCAACATTTATTGTCAATCTTCCATAGTTCAGTTTACACACAAATAACAGTCCACTATATACATTATTTACAAGTGCCTGGCTAACTTATGTAGTATTCATATGGTATTTTCAAAATTAATGTGGAAATGATTTTGGTATCATTTCCACTCAGTCATAGTATTGTCAACATTTATATATTATAGAAGTTGCTTCTTTGTTGTATATAATTATGCATTTCATATTTTGCTTTCAATTTCACTTGAACTTGACATAAACTTCACAGAATCCAATGTTATTATCCCTTGCGGAGGGGATATAGTAACACAACTGTCCGTATGTATGTATGTATGTTTGTATGTATGTGTGTGTGTGTGTTTGCTTGTCTGGGCCATAACTTTTTAATGCCTTGACGGATTTCAATAATATTATACATGACTGTTGCTTACATCTCAAGGAAGTGTAATGACCTTGTCTCAGGGTCAAATTCTCGAGGTCAAGGTCACAATGGGCTGGATTGGTAAAAAATTGATTGAATTTTATGCCATGCTAGGGGATGCTAAGCTTAGCGTTGCTCTTGTTAATTATTAAATCATGCAAAAAGTTATCAAGTTCACATAGCTGTTTCATATTGCTTATAAGGTATTAGTCACTTCAAAGGCACAGGATGTGGCAGGGGACGAGTGTTGCATATACGAGTGTTGCATGCATCACTGACTGTAAGCTTGTTCATCTCTGTCGTTCTGCTCCTCAAGTTACTTTGATGAATTATTTGCTCAGTCCTGTAGCATCAGGAGACCTCATACTAAATATCATTGTTTGTTGTCACTGTAATAGGCAAAGAAGACCTGCTACACATGTGCCAAGGAAAATGAGAAGGGAAATGAAGCACGAACAGATAGTAAGAATGGCAAAGGGAAACACTCAGAGAAAGATATGTTAAAAGTAAATACAACATAATACTGAAGGAAATGCTATTCTTAATTTTTCCGGATAGAAAAAATGTTATAAATAAATAACTTTACCATGTAAAACAAATTTTCTACTATTAAATCCGTACTCAGATTTATTGCCTAATATGTGCATAATGAATTTACTTCTTTCGAGTTGATGACTGGAGAATAATTATTTAGTAATTATAAAACTGTCTTTGTGTAATATGTAAATAAGAAATTGTTGTCAACATCATTGCTAAATGACTCAAAAATTGTTAAATGGAAACTAAAGAGGTTTTGATATTGTAGCTGGATAAGAAGTGTGAATCGACAGCCAAGCAGCTGAAGAAAGCGGACAAGGATTACTGTGAACTGTGTGAGCGAGCAGAGGCTGCCAGACAGGAATGGGAATTCTCTGTCAGTAAGGTACGTACTCGGAACAGTGTGAGTTGATGCTATTAGACAGGAATGGGAGTTCTCTGTCAGTAAGGTACGTACTGGGAACAGTGTGAGCGGAAACTACCAGACAGGAATGGGAATTCTTTGTCAGCAAGGTACGTACTGGGAACAGTGTGAGCGGAGGCTGCCAGACAGGAATGGGAATTCTCTGTCAGCAAGGTACATACTGGGAACAATGGGAGTCAAGGCTTCCAGACAGGAATGGGAATTCTTTGTCTGCAAGTTACATACTGGGAACAGTGTGAGTCGAGGCTACCAAACAGGAATGGGAATTCTCTGTCAGCAAGGTACGTACTGGGACCAGTGTGAGCTGAGGCTACCAGACAGGAATGAGTATTCTCTGTCAGCAAGGTACGTACTGGGAACAGTGTAAGTCGACGCTGCCAGACAGGAATGGGAATTCTCTGTCATCAAGGTACATACTGGGAACAGTGTGAGTCGAGGCTACCAGACAGGAATGGGAGTTCTCTGTCAGCAAGGTACGTACTGTGAACTGTGTAACCGAGCAGAGGCTGCCAGACAGGAATGGGAATGCTCTGTCAGTAAGGTACATACTGGGAACAGTGTGAGTCGAAACTACCAGACAGGAATGAGAATTCTCTGTCAGCAAGGTACGTACTGGGAACAGTGTGAGTCGACGCTGCCAGACAGGAATGGGAATTCTCCGTCAGCAAGGTACATACTGGGAACAGTGTGAGTTGAGGCTGCTAGACAGGAATGGGGGTTTTCTGTCAGCAAGATATGTACTGCGAATTGTGTTAGTCGAGGCTGCCACACAAGAATGGGAATTCTCTATCAGCAAGGTACATACTGCACATTGTGTGAGTAGAGGCTACCAGACAGGAATGGGAATTCACTATCAGCAAGGTACATACTGTGCATTGTGTGAGTAGAGGATGCCAGACAGGAATGGGAATTCACTATCAGCAAGGTACGTACTGTGCATTGTGTGAGTAGAGGCTACCAGACAGGAATAGGATTCACTATCAGCAAGGTACGTACTGTGCATTACGTGAGTAGAGGATGCCAGACAGGAATGGTTTCGTAGTTCTTTGTCAGCAAGGTATGTACTGGGAACAATGTGAGTTCAGACTGCCAGATAGGAATAAGAGTTCTAGGTATTCTTTCGCCTTGATAGGGCAACATGTTTTGTCATGTGACAGCGACTGCATACATTGAATATTGCAGCGCAGTTGCCCTGCTTACTTGCATATAAAGGATATGCAGTGGATATGTAAATATTATATTTGTAAAATCCTTAAAATTTTTATATGATGGTAAATATCACAGAATGATACAATACTTATAGTGATGTAAAATTATGTAGTAATGCATCAATACAATATTTTGATGACATAATTCTAATACAGTTATTTACATTAATTAGTTAGGGGCAGGCTTGGTGTAGTGGTTAAGTAATTGACTTGCAGTGCCGATGATCTGGGTTTGATTCCTGGATTGTGTCTCTATGTTTAAGAGGTTGGTAACCTCCTGCTTCCATGTTGCAGTATAAATGAAAGATTGTTGAAAGCGACGTAAAACACCAATCAACCAACCAGCCATCATTAATTAGTTAATTAGAGGACCATAAGCTTGTTGTATTAGCTTGTGGTATTCTATTTTCAAATCCTATTTTTCTAACAACATTCCAGTGATTCTTTTTTTATCACAAGTTTTGAAAACATACATTTAAACCATGTCTTTTTATTTTATCAGATATTAGAAATCTTAAAAACAGATTTAATATGCACTTCTGAATCAGAAAATTTTGGTATGTGAAAAAGTTTGAAAATTTAGTTTGAAAGTTTAGTTAAACAAACTATGCTTCTATGGAACTTTGAATAAGACACGAGTTTATCCTATGTAGTAGGGATGAAACTCACCAAGATTGAAACATAAAAACCATCACATACAATACGAATGTGGCTCACAGTTCATAGTTACAAACAGTCTCGGTAATACATTTACATCCTTTTAGGGCAGTTCACAATTACAGGCATTGTAGGTAATACATTTATATCCTTACAGGGCAGTTCACAGTTACAGACATTGTAGGTAATACATTTATATCCTTACAGGGCAGTTCACAATTACAGGCATTGTAGGTAATACATTTATATCCTTACAGGGCAGTTCACAGTTACAGGCATTGTAGGTAATACATTTATATCCTTACAGGGCAGTTCACAGTTACAGACATTGTAGGTAATACATTTATATCCTTACAGGGCAGTTCACAATTACAGGCATTGTAAGTAATACATTTATTTCCTTACAGGGCAGTTCACAATTACAGACATTGTAGATAATGCATTTATATCCTTACAGGGCAGTTCACAGTTACAGACAGTGTAGGTAATACATTTATATCCTTACAGGGCAGTTCACAATTACAGGCATTGTAAGTAATACATTTATTTCCTTACAGGGCAGTTCACAATTACAGACATTGTAGATAATGCATTTATATCCTTACAGGGCAGTTCACAGTTACAGGCATTGTAGGTAATGCATTTATATCCTTACAGGGCAGTTCACAGTTACAGGCATTGTAGGTAATACATTTATATCCTTACAGGGCAGTTCACAGTTACAGACAATATAGGTAATACATTTATATCCTTAGAGGGCAGTTCACAGTTACAGGCATTGTAGGTAATACATTTATATCCTTACAGGGCAGTTCACAGTTACAGACAATATAGGTAATACATTTATATCCTTACAGGGCAGTTCACAATTACAGGCATTGTAGGTAATACATTTATATCCTTACAGGGCAGTTCACAATTACAGGCATTGTAGGTAATACATTTATATCCTTACAGGGCAGTTCACAATTACAGGCATTGTAGGTAATACATTTATATCCTTACAGGGCAGTTCACAGTTACAGACATTGTAGGTAAAACATTTATATCCTTACAGGGCAGTTCACAGTTACAGACATTGTAAGTAATACATTTATATCCTTACAGGGCGGTTCACAGTTACAGACAATATAGGTAATACATTTATATCCTTACAGGGCAGTTCACAGTTACAGGCATTGTAGGTAATACATTTATATCCTTACAGGGCAGTTCACAGTTACAGACATTGTAGGTAATACATTTATATCCTTACAGGGCAGTTCACAGTTACAGACAATATAGGTAATACATTTATATCCTTACAGGGCAGTTTACAGTTACAGGCATTGTAGGTAATACATTTATATAGTTACAGGGCAGTTCACAGTTACAGGCATTGTAGGTAATACATTTATATCCTTACAGGGCAGTTCACAGTTTCAGGCATTGTAGGTAATACATTTATATCCTTACAGGGCAGTTCACAGTTACAGGCATTGTAGGTAATACATTTATATCCTTACAGGGCAGTTCACAGTTACAGACATTGTAGGTAATACATTTATATCCTTACAGGGCAGTTCACAGTTACAGGCATTGTAGGTAATACATTTATATCCTTACAGGGCAGTTCACAGTTACAGACATTGTAGGTAATACATTTATATCCTTACAGGGTAGTTCACAGTTACAGACATTGTAGGTAATACATTTATATCCTTACAGGGCAGTTCACAGTTACAGACATTGTAGGTAATACATTTATATCCTTACAGGGCAGTTCACAGTTAGAGGCATTGTAGGTAATACATTTATATACTTAGAGGGCAGTTCACAGTTACAGGCATTGTAGGTAATACATTTACATCCTTAGAGGGCAGTTCACAGTTACAGGCATTGTAGGTAATACATTTATATCCTTACAGGGCAGTTCACAGTTACAGACATTGGAGGAAGAAAGAATGTCCAAGTTAGCAGAATATCTTAACCAATATAACAGTCATGTCTCAGTCATGGGACCCAGGCTTACTCAGGTATGTTATCACTGACCAAGGCTTACCCAGGTATGTTATCACTGACCAAGGCTTACCCAGGTATGTTATCACTGACCAAGGCTTACCCAGGTATGTTATCACTGACCAAGGCTTACCCAGGTATGTTATCACTGACCAAGGCTTGCCCAGGTATGTTATCACTGACCAAGGCTTGCCCAGGTATGTTATCACTGACCAAGGCTTACCCAGGTATGTTATCACTGACCAAGGCTTGCCCAGGTATGTTATCACTGACCAAGGCTTGCCCAGGTATGTTATCACTGACCAAGGCTTACCCAGGTATGTTATCACTGACCAAGGCTTACCCAGGTATGTTATCACTGACCAAGGCTTACCCAGGTATGTTATCACTGACCAAGGCTTACCCAGGTATGTTATCACTGACCAAGGCTTACTCAGGTATGTTATCACTGACCAAGGCTTATATGATTTATCACTTTACATGGTTTGTTATCTTTGACCAAGGCTTACATGGGTTGCTATAACTGACCAAGGTTTACCCAGATTTGTTATCTCTGACCAAGGCTTACTTAATTTGTTATCACTGACCAAGGCTTAAATGGTTTGTTATCACTGACCAGGGCTTGCACAGGCACTTGCCACACAGGTGTTAACAAAAGTTGAGGTCCACAATTACATGGGTGTTATCAGGTGTTCATGAGGTCCACACTTACACAGGTGTTACAATGAGTTGTGAGATCAACACTTACACAAGTGTTATCAGGTGTTATGATGTCCATACTTACACAGGTGTCATCAGCTGTTATGAGGTCCACACTTCCACAGGTGTTACAAGGAGTTATGAGATCTACACTTACACAGGCGTTACAAGGAGTTGTGAGATCCATACTTACTGAAGTATGAGGTCCACACTTACACAGATGTTACAAGGTGTAGTGAGATCCACACTTACACAGCTGTTATTAGGTTTTATGAGGTCTATATTTACACAGGTGTTATCAAGCGTTATGAGGTCTACACTTGTGTGTAACTGATAATACTAGTCAGAGGTGTGAGACAGTGCTTGGTGTGTAGCTGATAACACTAGTCAGAGGTGTTAGAGAGTGCTTGGTGTGTAGCTGATAACACTAGTCAAAGGTGTAAGGGAGTGCCTGCTGTGTAGCTGATAACACAAGTCAGAGGTGTGAGGGAGTGCTTGCTATGTAGCTGATAACACTAGTTAGAGGTGTAAGGCAGTGCTTGCTGTGTAGCTGATAACACTAGTCAGAGGTGTTAGAGAGTGCTTGGTGTGTAGCTGATAACACTAGTCAGAGGTGTTAAAGAGTGCTTGCTGTGTAGCTGATAACACTAGTCAGAGGTGTTAGAGAGTGCTTGCTGTGTAGCTGATAACACTAGTCAGAGGTGTGAGGGAGTGCTTGGTGTGTAGCTGATAACACTAGTCAGAGGTATGAGGGAGTGCTTGGTGTGTAGCTGATAACACTAGTCAGAGGTGTTAGAGAGTGCTTGGTGTGTAGCTGATAACACTAGTCAGAGGTGTAAGGGAGTGCCTGCTGTGTAGCTGATAACACTAGTCAGAGGTGTGAGGGAGTGCTTGCTATGTAGCTGATAACACTGGTTAGAGGTGTAAGGCAGTGCTTGGTGTGTAGCTGATAACACTAGTCAGAGGTGTAAGAGAGTGCTTGGTGTGTAGCTGATAACACTAGTCAGAGGTGTGAGGGAGTGCTTGCTGTGTAGCTGATAACACTAGTCAGAGGTATGAGGGAGTGCTTGGTGTGTAGCTGATAACACTAGTCAGAGGTGTTAGAGAGTGCTTGGTGTGTAGCTGATAACACTAGTCAGAGGTGTAAGGGAGTGCCTGCTGTGTAGCTGATAACACTAGTCAGAGGTGTGAGGGAGTGCTTGCTATGTAGCTGATAACACTGGTTAGAGGTGTAAGGCAGTGCTTGCTGTGTAGCTGATAACACTAGTCAGAGGTGTAAGAGAGTGCTTGGTGTGTAGCTGATAACACTAGTCAGAGGTGTTAGAGAGTGCTTGCTGTGTAGCTGATAACACTAGTCAGAGGTGTTAGAGAGTGCTTGCTGTGTAGCTGATAACACTAGTCAGAGGTGTGAGGGAGTGCTTGCTGTGTAGCTGATAACACTAGTCAGAGGTATGAGGGAGTGCTTGGTGTGTAGCTGATAACACTAGTCAGAGGTGTTAGAGAGTGCTTGGTGTGTAGCTGATAACACTAGTCAGAGGTGTAAGGGAGTGCCTGCTGTGTAGCTGATAACACTAGTCAGAGGTGTAAGGGAGTGCCTGCTGTGTAGCTGATAACACTAGTCAGAGGTGTGAGGGAGTGCTTGGTGTGTAGCTGATAACACTAGTCAGAGGTGTGAGGGAGTGCTTGCTATGTAGCTGATAACACTGGTTAGAGGTGTAAGGCAGTGCTTGGTGTGTAGCTGATAACACTAGTCAGAGGTGTAAGAGAGTGCTTGGTGTGTAGCTGATAACACTAGTCAGAGGTGTGAGGGAGTGCTTGGTGTGTAGCTGATAACACTAGTCAGAGGTGTGAGGGAGTGCTTGGTGTGTAGCTGATAACACTAGTCAGAGGTGTAAGGGAGTGCCTGCTGTGTAGCTGATAACACTAGTCAGAGGTGTGAGGGAGTGCTAGCTATGTAGCTGATAACACTGGTTAGAGGTGTAAGGCAGTGCTTGCTGTGTAGCTGATAACACTAGTCAGAGGTGTAAGAGAGTGCTTGGTGTGTAGCTGATAACACTAGTCAGAGGTGTGAGGGAGTGCTTGGTGTGTAGCTGATAACACTAGTCAGAGGTGTAAGGGAGTGCCTGCTGTGTAGCTGATAACACTAGTCAGAGGTATGAGGCAGTGCTTGCTGTGTAGCTGATAACACTAGTCAGAGGTATGAGGCAGTGCTTGCTGTGTAGCTGATAACACTAGTCAGAGGTGTGAGGGAGTGCTTGGTGTGTAGCTGATAACACTAGTCAGAGGTGTTAGAGAATGCTTGGTGTGTAGCTGATAACACTAGTCAGAGGTATGAGGCAGTGCTTGATGTGTAGCTGATAACACTAGTCAGAGGTGTTAGAGAGTGCTTGGTGTGTAGCTGATAACACTAGTCAGAGGTGTGAGGGAGTGCTTGGTGTGTAGCTGATAACACTAGCCAGAGGTGTGAGGGAGTGCTTGGTGTGTAGCTGATAACACTAGTCAGAGGTATAAGGCAGTGCTTGGTTTGTAGCTGATAACACTAGTCAGAGGTATGAGGCAGTGCTTGGTGTGTAGCTGATAACACTAGTCAGAGGTGTGAGGGAGTGCTTGGTGTGTAGCTGATAACACTAGTCAGAGGTATGAGGCAGTGCTTGGTGTGTAGCTGATAACACTAGTCAGAGGTGTGAGGGAGGGCTTGCTGTGTAGCTGATAACACTAGTCAGAGGTGTGAGGGAGTGCTTGGTGTGTAGCTGATAACACTAGTCAGAGGTGTTAGAGAGTGCTTGCTGTGTAGCTGATAACACTAGTCAGAGGTATGAGGCAGTGCTTGATGTGTAGCTGATAACACTAGTCAGAGGTGTTAGAGAGTGCTTGGTGTGTAGCTGATAACACTAGTCAGAGGTATGAGGCAGTGCTTGGTGTGTAGCTGATAACATTAGCCAGAGGTGTGAGGGAGTGCTTGGTGTGTAGCTGATAACACTAGTCAGAGGTATGAGGCAGTGCTTGGTGTGTAGCTGATAACACTAGTCAGAGGTATGAGGCAGTGCTTGGTGTGTAGCTGATAACACTAGTCAGAGGTGTGAGGCAGTGCTTGGTGTGAAGCTGATAACACTAGTCAGAGGTGTGAGGCAGTGCTTGGTTTGTAGCTGATAACACTAGACAGAGGTGTTAGAGAGTGCTTGGTGTGTAGCTGATAACACTAGTCAGAGGTGTGAGGGAGTGCTTGCTGTGTAGCTGTAATTTTTTGTGGAGTAATTAAGATACGGCATGAAAATGAATATTATAGTACAATAATGATGACCTTTGTATTATATCTATAGAACTGTGACAGACTACATGAGGCAGTGATCTCAGTGGATCTCCAGGGTGATCTACGAAACGTTGCACAGTCCCGTGGCTCATCCAGTAATATGCAGGAGCAGATTCTGTTTGACTGTTATGTAAGTGTATTCTAGCTGTAGGCATTCTGGAGCACAAAAGTTATGTTACATGCATTGATAACAGAAGACTATAAAACTCTTTATATGTTACCATAGAATGTGAAGGTAAATGTCCCTGAGGGTTGCAAAAACCTGTGAAACCCAATGAATGCAATAGCAAACACCATGTTTCAAGCACTGATAAAAGGGAATATAGGATTTACTCAGTCTTAGCGAAACTTACTTTTGATTTACAGGACATTCCGTCTGGTAAGTCTGTATGGTATACCTGACCGAATTAATTTTTACCTGACCAACAAAAAAGGCAATAAACACATAAAATTAAAACATTTCTGGTTTGATTTATTTCTACATGTATCACTCTCTTGAGAATATAAACAAGTTCACCTAGACATCACTTTGCTCACCGAAGTTATCACAAAATTCATCATTATTTTTGTTTACACATAATTCGTCAAAAAGCTCCATGTCGTCATCATTTCAATAACTGCACTGACCCTCATATTACTGCATCCTTTAATAAATTAGTTTTGCTGATACCCGTGCAGTTTTTGTAAATAATGCATGGTATCTACTAGCTGTATCAACAACAAATAAAATCTAAAGGACAATTGATCACATTCCATTGTTCAGATTGTCAAGATGAAAAGATATTAAAAAGCAGTTTTGTTATATAGTATATTGCTTGTTTGTTGGAATCATCAAAATTGAATGTATTACATTTCATTGAAACACCATGAAAAGATAACTCTTCAGACATGATATTGACTTGGAAGATGAATATAATCTCATACACAGAATAAAAGGAAAATGTGTAAAAAATATGTCATATTAATAAACACATAAATGAAAAATGGTAATCCAACCAATAATGATATATGTATAACAATAGATCATACATATAATCTCAATCATTGTGAACCATTTCTGGAATCTGCCAATGTAAACATTCAGTGAAAAGAAAACAGAATATGTAAAAAATGAACAGAAAGTAGATCTACATGTCATGGAAGGCGATAGTTCTGTAAATGGAACAGATATAGTATCAAATGTAATCATCAATCCATATGCCCTGATGATGAATGAACTGTTGGTAGGAGAGGGGTGGAGTTGGGACATATGCCCTGATGATGAATGCTGTTGGTAGGAGAGGGATGGAATTGGGACATATGCCCTGATGATGAATGAACAGTTGGTAGGAGAGGGGTGGAGTTGGGACATATGCCCTGATGATGAATGAACTGTTGGTAGGAGAGGGGTGGAGTTGGGACATATGCCCTGATGATGAATGAACTGTTGGTAGGAGAGGGGTGGAGTTGGGACATATGCCCTGATGATGAATGAACAGTTGGTAGGAGAGGGGTGGAGTTGGGACACTTGGCAAAGAGTATGGTGCATGTTGTTTATCATTCACCATTTAGATGGTTGTATCAACATTTTGTTGTGATGTGGGTTGTAATATTAAATACTTTTTAGTCTAAATATATTTTAGTAAGAGGAGAAACCAGTAAATGCATATGGATATTTTATTTTATTTTCAGCTGGCCAAGTAAATCTTTATGTCAACGTAATTCAAAAATAGACATTAGAAACGTTTGAATTGTTATTTTCATAATGAAATACCCATTAGAAATTGCCTTATTTTGTGGGACATTGTTTATTATGATCACATTTTACCTTCTAGTATTTTCAAGGTTACTGTAGGAGAATAAGTTTAGAGGCAGTCAATAATGTTTTGTCATAACTTTTAGCGGTGTACCTTTCCTTTTTGGTCGGAATTGCATAGCAATTCCACACCCTAGTCGTTACAATATGCTATGGAGAATGCGTGGAACGCAGAAAATACCTCCTCGTGTATAAATAGTGCGTCGATATTTAGAAAAAGCGTGATTAGATTTACTTTCAGTACTTATAATTCATATTGTACGGGTCAATACAAGATAAGTTTGATCAGATGAGAAAATGGATGTGCCGTTATTCCATCGATTTAGACGAGTTATATTCATGCGCTGGAGGACATGCAGTCTTTCCGAATACTCGACGGAAAGTCCCGAAAAAGTACGATTGACATTATTGTGTAGCTGTGCCGTAATTTAAGAAGTACACTACTAGTCCGCACTAGTATCCGTTGTATTATAATTAATAAAACTATCGCTTCTTTTTATAGCAGTGGAATTCGAAGTACTCTACAATCTTCTCGTCACAACGATAAACGTCTTGGTAGTTGTTGATATGTAATGCTACTAAAAATAGCCAGTTATTTATAGGTCTCCACGTGTAAACGTGGTTTTCCCCAAATGTACATGTACAGCGGGAGACTGTCCAGATTGTTAATTTCACACTACTGTCAATATCAAAAGTGATGAGAGAATGAGATAACTATATAGTTTGAGACAGAGACATACAGGGATGTACAGGGGCGGAGCCGTTGTTTATATGAAAACGAGCACCTGTGCACAGACTGTGTTTTTGTCAATACTGATCCTAAACACTACACGCTTGGTGTGTGATCTCTTGGTGGATCACGACTTTATTACCTTTGATGTACTTGACCATGCAATTCCGACCTTGAGGACTTTCAAGTCCTTTCATTTTAAATTTGGTTTAAAGATAATAAGAAGTATTAAAAAAAGATATTCTAATTCTATTTCTAATATATATTATATAACCACTAAATCTGTGTTACTGCTGATGGACTTTTATTTCTCGAGGGCATCAGAAGTCTAGTTTTCAGTGCTTTTGTACTGTCATGATATATATACTTAAATTTTTCAGTCATGAAATTGTGTAAATCACTCTAAAGCGAAGGAGTTTCATCCTCATCCATAGCTCTGTTGTTAGATTGATTCTTTGGCTCACTTTTTCAGCCATTTTGGATTTCAGTTTACTCTTAAATGTTTAAATAGTATGGAATTCCAATCATTTGGCCATGATCATAGACATATATTGTCGAAATGCACATCTGGTGCACAAAATTGTAACAAACATTATATATTTTGATATTTATTTAGAAAGGATATATAACTCATAAATTTTTCAGGTTTCAGAAATTCACAAAATTGGTTTTTTAGCTCACCTGAGCCAAAGGCTCAAGTGAGCTATTGTGATCAATCACCGTCCGTCGTCCGTCGTCCGTCCGTCGTCTGTCGTCCGTCGTCCGTCGTCCGTCGTTAACTTTTCACATTTTCGACTTCTTCTCCAGAACCACTGAACAGAATTTGATGAAACTTGATAAGCATGTAGTACTCATGGTCCCCTACAAGTGTTGTTGTTTTTCGTCCGGATTCATCAACAGGTGGCGCCACCACAGGCAAAAGTAGGTCAAAGAGGGTACCCTCCTTTGACAAACTTCTTCTTCAGACCGGGGGCATACAGAGACAAACCGAATGCATATGAATGATCTAGAGGGATGTGTGAAGAAGTGTTGTTATTTTTGGTTCCGTTCCGAAATCAAATTTTTGACGTTTTTTTGACATTTTTTTGTACTTGGTAGTTTTAATGCAGAAAAGAGGTATTTTTTTCTTTTAGTAAATATTGATGCATTAATTTGGTTTAATTTGATCATTTTGATGGTAAGAAATACTACTGCGAAGAAAATTTTTCAATATTTTATGTTTTGGATTTTTTATGAATTTTTTAAGACTTTCAAGAAAAAGGGGGGGTGGGATAATTGGTGTAAACATTTCACAGTTTGAACTTTTTCTTCGGAACCACTCGCTGGAATTCAGTGAAACTTGGCATGCATCAAATACTCAAGGTCCCCGACAAATGTGGTCATTTTTGTCAGGATCCATGAACAGGTGGCACCACCACAGACAAAAGTAGGTCACAGAGGGTACCCTCCTTTGACAAACTTCTTATTCAGATCGGGTGCATACAGCGACAAACCGACTGCATTGGAATGATTTAGAGGCATATGGGAAGAAGTGTTGATATTTTTGGTTCCATTCCGAAATCAAATTTTTGACGTTTTTTCATTTTTATTTTGGACTTTGTTATTTTAATGCATTAAAGAGTTATTATTTTCTTTTAGTAAACATTGATGCATTCATTTGGTTTCATTTAATCATTTCTATGGTAAGGAATGCTGGTGCGAAGGAATTTTTTCAATGTCTCGATTTTTGAATTTTTTATGAATTTTTTAAGACTTCCAAGAAAAGGGGGGGGGGGGGGACAATTTTTCATATCTTCAACTTGATCTACAGAACAACTTGAAGGATTGTGATAAAACTGGGTAGGATGCAAGTACTCATAGTCCTTTTCAAAGGTTTTGTTTTTTGTGCGGATCATCCAAATTGGTTAACAGATAATGCCACCATGTCTAAAAGTAGGTCTCACAATGGTACATATACCACTTGGTAATTGAAATATGGAGAGTAGCGGTTCAAATCCAGCTGTGGTCAAAAAAATTTTTTTTTTTTTTTTACACATCTAAATAAGTTTTTAGATGTTTCTCAACACTCAACATATGAAATTAGGAATTTTACGTTTAAGACTTCCAAAAAAAAAAAAAGGGGGGGGGGGGGTGTTTTGGCCATTTTTCACATTTTCAACTTTTTCTACAAAACTGTTTGAGGGATTTTAATAAATCTTGGTAGAAATAAGTCACTTATGATCCTCTTCAAATTCTGTTGTTTTCGTCCAGACCTCTTTACAGGTGGCGCCACCATAGTCAAGAGTAGGTCTCAAAAGAGTTCCCTCGTTTAACAATATTCTTTTTCATACGGGCTGTATACAGAGACAAACAGAATGCATAGAAATGATCTAGAGGGATGAGTGAAGATGTATTGTCATTTTGGTTCCCTTCCAAAATCAAATTTTAGAATTTTTTTCGACATTTCTTTGGACTTGGTGATTCAATGCAGAAAAAAGTGTCATATTTCCTAGTTAATTGATAATGATGATTTCTTATGGACTATTGTGATCATAATTATGGTAAGGATTGTTACTTTGAAAGAATTTTGTCAATATCTCAATTTTTGGATTTTCTATGAATTTTTTAAGACTTCCAAATGAGGGTGTATAGGAACAATTCAATCACATTTTTCACTTCTGCTGTTATACCACATGAAAGATTTTAATGAAACATGGAATACATGAAGTACTAAAAGTCCTCTATCAATTTGGTAAATTTCATCCAAATTGGTTAACAGATAATGCCACCATGTCTAAAAAGCAGTTCTCACAATGGTACATATACCACTTGGTAATTGAAATATGGAGAGTAGCGGTTCAAATCCAGCTGTGGTCAAAATTTTTTTTTCATTTCTTTACACATCTAAATAAGTTTTTAGATGTTTCTCAACACTCAACATATGAAATTAGGCAATTTTAAGTTAGATCTGGACAATATTTGAAACAATTGTTGTTCATGACCCAGACTTGAAATCAGTCAACAAAAGGCCCCACCTAAAGAAAATGACTAACTTGTTGCCCTGAATGACTTCTTGCAGAGACAAAGGAAATGCTTAATATCAAAATCACCTGAATGGATGTGCAAAAAAGTGTTGTTTTTTATTCTAGCCTGAAATAAAATTTGACATTTTCAACATCTGTGTTGACTTAGTCACATTAATGCAAAAATAAATGAATTCTCCTTCATGCATGACTGATAATCTAGGTACTCAGGTGAGCGATATAGGCCCACTTGGGCCTCTTGTTTTATGCCCCCCCTACCCTCGTATTATTTTGATTCCCATATTATGCCCATATTGTATATAATCATATATTGTAAATCGGTAACATCTGTGATACATATCTTAATTTTTGTGAATAATATATATATTTTGGAATTAAAAATGAATTTCATTTCAAGTCTTCTTTTGTATTTTTCTTAGAAATGAATAAATGATTAGGAATATAAGTGTCAATATAGGATGGTATGAATTGAAAAGCCTTTGATTTCAAATTTCAGACAAAAAAAATTTCAATTCTTCTTCATAATTCAACTAACTGAATGTTAAGTAAGCTCATATTCACTTATGATGTTTAGTTAAAATGCAGTTCATCATTATGCCCCCGAATTGATAGATAGTGAAATATACAGTAAAAAGGGATAAAATATGTAAGCATTTAAACCTAAAATTTACTAGTTTCAACTTGTGACCTCAGTGTGCAGATTGCAACTTTTCACCTTGGTGAACAGATTGCAACTTTTCACCTTGGTAAACAGATTGCAACTTGTGACCTCACTGGAGAGATTGCAATTTGTGACCTCAGTAAACAGATTGCAACTTGTGACCTCAGTAAACAGATTGCAACTTGTAACTTTAGTGAACAGATTGCAACTTGTGACCTCAATGAACAGATTGCAACTTGTGACCTTGTAATCTAGTTGAACAGATTACAACTTGTGATGTCGGTGAACAGACAGTTGGATGTATGGTTTTATCTGATTTTGAATTGTCTTAGGCTGAAGACATGCAGTTTACAATGAATGCTGAAAGAAGGAAAAATGCACTTCAAAATTACCTCTTGTATCTACGACAAGCCTTAGAAAGAGAGAAGAAAGGCAAAGAAGGTAGAATATATACAAGTTTTATAAATTATGAAAAATAACATCAGATATCAGAAACTAAAAACTACTGTTTAAAGGAATGATTTTAAAGGTATCCTGTTATATTGACCTGAGTGTAAAGACAAAGATTAACTAAGTGTACAGATGTGGATTAACTATCTTGACCTGAGTGTACAGATGTGGATTAACTATCTTGACCGGAGTGTACAGATGTGGATTAATTGTCTTGACCTGAGTGTACAGATGTGGATTAATTGTCTTGACCTGAGTGTACAGATATAGATTATTTATTTTGACCTGAGTGAACAGGTGTAAATTAATTATCTTGACCAGAGTGTACTGATATACATGTAAATTAACTTTCTTGTCCTGAGTGTACAGATGTAGATTAGCTATCTTGACCTGAGTGTATAGATGTAGGTTAACTATCTTGACCTGAGTGTACAGATTAGATTAATTATTTTGACATGAGTTTACAGACGTAGATGAACTATCTTGGCCTGAGTGTACAGATATAGATTAACTATCTTGACCTGAGTGTACTGATGTAGATTATTCATCTTGACCTGAGTGTACTGATATAGATTATTCATCTTGACCTGAGTGTTCAGATGTAGATTAACTATCTTGACCTGAGTGTACAGATTTAGATTAATTATCTTGACTGGGGGGTACAGATGGCGATTTATTATCTTTAACACATACATATGACTGGGGGGTACAGATGGCGATTTATTATCTTTAACACATACATATGACTGGGGGGTACAGATGGCGATTTATTATCTTTAACACATACATATGACTGGGGGGTACAGATGGCGATTTATTATCTTTAACACATACATATGTAGTTAAATAATGATGACTTGAGTATTGTTGAGACTCAGTATAAATCTGCTTCAGCAGTTCAGTGTGTGTGCATGTGTGTGTGTGTAGGTTTATGTGTAGAAGCCATGATGCTCGGGTTCACATTTTCCCAAAATTTGGCAAGAAATAGTCAGGAGATTCGCATGACTTACCAAAGAACATTATATAAAGGCCTCTCAATGCTTCTGCTACAGTTGTTTTGATACGTCTAAATTTTTTTTTGATATTTGATCATGTTTCCTCTGTGGCCATTTTTGTCTTACAAAATGAAAATAAAGCATAAATAAATCAAATCAAAAATAAAACCTGATTATTGTTCAATTAAAGTTCTTCATGAGTCAAAATAAAGTGAAATAAGTACACTTTTTGTCTTGTGCATGTGTTTCAGTATGAATAAGTCTATATTGAGTTGAAGCATGAGGTGTTGGTTTGATTAACAAGAGTGTCATATCACCTCTTGTAGCTGACAACCGAGAGTACCCTCCGGTAGAGATTGGTGACAGGTATGACCTAATTGTTACAGGTATGACCTAATTGTTACAGGCATGACCTAATTGTTACAGGTGTGATCAAGTTGGTGGAGGTGTATAAGGAGAGGCCTAATTTCGCTGACCAGGATGCACAAGAAGATACAAAGCAGCGATTGTCGCAGGTCAGTGACTACGAGATATGCCTGGTTCATAACTTACTTATGTGTTACCAATGTAGTGTATAGTCGTAGGTTGGTGCCTATGAGATATGCCTGGTTCATAACTAAATATTTATGCGTAACCAATCTAGTGAATAGTAGTAGGTCATTGCCTATGAGATATTCCTGGTTCACAACTTACTCATGTGTAACCATTCTAGCCTATTTATGACCATATGGGTAGTGTGATTGTAGATATGACCATGTGGGCAGTGTGATTGTAGATATGACCATGTGAGCAGTGTGATTGTAGATATGACCATGTGGGCAGTGTGATTGTAGATATGACCATGTGGGCAGTGTGATTGTAGATATGACCATGTGGGCAGTGTGATTGTAGATATGACCTTGTGAGCAGTGTGATTGTAGATATGACCTTGTGAGCAGTGTGATTGTAGATATGACCATGTGGGCAGTGTGATTGTAGATATGACCATGTGGGCAGTGTGATTGTAGGCATGTTATGGATATCACTAGTCTTGCAAAACTTCTTCTTTAAAAGCAACGAAATGTGACAATGTCACACTGTTCCAACTTTGTTTATATTTAACAGTGATTTGCTTGTGATTTGACATTTGTTCTTTTGCTTTTTTTACTTAAACAGTGTCAACAGTATGCATTTATCTAATTATCCCAACCAGCTGTGTGACCTGAGAAACATTTAGTCATGTACCTCTATTTTTTTCATCTGTGTGACCTGAGAAACTTTCAATCAATCACTGCTATTGTTTCCCAGCTGTGGAGTTAATTAGAAACCATATACTAATCACCTCTATCAGGGCTTAAAGTCCGTCCTAGAATCATAAAAAAACACTAAATTTTCAGACAATTTCCTAAAAAGTTCCTAAAAATGACTATAAAGGAATAAGAAAGAATATCCTAAAAATGTCTTAAATTTTGTGTTAAAATCCTAAAATTTTCCCCAAATAGTCATTATTCATTTCTGAAAGAAAAAGGTTTGATTGAGAGCATGAAATGTAATTATGCAAATAATACACATTTATATGATTTAATTAACAAAAACTTCTCAGTAGTTTATTTTAGAGCATTCATTCCAGTTTTCAAATCAGTAAATGACGAGGCATAGTGAAGCACAAAGAGGCTTTTAGATCGCATTGCTTTATAATGCAAGAGCGATCAACAGGTCTCAAAACTGTATGTCAATGATTAAAAGCTGCTTCAAAGCAACTATCTGTCCTAAAAATATTCTGAAAAATTATCAAGAAAGGTGGCTTGAAGGCTTGCTGTATGGATAGTGGTGAATATTGTGTTTATAGATAACAACTAGATTTGTCTAGTTTCCAAAATAAAATCCTTTTTTACATGGCATGTTTAAAGTTGATTTTTTGTTATCATTATTATTAATGATATATTCTACATTTTGCATAAAGCTAAAGTCTTCTTTATAAATGAATAATATTTGCATTGATAGTGTACACATTTGCCATGGTTTCAGAGTGATATTTGGGATGATATTGTACACAATTTTCATGTTTCAGAGTGATATTTGGGATGATATTGTACAGATTTGTCATGGTTTCAGGGTGATATTTGGAATGATATTGTACACATTTGTCATGGTTTCAGGCTGATATTTGGGATGATATTGAACACATTTGTCATGGTTTCAGGCTGATATTTGGAATGATATTGTACACATTTGTCATGGTTTCAGGCTGATATTTGGGATGATATTGTACACATTTGTCATGGTTTCAGGGTGATATTTGGGATGATATTGTACACATTTGTCATGGTTTCAGGCTGATATTTGGAATGATATTGTACACATTTGTCATGGTTTCAGGGTGATATTTGGGATGATATTGTACACATTTGTCATGGTTTCAGGCTGATATTTGGGATGATATTTTTACATATTTTTCATGGTTTCAGGGTGATGTTTAGGATGATATTGATTACATTTGTCTTGGTTTCAAAGTGATATTTGGGATTATATTGAGCACATTTGTCATGGTTTCAGCAGAGTTCTCCCAAAGTGTTCAATTTATCAGATTCTATTATAAAATTTACAAAGGTCTGATAAAAGTATTAACAAATTATCTCTAAATCAGACCTAATGTCCGTATCAATATAAAACTATACAGCAATTTTTAAAACATATCTGAACCAGTTTTCTTTCTTTTTCTTGCAAACTTTTTGTGAAATGTTCTTTAAATATACAAGCATTTGTTTGAGTTACCTACATTATAATTGGTTTCGGCATGGCCAATTAAAGTATCAGAGTATGGAGCGGAGATCTGAAGAAAAGAGGATGGTGTCACAGGGAGGATGTTGTCAATGTCGTGGATGGTAGTGTCCTTGATTAAGATGATGATATCAGAGGAGAAGAAATTTAGGATTGTGGTGTCATAGGGAAGAATGGGTTGTGAGAGATAAGGGGAGGGGTTTCAGTGTAGAGGATGGTGTGGTAGACAGTGAAGAAAAAAGGGAATGTAACTGAAAATGAACAATCAGAAGAAGAAATGAACAAAAATTAACTAAAATTATTCTAGAATATGAAATTGAATTTTAAAATTGGTAATTTTATGAAATTATATGTAGATCTGTTACTATGTTGTTGATAAAAAGATCAAATGACAAAATACCTTCTTTTCATTTCAGATCATAAAATCACATGAAAATTATTCAGTCTGATAAAAGCTTGTTTGGTCTGATAGAATTTACATAGTTATCAGACCAAATGTCCAACACTCTTTGAAAGTTTTCAAGAAATCTGTTCAGTGTGATATTTCGGATGATATTGTACATATTTGTCATGGTTTCAGGTACTATTTACCATCAACTTCCTAGAGGCTAGTCACTTTAAGATTGCCAATGTCATGGCCAAGTTGGAATGTCAACAAAAACTGACACATAAGTTTGAGAAATATATAGAAACCTCGAGAGATAAACAGGTTTGTGCGGAGTGCTGTTAAACATTGTGTTGGTCCATGTGACTTCAAATGAAATCTTGATGTATTGAGTTTTATTTAATATGAAATCACATGATCATTTGTATATTCAATATGCATGTATTATAATATTTTTAGCTCTCCTGAACGAAAGGCTCATATGAGCTATTATCATAGCTAGCTGTCTGTCATCCATAAACTTTTCATACTCTTGACTTCTTCTTCAGATCTGCCAGAGGGATTTTGAGCAAACTTGGTAGGGACAAAGTAAATAAGGTCCCTTATAAGGGTTGTATTTTGGCCAGATTTTACATGTGGAGACAAAAAATAACAAAATCTTAATAAGTGAAATCCATGATTGCTGGTTAAATCACTTGATAATGGCCAAGTGGTTGAAAATTTGTGAACATGGAGTGCCGTGTGTTATTTTTTTAATTTTCAGGTATTTTCTTAGGTTTTCTCCTTTTAGGTAGCTTATAAAGCATTCACTCTGTGTAACTGAGTTCTTAATAGATTTTATTGTTATAAATGTAGTTGAAAAGAAAATGGAAGGGAGAGGGGGGGGAGTATATACTATCAATATGTAATGATAAGCTTTGATGGACTCTTACTTCAGGACTTGTTGAGAGATATTGATGAAACTTTGCAGGGATGAAGTACCCTACCAAACAAATATTAATTTTTTTCAACCAAATCTGTCAGGGTGTATGTTTAGGGTGGGGCAACATAAGTTCCCAGAGGGTACCTTCCTTTGTTAAACTTCTTTATAACACTGGCTTCATCAATAATCAAACTGATTACATTAGAGTGAACTAAAAGGATGTCTTAAAAAAGTGTTGCTTTTGGTTTTCTTTTTGAAGTCAAACTATTTAGTTGTTTTTACATCATTTTAGACTGTCCTGTCAACACATGCTTGTGATATTTTATTGAGTCATTCAATACATAGAAGCAATAAAGCATTTGAGATTTGTATTTCATTGCTAATTTAAAAGTTACTAGTATAAATTTTGAGTTTATCATGATTGATAAATTGAGGGTGTATTATTTTTGACCTGTCTGTCTGTTGTCAACTTTAACCCTCGTCAAAAGTTTTGAATTGTGAAAGATAGAGACTGCATATTTGGCATACATACTCCACTAATACGTCTAGACCTTAACTGTGACCATTGACTTACTCCAAATTTGCCTTTTTCAGAACATTTTACCTGGGGCATTTCTGTTTTAAAAACACATTTTGCTTTTTAGCTCACCTGTGTCAAAGGCTGAAGTGAGCTATAGTATAGTGTGCCGTCCGTTGTCGTCCGTCCGTCGTTAACTTTTTCACATTTTTGACTTCTTCTCTGGAACTACATTGCAGATTTGGATCAAACTTTGTATAAATGATATAATCAAGGTCCCCTACTAAAACTGTGTTCGGGATCCAGATTCCCTCAGGGATGGATCCAGGGCGGGGCCAAAAGTGCCCAAAACGGTACCCCTCTTCAAACATCTTCTCCTCCAGAACCAGTACATAAATGGGGAAACTAATTGCATTTCAACAATCTATAAAGATGGGTTATCAAAAATTGTGTTCAGGGTTAAGATCTGTCTAATAGAAATTTACGGTTTTTTTATGTGTTTCTGGACTTGGTCATTTCAATGCAGAAAAGTGTCATGTTTTTCAGTAAATTGATATTGATGATTTCTTAATGTCTATTTTGATCATAATTGTGGTAAGAAAAATTATTGTGAAAGAATTTTGTCAATATCTCAATTTTTGGATTTTTTATGAATTTTTTAAGACTTCCAAAAAAAAGGGGGGGGGGGGAGGGGGTTGGCCATTTTTCACATTTTCAACTTTTTCTGCAAAACTGTTCAAAGGATTTTAATAGAATCTGTTATCTATTGATAATGACTGATTAGGAAAGATTATGAAAACTTTGTAACTTAAACGTAGGACCTTCCATTCACATGCCAAGCATGATGACAAATTAGCTTTGCTGGCTTTTAATACATGTGATATTGATGGAACCTATTTCATATAGGAGTTTTGCAGACTTTTCAGTCTATTTCTGTATAGGGTCTTCTGACAAGTGTAATGAAGTTACCAATCAACTTATTTCTCTATAGGGTCTTCTGACAAGTGTAATGAAGTTACCCGTCAACTTAGCATCTGAGGGGAACTCAGGCTATGATGTAACATCAGTGACAGTAGGGGCCCTGGCAAGCCAAGTAGACCACTACGAGGAACCGTTTGGTATGTATACACAGCAGACTTAAGTGCTCTAGAGCTATACCTTACAGGTTTTTATCATTTGTATATTATATATATGCTTAATAGAATGGCATGTAACCTGTGTGAACATTAATTTCTTTTTGTTATAATTTTAATAATATAAAGACATCTTGGCTTCAAAGAATGTACCGCTTTGGTATTACAGTTTTAGCGTACCATTATTTGATTTTTAGATCTGATACAAAAGCTAAATATTCATTTACCATGATTACTGTCAGTCTGCATGTATATGCATGTTACCATGTCAACAGGCATCTATTTACTTATGAGTACTTCAGTCAAGTATTTGTGAAACCTAGTATGTTCATGTTAAACATTTTATTTGAAAGTCGGAGATGTCAGAAAGAAACGAGAAGATAATGTTATTCTTAATGTTGTTGGTAAGACTGGACAATGGATATAATGATGGTATGATTATGACAATGAGAATGACGTCCTTGTGCTATCCTTGTTTTGTATATCTGATAATCTGCATGCTTTTCCTTAGGATGGGACACGGGTAAGACAATAGTGTGCCATTAATTAGTGTGTCATAAATAAGTGTGGCATATATTAATGTGGCATTTACCTTGTCAGCTTATGCTAGTGCATCATCTTTCTACTACCTATATCTCCAGTCTTTGTATTCCTTATTGTCTAGTAAGGTCACACTACCTATATCTCCAGTCTTTGTATTCTTTATTATTTAGTTAGTTCACACTACCTATATCTCCAGTCTTTGTATTCTTTATTATTTAGTAAGGTTACACTACCTATATCTCCAGTCTTTGTATTCTTTATTATTTAGTTAGTTCACACTACCTATATCTCCAGTCATTTTTATTCTTTATCAGTTATAAGCTCACCTGTTTGGTTCCAGTGCCTTACTGCACTGTCTGTTCATTGTGGTGTATTGTTTATTATATATCATCCAGCTTTTATTAAAAGTAAACTGAATGTTTTTTCATTTCTAGATCTTAGTTGAATTCATATGAGCGATAAACCTGTTGGTCTCTTGCTTCAAAAGTTTAGGATTTAAACATACTTAGCATTTTATTGTTGTTCCTTTTGAATTTTGCAATGGCTTCTCTCTCTTCTTCAACTGAGGCTTAAGCCATAGTCATAGCAATTATCTGGTCATCTGTCCACCTGTCCATCCATCTGGCGTCCAGATTTAGTTTTTGTGTGGTGAATGGATATTTGTGAAACATGGTATATTAAACAGTGTTTTCTCTAGGGCGCGGGAATGTGGGATTCCCCCCTAAACAAACATTAATCCCCCTATAAAATCACAAACCACGGCCAGGATCCCACATACCTTATATTACCTATTTTCTGGATTAGGCTACTTGTGTACTCCAGTCTACTTGTGTACTCCAGTCTACTTGTGTACTCCAGTCTAGTTCAGATTTTACAGATTGTTACAGACCTCCATAATTGTGTTCAGCACAAAGTGACACAGAGTGATAAACCTCAAAGATAGATTATGGTATACATGTACTAATCTAGTCCTAGTCTTTGCGATAGGATTTTGTTACTATGATTTTATGTTTGATTAAAATTTTCACAGTTTGAATTAAAAAGGATTTGTTTGTGAATTTGATGTTTTTCCTTTCTTTTATATACAGTATCATGATTCAGAACAGAGTACAGGTCTAGTACATACTTGTCAAGTGTCTTGAATCCCCCCAAGATTTTATACTGTCCGCCTCAAGCATAACGTTGAGGGGGAATCCCCCCCCCATGAAAATTTTTTGAGAAAACACTGGATAAGTTAATCCATGTCTCTACAAGTATTGTTGTATTGCCAGATTCATTAAGGGGTGGTTACAGGGACAAAGGTCTTCTTCAGAGTGCTGGATAGATACCAACCAAATGCATCAGTGTGAGCTAAGAGCGCCTTGTTACTTACTCTCATGTAGAACTTTCTAACATTTTGTAAGTTTCTCATGTGCTCTTGGGCCTTTTGATTTGAGTAGTCTTTCTCATACATAGTGATATATAGTGATATATATAGTGATATATATTATATTTGATAGTACACATACTTATACTAAAGCAAAATAAGTTTTAGCAGGTAGTTTAGATGGTCTGGGTTAGGGATTTGACCTCAGTCTAAGAGTTTAATAATTACTAAAACAAAACCATTTTCACATCATAATTTTCTCCTTGAGTTTCTGCGGCAAACTAGGAAGGTGGAATATGTACACTAATAGATAAACTTTGTGCAGTGTTTACTTCTAATTTTATCTCTGAGCTGACATACGTTTTAAGATCTAAATTAGCTCTAATGATTTGATATGTATCACTAAACTTGGTATCATTGTTTATAAAAGATGAAATTTCTGATATATCAGTTGTAAGTGAGGACGTTTGTCCTATAATAACTTTACCTTTAACAAGAAAATTCAAAATCTATTTTTCTTTACTATTTAGATGTCATTTCATATCATTTGTAGAAATCCATCATTAGCCTGTCATAGAAACAAAGCATAAAAGACCTTACAATAGCCCTTTGTTTGTAATATGTACTATCATGTGGTAGGAAGAGGCTGTAGATCTGTGATTGTAAGGGTGGCCATCATACAGTGATGTACCATCATGTGGTAGGAGGAGGCTGTAGATCTGTGATTGTAAGGGTGGCCATCATACAGTGATGTACCATCATGTGGTAGGAGGAGGCTGTAGATCTGTGATTGTAAGGGTGGCCATCATACAGTGATGTACCATCATGTGGTAGGAGGAGGCTGTAGATCTGTGATTGTAAGGGTGGCCATCATACAGTGATGTACCATCATGTGGTAGGAGGAGGCTGTAGATCTGTGATTGTAAGGGTGGCCATCATACAGTGATGTACCATCATGTGGTAGGAGGAGGCTGTAGATCTGTGATTGTAAGGGTGGCCATCATACAGTGATGTACCATCATGTGGTAGGAGGAGGCTGTAGATCTGTGATTGTAAGGGTGGCCAGCATACAGTGATGTACCATCATGTGGTAGGAGGAGGCTGTAGATCTGTGATTGTAAGGGTGGCCATCATACAGCGATGTACCATCATGTGGTAGGAGGAGGCTGTAGATCTGTGATTGTAAGGGTGGCCATCATACAGCGATGTACCATCATGTGGTAGGAGGAGGCTGTAGATCTGTGATTGTAAGGGTGGCCATCAAACAGTAATGTACCATCATGTGGTAGGAGGAGGCTGTAGATCTGTGATTGTAAGGGTGGCCATCATACAGTGATGTACCATCATGTGGTAGGAAGAGGCTGTAGATCTGTGATTGTAAGGGTGGCCATCATACAGTGATGTACCATCATGTGGTAGGAGGAGGCTGTAGATCTGTGATTGTAAGGGTGGCCATCATACAGTGATGTACCATCATGTGGTAGGAAGAGGCTGTAGATCTGTGATTGTAAGGGTGGCCAGCATACAGTGATGTACCATCATGTGGTAGGAGGAGGCTGTAGATCTGTGATTGTAAGGGTGGCCATCAAACAGTGATGTACCATCATGTGGTAGGAGGAGGCTGTAGATCTGTGATTGTAAGGGTGGCCATCATACAGTGATGTACCATCATGTGGTAGGAAGAGGCTGTAGATCTGTGATTGTAAGGGTGGCCATCATACAGTGATGTACCATCATGTGGTAGGAGGAGGCTGTAGATCTGTGATTGTAAGGGTGGCCATCAAACAGTGATGTACCATCATGTGGTAGGAGGAGGCTGTAGATCTGTGATTGTAAGGGTGGCCATCATACAGTGATGTACTTTTAGGGTAATGAATGTATTCAAATTTAATGTGGAAATGTGGAGTGATATAGTAGACGAAACGTAGATATAAAATTAATCATGTATATTTTTACATTTGTCAGTTTACTCAGTAATTGTATTACAGTCCAATGTAAACATGTACCATGAGAATTTTTACCATTGGTTCATTTGTTTTGTAGACGATGATGAGTTTGATGATGTTGAGGGCCATACTATTGGACGATGTAAAGTGATGTACGAGTACAACGCAGCTCAGGCTGATGAGCTCACCATCCGACCAGGTGAGTATTTTTCAATATTTGAGATTGGATCCTGAGTTTCTGTGTGATGGCAGATAATGTATGGATCCCTGACACTGTCCTCATAGAAGTGAAATTTGTAATGTGTGACAAAGAGTGTACAAGCAAAATGTATGGAAGTAAACTAAATTTAATTAAGTAGCTTAGCAATGTAGCCTATCAGTAGATACATAATAAACACACATGAGTGTAACACCTATCAGTAGATACATAATAAACACACATGAGTGTAACACCTATCAGTAGATACATAATAAACACACATGAGTGTAACACCTATCAGTAGAAACATAATAAACACACTTGAGTGTAACACATATCAGTAGATACATAATAAACACACTTGAGTGTAACACCTATCAGTAGAAACATAATAAACACACTTGAGTGTAACACATATCAGTAGATACATAATAAACACACTTGAGTGTAACACCTATCAGTAGAAACATAATAAACACACTTGAGTGTAGCACCTATCAGTAGATACATAATAAACACACGCATGTAACACCTTCCAGGCAATCTAAAAGCAAGAAAACTATCCTATCAGTATTTTGCAATTTTTGGATATTGTATTTTTTTACTTCTGGATTATTTTTATTGGTAATGTACTTAAAATGATGATGTATTGAAAATGGCGATATACTTATATTGGTGATACTTGTAATGGTGGTGTACTTATATTGGTGATGTAGATATTGGCGATACTCATAATGGTGGTGTACTTATATTAGTGATGTAGATATATTGGTGATGTAGATATATTGTTGATACTCATAATGGTGGTGTATTAATATTGATTCTGTACTCAAAGTATTAATCTCAACCAAGGTAAACTGTTTCCTTTTAACATTTATGTTCATTTGCCACTGTTTGATCCAAGTATTTAATAGAGTTCTGTTGTGTACTACAGTGGGTATACTGACAGCTCTCATAGATCACAGAATGTTTTACAGGTGGCATACTCTGTGTGGTAGCTATCATAGATCACAGAATGTTTTACAGGTGGTATACTGTGTGTGGTAGCTATCATAGATCACAGAATGTTTTACAGGTGGCATACTCTGTGTGGTAGCTATCATAGATCACAGAATGTTTTACAGGTGGTATACTGTGTGTGGTAGCTGTCATAAATCACAGAATGTTTTACAGGTGGTATACTCTGTGTGGTAGCTATCATAAATCACGGAATGTTTTACAGGTGGTATACTCTGTGTGGTAGCTGTCATAGATCACAGAATGTTTTACAGGTGGTATACTCTGTGTGGTAGCTATCATAAATCACAGAATGTTTTACAGGTGGTATACTCTGTGTGGTAGCTATCATAAATCACAGAATGTTTTACAGGTGGTATACTCTGTGTGGTAGCTATCATAAATCACAGAATGTTTTACAGGTGGTATACTCTGTGTGGTAGCTATCATAAATCACAGAATGTTTTTCAGGTGGTATACTGTGTGTGGCATATATCTACATATATATAGATATATGTATATATATATATATAAAAATATATATATATATATATATATATATATATACACTGAACGTTATGTGGTTCAGTCGTGAAAACTTATGATGTCTTGTGTAATTACTTAAGGACAAGCGGTGGGCGTGGGACTGACCTCTCTTCGATACTCAATAAATGTTTCAGTGGTGGGGGATCTCTCAATTTCAGACACTCATATATCCCAAAAATATAAAACCAGTATGTATATTTTGTAACCTGCACGTTAGGCATATATATGTTATTATCATATCAAGTGAACAATTATTTTTCGCAGAACAAAGTAAGTCATGATGGTCTTAAGTACAGCATAGATTGGTCAGCAACATTGGGCACAAGGAGGAACTATCTCTAATGAAATTATAGAGAAAAAAAAAAGAAAAAGAAAAGATAGAATGTTTATAGTCAAAACACCAGATTTGAGTAATTATTAAAAATGCTGTGAATTGAAGTTCCCTGAGCACCGCCCCTTGGTGTCCTCTGTTGCTGACTGATTTCAAACAAATATTGGATACTTGCATATAATATTATATATTTTAGTAGTAGTAAGTTATTGCTAATGTAGCAGATTCAATTTTATATATTCACCTATGTTCATATTTTCTATATATTCATTTCATTGTAACTGTATTAAATTGTTTCTTATGTTTATAGTCTGTATGTCATGTATGCCCTTCCGGGCCCAATTTTTGGCAATAAAGTGTATTGTATTGTATAAGCAATGATAGACCAAAGGCCAGTGTGTTACTACATTATTTTGTTCCTTCTATTCACAGGAGAAATCCTTAACCTGTATGAGAAGCAGCCAGATGGCTGGTGGCAGGGAGAACTCCATGGGAGGGTAGGCATCTTCCCAGCCACGTATGTGGAGGAAATATGACAAGAATGGACATACTGTATAATCACTATTTATGTTTGGCATGTTAAGTATTCAGTGTTATAGACTGTTCAGTAGGTTATGCCGTATAATTATTTCATATTATGACTGTGTTAAGTCGAGTCTTATTTCATTATATCTGCAGTGTTCATATTGTTTGTTATAAAGATATCTATAACTTCAATACATTATATAAAAAAAGGTAATGCGTTAACTTGTGCAATAACAAGCCTGTTAGCCTTTCACCACTGTTTATTCAGAAATGCTGAACAAATATTTCAGATTTCACATGTAGATCAGATATGTGTATTTTTTAAAATTTATTTAGATGTCTAAGATACTTCTGTTTTGTAACAGAGAGGTATAGGATAGGGTTGTCTCTATCTTGTGCAGTTTGGTGGAGTTGGTTCACTTTTCATGAATTACATACTCCAGACAATATAAGACACTATAATGTGAGAAAAGTTAACACTGGTAAGACTAACAATGAGATTATCAGGCTAGTACCACATTAGAGGAATCTCCAAGTGGTAAGTAAAACCAATATTGTATACATGGGAGTTATCGTATCTAATAGCTGGCACCACATAGACAGAACTCTCAATGGTTACATTTTAAGTAAGTTAAGATACCATATGGGTAAAAGTGTGCAATTTCATGGTATTCATCTGAATCTTGGTTGTATGTTATTTGTTGTGGTTTTATGAGATAAAAGTTGGTAGTTTAGATGTTTCAAGATACAAAAATTGTTAGCTTTGTATTCATGTGTAGCAAGCCGAAAATTATTATATTTGGTGAAAAATGTACTGCATTAATACTCATTACTGCTATATATAGAAATCTGCCTCTGAGTCTGTCAGCACTTATAACCGGAAATCTCTTTTTTCAATTGACCTTATTAACATTGTAAAGGTTACTACTAATTATACTACGGAGTAAAATAGAAGAAGGAGGTTTCAGAATGTTTTCCATACCATACCATATAGTATTATTACGTTTATTGAAGCAAGAAGAAAAATACAGGGAGGTATCAAAACTATTTTTGTATGGAGAGAACAGTAAATGGGGGCGTTGTTTCAGTCTTTCTGACACTATACCATACACTAATGTTTTATGTCTCATAAGAGCAGAATTTATTATGTAATAATGTCTTGTATATTGTTTTAGTAATAAGACTGACATAATGGTAATCTAAGACTCTGACTTATGTTGTAAAAGATATTGATGTTGTGTTCTTCAGAGTTTATCAGTGAATGTTGTATATTTGTTATGGATTGTATATATCTCTAGGAATTATTAATCAAACTCTTCAGGTTTATGTTTATACAGGCTAACCTGGGTATGCTTCCGATGTTATCATTGGAAAAAATTTTATAAAAACGTAAGGTAGAAAAAAATCAGTATGGTTGCTTAATATTGTGCAATTAGAAAGTTTGATGAATTCTGAAATGAATGATAACTGAGTGAAGGTATCGTTACAGATTGTGTATGTTAAATTGATTGATGTGTATTGATAATGTACAGAAACAGAATACTTTTTATCCTCCAGAAAATAAAGCATCATAAGAAGGAATGTGAATAGTAAAGGTACTACACAGTAATCATCTGTAAAAAGAATCTATAACAAAAATCCACTTAAACAATATGAGAGGTACTTCTCTCTGTGATTCAGAGGGGGAGTAGTGCATTCTATATCTGGCATGATGTAAACCAGGTACAGCTGTAACCAACTTCTCTCATGTTAATTCCTCAGGGTGATACCAGTTGTAGTGCATTCTATATCTGGCATGATGTAAACCAGGTACAGCTGTAACCAACTTCTCTCATGTTAATTCCTCATGGTAATACCAGTTGTAGTGCATTCTATATCTGGCATGCTATAAACCAGTTACAGCTGTAACTAACTTCTCTCATGTTAATTCCTCATGGTGATACCAGTTGTAGTGCATTCTATATCTGGCATGCTTTAAACCAGTTACAGCTGTAACTAACTTCTCTCATGTTAATTCCTCATGGTGGTACCAGGTGTAGTGCATTCTATATCTGGCATGCTTTAAACCAGTTACAGCTGTAACCAACTTCTCTCATGTTAATTCCTCATGGTGATACCAGTTGTAGTGCATTCTATATCTGGCATGATGTAAACCAGGTACAGCTGTAACTAACTTCTCTCATGTTAATTCCTCATGGTGATACCAGTTGTAGTGCCATGATTTTCATTGTGTAGGATTAGTGTTTTTGTACATTATATTATGCAAAGAAATGTCCTCTTCCAATTTGTTTTACAAAATTTTGTTGTTATATTTTTAACCTATTTTAAGAAACCATGCGGGAATTGGGTGCCTTACATTTTATGAGAAACAGATAGAATTCGGAAGGGAATCATACCTCAGAAAGTTCCATATTGATGTTAATATAACAAATGATAATTTGGTTTGAATTTTTTTTTCACACAATGGTTGTAATGGAGAAGAATTTACAACTTTTCTTTTGTCGTTTGTATGGAATTAAAAGCTTTTGTAGTTAAATTGATATATAATGCAATTATAGTACATAAAATGTGAAACATTAGTAAAGATGTCAACAGATGATACTGAAACAACATATCCATATCATGTATCTATCTGTATCATACTATATGTTGGCAGAATGTGCTTGTTTTGTACAGCTTTAATTTATTCAATTTTGCAATATTAGAGTATTCAAGATGCGTTTCTTTCCATTGTGTTAGATCACCCAGATGTATTATATATGTGTAACTACATCTCCACTGTTCTATTTAAGGTCCATATATGACAAGACACCACTTGCTGTCATTAAATATCAGATCAATAATCTGCAAGAAATTAGGGTGCTGTGGGATAATTATTCATTAATATTTAACAATATATTTATCTCATGTAATTGTAATGTATGCAGTTTTAGTGATATGTGGTAAAGCAAGCCTTGATGTTTGGTATCAAGTCAAATAAATAAGTGAAGATTTATATAGAGCATAATAAAAAAGTCAAAATCTCACAAGCAACTGCAACAAGATATAGGTAAATGATATAGTTATTGAATCTAAATATACACAGATAAGAACCAGGTTGTTTAATGTTGAGTATTCACAGATCACATGATATAAGTTGTTACAGTTGTTGTTCATATGATTAAATATCTACTCTATCATTTACATATGTATGTTGATTGATATTGCCCCACCAGGCATTGCTGGGGGGTATTCTGTGTTTGCTTTGTCTGTCTGTCTGTTACAGAATTTGTTTCTGAATGATAACACGAGTTCCTTGCATCCCATCCAAACCAAATTTGGATATGCGGTTGCTTATCAAAAGTTGATTTGGGAGTTAGTTTAGAAAGTTGCTGGGAAGAATTATGCCTATAACAGAGGCTTATCAATTGTAATTAGTCCCTTGTCAGTGAAACTGGAGGGAACTATAGTGTTTGTCTTTATCCGCCCGTCTGTCTGTCAGAATGTTTTCCAGACAATAACCTCAGTGAGAAGTGATCGATTTGCTTTAAACTGCATACAATGTTAGCTTATATAAAGATCTAATGTAGGATTGATTTTGATGTCAAAAGGTCAACTTAAGTGGTCACTCTAACTAGAAATAGATTGATTGATTGATTTTTGTTTAACGTCCCACCAAGAATATTTCACATATATGGTTACGGCATCTGCCTGATGCGGGGCATACAAATTTTTACCTTTGCAACGGACCCACCCGAAGCAGTGAGGTGAGGGATCTTTAACGTGCCCAGCATATCACGACACAGGGCCTCGGTTTTTACTGTCTCATCCGATAGACAGGACACCGGCATGACCAGAGCGGGAATCGAACCCCGATTAGGAGTCCAGCGCGATACCACTAGGCCACGCTGGCTTACTGAAAATAGACATTTCTCATAATGATTGTACTTAGGTTTCCAGATGATAATTTGAGTTAGGAATGATTTATTTCTTTCAAACTTCATATAAGGCTAGCTCATGTTAAGGTCAAAGGTAAGATTGATTTTGGGGTCAAAAGTTCAATTCTAAAAATCACTGTTACTAAAAATAAACATATATCACTGCAACTCATTTGTGAGATAATATCTTGAGTTAAGAATGATTGATTTCTTTTAAACTTCATAAAAGTCTAGCTTATGTTAAGAAGTATATTGAGATTAATTTTGGGGTCGAAAGGTCAGTTCTTAGGATCACTTTTACTAAAAATAGACATTTATCACTGCATTTCGTTTGCCAGATAATAACTTAAGAATAATTGATTGTTTTAAACATCATAAAATGCTAGTTTATGTATAGGTCTAGGTAGGGATAGATTTTGGGGTCAACAGGTCAACTTTAAGGGTCTCTATTACTGAAAATAGACATCAACATAGTTCAGTTGTACATTAATAAAGAAAAACGGGTTTCAACACGCAAGTTGTCCTTTGTTTACAAAGGAAAAAGGGTTATAACTCTGTGGAATCGAAAGATAGAATTCTACAAATGGTATCACATGAAAGGTGAGGTGAAGACCTTTCCACTGATACCAAATATGATGGGTTCGTAGGGTTTACGGGTCTTTATTAAAGAAAAACGGGTTTTAAGGGGAAAATCTCCTTTGTTTACAAATAAAAAAGGGTTATAACTCTGTGGGATCGAAAGATAGAATTCTACAAGTGGTATCACATAAAAGGTGAGGTGAAGACCTTTCCACTGATATCAAATATAATAGGGTTTACGTGTCTTTATTAAAGAAAAACGGGTTTTAAGGGGGAAATCGCCTTAGTTTACAAATAAAAAAGGGTTATAACTCTGTGGGATCGAAAGATAGAATTCTACAAGTGGTATCACATGAAAGGTGAGGTCAAGACCTTTCCACTGATACCAAATATAATATTTTCTTATTACTGAAAAAAGTGATTCATCACCGTTTCAGTTTCCAGATGATGACTATAGATACTGATGCCAGGTATGAATAAAACGTTGCTATATTTTCGCCCTCAGTTCCGCTAGAACTTGATATAAACTTCATAGAATTCAATGTTATTACCAAGTTTACATAACTGTTTTATGTTGCTAATAATGTATTAGTCACTTCAAAGGTACCGAGTGTTGCATGCAACACTGACTGCAAGTTAGTTTTAATATGCAATCTGGTCTTCGGGCAAAATGTATACATATCAGGAGACAATGTCAGTAAAGTCAAGAAATAACATACAAATGGAACCTCTTATCCAAATAGTGCATGTATCCCTTGTTTATCACAAAAAAGCATCTTCCAACCATACATTACATTCTACTTACATGATATGATATTGATTGTTGCATAATATATATTGAAACTTTTAGTCAGAGTAAAGCGTGGAATGGAATATTTGACCAAATTCACCTGAATTATTGAAATACAGGAAAAGATGTCTAATATTTTAACTTATAGGACTGTGTTTTTGTTCAGTTGTTAAATTGGGTTCTGAAACATTAAGACAGGAAGGTATAGCTTTATCCGCCGACAAGGTTTATCGGCGGAGACATTGGTTCTAACGATGAGATGGCACTCCATGGAATCTGTAACACCATAGAGTGTGTAACACAATGGAATCTGTAACATCATAGAGTGTGTAATACCATGAAATGTGTAACACTTCTTCAATTTTTTTTCCCCGGGACCATGGGACAATGCAAAAATACTGTGTTTAACAACACATAGGAAAAGAATTCTATGTGATATTAATTTACGAAAATCGGTGATTTTAATCTCAAAATCGTTTCTTTCAAAATATATGCGAGACTGTATTGCTTAAAACACAATACGATCCGGTATTGCTTAGTATACAGTATGATCCGGTATTGGTTGGTATACAATGTGATCCGGTATTACTCGGTATTAAATACGATCCTGTATTGCTCAGTATACAGTATGATCCAGTATTGCTCAGTATACAGTATGATCCTGTATTGCGTAGTATACAATGTGATCCGGTATTGCTCAGTATTAAATATGATCCTGTATTGCTCAGTATACAGTATGATCCTGTATTGCGTAGTATACAGTACGATCCTGTATTGCGTAGTATACAGTACGATCCTGTATTGCGTAGTACACAGTACGGTCCTGTATTGCTCAGTATACAATGTGATCCGGTATTGCTCAGTATACAATGTGATCCGGTATTGCTCAGTATACAATGTGATCCGGTATTGCTCAGTATACAATGTGATCCTGTATTGCTCAGTATACAATGTGATCCGGTATTGCTCAGTATACAATGTGATCCGGTATTGCTCAGTATACAGTACGATCCTGTATTGCTCAGTATACATTGTGATCCGGTATTGCTCAGTATACAATGTGATCCTGTATTGCTCAGTATACAGTACGATCCTGTATTGCTCAGTATACAATGTGATCCGGGTATTGCTCAGTATACAATGTGATCCGGTATTGCTCAGTATACAATGTGATCCGGTATTGCTCAGTATACAATGTGATCCTGTATTGCTCAGTATACAATGTGATCCGGTATTGCTCAGTATACAATGTGATCCGGTTACAATATACATAAGTAACGCATGTGTAGTCACTAAACGTATGTAGGCAATAACATATGTACGCACAGACAGTAAACGTGTAAACATTTAATTTGTAGGCACTAAACATATGTAGACACTAAATGTTTAAATATTAAACATTACCCCTGGTAGTAAAATAATAGTAATTGCCTATTTAGGCAGCACTTGCGGTTTACGTTTTAGGCAGCACTTGCGGCTTGCGTTTTAGGCAGCACTTGCGGCTTACGTTTTAGGCAGCACTTGCGGCTTACGTTTTAGGCAGCACTTGCGGCTTACGTTTTATGTAACGGAAATGCATTTCGTCATCTTCGTATAGACATATATAACTCTCTAGAAGAAAGTTCTGGAAGCAAATAATGGCCATACGAGTGCTGGTCATTTGTCCATCAGAGTGTTGGACATTTGGTATTCTTCGTGATTTTGTTCGTCAACAAATGACCTCTGCGTATGAATTCTGTAACAACTCGATTCTATTGAAGACATTTATGCTTATGTATGAACGTTCCTGGTTTTGTATAAATGTGCTTCACTAATATGTGTACTTAATATTACCAGTACTTATAAATGCATACATGCCATACGTCCTGGCGGGGCAAGTCCCAGAAAATTTATCCTCTAAAATGTGTCCCGACTCAAATTTTCCTTGAAAATAAATATTTATTATGACATCTCTGATATCGTGAAATTCAAGGGACTGGTATCACTAACAGACAATATTATTATCTGATTATTTCTATTTCTGACTTTCACATCGTAAAATGACAAGGTTGAATGCTTTATTCTTATTACAATGTTTTATTTACATGTATGTATTTGGGTTGTAAATCCACAGTAAGAAGGACGAGGTAAATAAAAGCAAGTCAGTTTATTTGTTAGATATACATTTTCCAATATTCATATATTTTATAATAAGATGTAAACACATCAACATATATTTATTTAGTGCCTATGTTTGCCCCAGTATTTAGTTTACAATCATCATACAAAAAACGAAAATAAGGTCCAGCAGACTTAAACATCTCAGTCATCAGTGTATCAGTGACGGAGTTAAAATTTCAAAAATGGGGATGGGGGCATGTGAAAGTCAAGTATTCTCTGCAGTATACTCAGATGGGGGCATGTGAAGGTCAAGTATTCTCTCCAGCACACTCAGATGGGGGCATGTGAAGGTCAAGTATTCTCTCCAGTACACTCAGATGGGGGCATGTGAAGGTCAAGTATTCTCTCCAGTACACTCAGATGGGGGCATATGAAGGTCAAGTATTCTCTCCAGTATACTCAGATGGGGGCATATGAAGGTCAAGTATTTTCTCCATTACACTCAGATGGGGGCATGCGAAGGTCAAGTATTCTCTCCAGTACACTCAGATGGGGGCATGCGAAGGTCAAGTATTCTATCCAGTACACTCAGATGGGGGCATGTGAAGGTCAAATATTCTCTCCAGTACACTGAGATGGGGGCATGTGAAGGTCAAGTATTCTCTCCAGTATACTCAGATGGGGGCATGTGAAGGTCAAGTATTCTCTCCAGTACACTCAGATGGGGGCATGCGAAGGTCAAGTATTCTCTCCAGTATACTCAGATGGGGGCATATGAAGGTCAAGTATTCTCTCCAGTACACTCAGATGGGGGCATGCGAAGGTCAAGTTTTCTCTCCAGTACACTCAGATGGGGGCATGCGAAGGTCAAGTATTCTCTCCAGTACACTCAGATGGGGGCATGTGAAGGTCAAGTATTCTCCCCAGTACACTCAGATGGAAGGTCAAGTATTCTCTCCAGTATACTCAGATGGGGGCATGAGAAGGTCAAGTATTCTCTCCAGTATACTCAGATGGGGGCATGAGAAGGTCAAGTATTCTCTCCAGTATACTTAGATGGGGGCATGTGAAGGTCAAGTATTCTCTCCAGTACACTCAGATGGGGGCATGTGAAGGTCAAGTATTCTCTCCAGTACACTCAGATGGGGGCATGTGAAGGTCAAATATTCTCTCCATTACACTCAGATGGGTGCATGTGAAGGTCAAGTATTCTCTCCAGTATACTCAGATGGGGCATGTGAGGGTCAAGTTTTCTCTCCAGTATACTCAGATGGGGGCATGTGAAGGTCAAGTATTCTCTCCAGTACACTCAGATGGGGCATGTGAAGGTCAAGTATTCTTTCCAGTACACTCAGATGGGGGCATGTGAAGGTCAAGTATTCTCTCCAGTATACTCAGATGGGGGCATGTGAAGGTCAAGTATTCTCTCCAGTACACTCAGATGGGGGCATGTGAAGGTTAAGTATTCTCTCCAGTATACTCAGATGGGGGCACGTTAAGGTCAAGTATTCTCTCCAGTACACTCAGATGGGGGCATGTGAATGTCAAGTTTTCTCTCCAGTACACTCAGATGGGGCATGTGAAGGTCAAGTATTATCTCCAGTATACTCAGATGGGGCATGTGAAGGTCAAGTATTCTCTCCAGTACACTCAGATGGGGGCATGTGAGGGTCAAGTATTCTCTCCAGTACACTCAGATGGGGGCATGTGAATGTCAAGTTTTCTCTCCAGTACACTCAGATGGGGGCATGTGAAGGTCAAGTATTATCTCCAGTATACTCAGATGGGGGCATGTGAAGGTCAAGTATTCTCTCCAGTACACTCAGATGGGGGCATGTGAGGGTCAAGTATTCTCTCCAGTACACTCAGATGGGGGCATGTGAAGGTCAAGTTTTCTCTCCAGTATACTCAGCTATTCCGGGTTTCAGATCTGGTGATTTATTCATATTATTTATGTGTTTTCAAACTTATCATCTTTATACGTCTTGTAAAGTTTGGCGAAAAACTTCCTCTTCTTAATCGGTCACTATGTATGGGACGTAGTTTAACCACCAAATGAAGCAAGTTATAAGTATTAAGTAATGTATTTCTCTTAATCTTTTCACTTTCCAAACTTGACCTTTGTAATGTATTCCACATGTACAGACCGGGTAAGACCTTTACTTTACAGCAGCTTATTTCCTTTGTTTTCTACGAAAAACAAAGAGAGTATCACCGTAATATGAACCTAACTTAGCACAAGCTTGGTGCTGGTATGGCTGCCGCGCAATTTTCAAGCTAGCTTGATCGGTCATAAATAATGCGAATCAAATTCTAAGAATAGATCAATTAAGAGTCACATTGTGTATGATACCGTTTAACACTCTATCTATGATCAGTTATAGACATAAACATATCACCCAGTGCCCTTTCGTAGAATGTGGTAAGGGGAGGTACCGTCCGTTTGGCGGCGCTTGTGTACTATCAGTTAGTAACATCTATTGGAGTTAGCATCCGTATGACGTCACATTAAAGTACCATTGTTCTTTACGTCATTTTTGCGGGAATATGTTTTATTTCCTCCCTAAATATTAGGACTAAAGTTAATGGCAGTATCTCCTATAGTGTACGACACCATTAAACATTCTTTCCATGATCAGCCAGAGATCTAGACATGCCATCTAATGCTCTCTCGTAGCATGTGATAATTACATACGATACCATTTTGTCTAGCATATATTCTGTGGTATTGTTATATTGGTATGATATATATCCGGCATGGGACATACATTGGTATGATCCCTGTGTAGCGTGGTATCTGGTCTAGATACATTGGTATGATACATGTGAAGGATGGCAGGTTATATGTGACATGGTTACATTGGTATGATACATGTCAAGGATGGCAGGTTATATGTGACATGGTTACATTGGTATGATACATGTCAAGGATGGCAGGTTATATGTGACATGGTTACATTGGTATGACACATGTCAAGGATAGCAGGTTATATGTGACATGGTTACATTGGTATGATACATGTCAAGGATGGCAGGTTATATGTGACATGGTTACATTGGTATGATACATGTCAAGGATGGCTTTGATTGATTGATTATTGTTTTACGTCACACCACGAATATTTCACGTATATGGTGACGGCATCTGCCTGATGCGGAGCATACAAATTTTGACCTTTGCAACGGACCCACCCGAAGCAGTGAGGGATCTTTAACGTGCCATGCATACCACGACACGGGGCCTCGGTTTTTACTGTCTCATCCGAAAGACATGACACCGGCATGACCTGAGCGGGACTCGAACCCCGGCCTCCCGATCAGGAGTCCGACGCGATACCACTAGGCCACGCCGGCTTGTCAAGGATGGCAGATTATATGTGACATGGTTACATTGGTATGATACATGTCAAGGATGGCAGGTTATATGTGACATGGTTACATTGGTATGATACATGTCAAGGATGGCAGGTTATATGTGACATGGTTACATTGGTATGATACATGTCAAGGATGGCAGGTTATATGTGACATGGTTACATTGGTATGATACATGTCAAGGATGGCAGATTATATGTGACATGGTTACATTGCCATGAAATATATTCAGCGTGGCAATGGTATATGGCATGGACACATTGGCATGATAATGTCGAGCGTGGCATATGGTTACATTGGTATGATGGGTATAATACAAGTCAACCGTGGCATGTGGTATGTGACACGGTAGAATTGGCATGATATATGTGTGTGGCATTTTGAAGTTGGTACAGTGTCGTCAGAATGATGCACTCATAGTCTGGTATCTTGTTAGTAAAGGTGTAAAGTTGGTTTCTTACTTGTCACCGATCTACTTTCGTCAAACGTCAAGCACTTTAGCGCAAAAAACGACTATGATAACTTCACACAAGGTTGACGTCATAGGCATAACTATCAAAAGCCGGCAAAATATAACTTTCTATGCTGAGAAATGGGTCGGTGTATCGGTATGTGACATGGTTACATTGGTGTGATTATATGTCTAGGATGGCACGTTGTATGTGGCATGGTTACATTGGTATGACACATGTTCAGCGTGGCATGTGGTATGTGGCAATGTTACATTGGTATGATAGATATCCAGCGTGGTATGTGACATAGTTACATTGGTATGATTGATTGATTGATTAATTTTTGTTTAACGTCACACCGCGAATATTTCACGTGTATGGTGACGGCATCTGCCTGATGCATGGCATACAAATTTTGACCCACCCTAAGCAGTGAAGGATCTTTAACGTGCCATGCATACCACGACACGGGGCCTCGGTTTTTAGTCTCATTCGAAAGACAGGACACCGGCATGACCAGAGCGGGACTCAAACCCCGGCCTACCGATCAGGAGTCCAGCGCGATACCACTAGGCCACGCTGGCTTTACAATGATATGATAAATTTTCAGAGTGGTATATTGTAGGTGGAATGTTACATTGGTATGATAGATATTCAGTGTACCATGTGGTGTATTTACATTGATATGGTAGATATCCATCATGCTATGTGGTATGGTTACATTGGTATGGTAGATATCCAGCGTGTCATCTGGTATGGTTACATTCGTATGGTAGATATCCAGCGTGTCATCTGGTATGGTTACATTGGCATGGTAGATATCCAGCGTGCCATGTGGTATGGTTACATTGGTATGATAGATATCCAGCGTGCCATGTGGTATGGTTACATTGGTATGGAAGATATCCATCATGCCAGTCGTATGGTTACATTGGTATGGTAGATTGATTGATTGATTGATTTTTGTTTAGCGTCACACCGCGAATATTTCACGAATATGGTGACGGCATATGCCTAATGGGGGCATACAAATTTTGACCGTTGCAACGGACCCACCCAAAGCAGTGAGGGATCTTTAACGTGCCATGCATACCACGACACGGGGCCTCGGTTTTTACTGTCTCATCCGAAAGACTTTGGTATGGTGGATATCCAGCGTTCTATGTGGTATGGTTACATTGGTATGGCAGATATCCAGCGTTCCATGTGGCATGGTTACATTGGTATGGTAGATATCCAGCGTACCATGTGGTATGGTTACATTAGTATGGCAGATATCCAGCGTTCCATGTGGCATGGTTACATTGGTATGGTAGATATCCAGCGTACCATGTGGTATGGTTACGTTGGTATGGTAGATATCCATCGTGTCATGTGGTATGGTTACATTGGTATGATAGATATCCAGCGTACCATGTGGTATCGTTACATTGGTATGGTAGATATCCATCGTGTCATGTGGTATGGTTACGTTGGTATGGTAGATATCCAGCGTACCATGTGGTATGGTTACATTGGTATGGTAGATATCCAGCGTACCATGTGGTATGGTTACATTGGTATGGTAGATATCCAGCGTACCATGTGGTATGGTTACATTGGTATGGTAGATATCCAGCGTACCATGTGGTATCGTTACATTGGTATGATAGATATCCAGCGTGTCATCTGGTATGGCTACATTGGCATGGTAGATATCCAGCGTGCCATGTGGTATGGTTACATTGGTATGATAGATATCCAGCGTACCATGTGGTATGGTTACGTTGGTATGGCAGATATCCAGCGTACCATGTGATATGGTTACATTGGTATGGCAGATATCCAGCGTACCATGTGGTATGGTTACATTGGTATGGTAGATATCCAGCTTACCATGTGGTATCGTTACATTGGTATGACACATGTATAATGTCCAGTGTCATGTCAAATGTGATTCCTTCAAATATCGTTTACTTTTGTCTTAATTCATCACTACACCAGACGTCGTATGTGTAAACAGCTCACTAATGTTTAAATTGACGTATTGGTCCACGTGACAATGAAAAATATTTCGACATTAGCAAGATGATCTATATGGAACTAGAAGAGTTAAACTCTTGCCAATATGCACTAACAAAATTTCGATCTCATTAGAAGTAGGATAGCCCATATGGCATTTAAATACAAGTCGCCCTAAGTCGAAGTAACATTACCCATATGACACCAATCACTGCTTGATATGTATATACTGTACAGCAAACAATTCTAGTAATACGTCACCATGAGAATAACATATGAACTTTCACATTAATAAACGACGATGGGGTTGTGAACGGTACACTGCGCTGTACGTGTTCACAGATAAACGACGTCGGTGTAATGAATTCTTCTAATTATACAAGACGTAATGTGGCTTATAATCTCATTATAAATTACTTCATGACTTTTTGTAGTGACGAACGAATTGTATTCTCGTATGTCTTCAGGCGTTAAAAATTAAATTACAAGGCAACACCCCGTGGACAAAATTTCTTGAACCATCTGCAACTTTACACAAATTTGAACTTAATTCTAATTAATATTGAGCACGGACAGAGAAAGTCAAATGAAGTAAACGTGATATTCTGTGATAATTTTATTTGTATAGGTAAGTTACAATATAAGTTTTAAAGAAAATGCGCTTAGTTGACTTTGTGATCGTTGATACTATTTGATGTTTCTTGCTGTAAATTCTGTCTGAATTTAAATTTTTCGCAAATTGCACTCTGACGTCTCTTTAAATGATGTAATTTAATATATAATAATAATATTATTTAATATTATTCATAATAAGGACAAAACAAATAATCTGTAAAATAGGTATGTAAAAAAGTAAAAAATACGTAGAGGAATTCTTTGATTCAAAATTTTGTTTCAAAAACAGATATTGCAAATATTTGAATAATTTACAAATCATTAGAAACTATTAGAATTCCTGTAATGATATATAAATGCATGTATAAAAGTAAAGGAAATTTTTTGCATGTTGAAGAAACATTTATTTTAACATAATATAATTATATTTGAAATCAGCTATATACGGATATGTGTTTATAGGAGTTTATTTTAATACAAAAATAAACACGTGTAAATAGACAACAAAATCTACCACAAAATACAGACGTTTAAATAGACAACAAAACTTTAACAAAATATACCCGTGTAAATAGAGGACAAATACTACTACGAAATATACACATATACAAGATTTCATAAAAATGAAGCTGTCCAGGATTGTCATATACATACAAGGCGTGGATCATACCTTGTCAAATATGATTGTAGGTGTCTAGTTTATCATCTCTAACTTCTTCGCATAATGCGCAAACTTGAATAAATGTTTAAATTACCAAGGATTCATTTTTATAATCTAAGTATAATTCCACAATGTCAGATACTAAAGCGGAATTTATCGCCATTACTTATAACTTTGATATGTACATGCCACATTGTATGTGCCGTGCCAGTTCCCCAGGACAGACATATCATGCCACATTGTATGTGCCGTGCCAGTTCCCCAGGAAAGATTCCTCTGGCTCACACATTATTCCGTAGATGTGATTTAGCTAAGACAATGATATCACAGAAAATCGTTTTTCAACGAATGAGAAATGTTTATAAATACATATGAGAGAATAATGCTTGATTAAGCTTTGTTGTGTTGTGTGACAGACGTTTCGATGGCAGGTTTGTGAAAGACTTGGCTAACATTTTATTGATGAAGTGGTCTGATTTTGTACTGATGTAGTGAGCGGGCATTATATTGATGAGGTGGTCTGACTTCTTACTGATGTGGTGACCGGGCATTATATTGATGAAGTGGTCTGATTTTGTACTGATGTGGTGAGCGGGCATTATATTCATGAGGTGATCTGATTTTGTATTGATATGGTGATCGGGCATTAAATTGGTGATGTGGAGAGCGGGGATTATATTGATGAGGTGATCTGACTTTGTACTGATGTGGTGAGCGGGCATTATATTGATGAGGTGGTCTGATTTTGTATTGATGTGGTGAGCGGGCATTATATTGATGAGGTGGTCTGACTTTGTACTGATGTGGCGAGCGGGCATGATATAGATGAGGTGGTCTGATTTTGTATTGATGTGGTGAGCGGGCATTATATTGATGAGGTGGTCTGACTTTGTATTGATGTGGTGAGCGGGCATTATATTGATGAGATGCTCTGACTTTGTATTGATGTGGTGAGCGGGCATTATATTGATGAGGTGGTCTGACTTTGTACTGATGTGGTGAGCGGGCATTATATTGATGAGGTGGTCTGACTTTGTATTGATGTGGTGAGCGGGCATTATATTGATGAGGTGGTCTGACTTTGTATTGATGTGGTGAGCGGGCATTATATTGATGAGGTGGTCTGACTTTGTGTTGATGTGGTGATCGGGCAGTATATTAATGAGATGGTCTGACTTTGTATTGATGTGGTGAGCGGGCATTTTATTGATGAGGTGGTGTGATTTTGTATTGATGTGGTGAGCGGGCATTCTATTAATGAGGTGGTCTGACTTTGTACTGATGTGGTGAGCGGGCATCATATTGATGAGATGGTTTGACTTTGTATTGATGTGGTGAGCGGGCATGATATTGATGAGGTGGTCTGACTTTGTACTGATGTGGTGAACGGGCATTATATTAATGAGGTGGTCTGACTTTGTACTGTTGTGGTGAGCGGGCATTATATTGATGAGATGGTCTGACTTTGTATTGATGTGGTGAGCGGGCATTATATTGATGAGGTGGTCTGACTTTGTACTGATGTGGTGAGCGGGCATTATATTAATGAGATGCTCTGACTTTGTACTGATGTGGTGAGCGGGCATTATATTGATGAGGTGGTCTGACTTTGTATTGATGTGGTGAGCGGGCATTATATTGATGAGGTGGTCTGGGTTTGTATTGCTGAGGTGATCGGGCATTGCATTGAGTTGGGCCGACTTTGTATTGATGTGGTGAGCGGAATTGAAAAATCAGTATATGAAAATATAAGAAAATTAATTTATCAATTTATAATTAATAAAGATAGTTAATTCCGAATTTACTTGCTTGCATTGGACTCCAAAGCTTCATGAAATTCAATATAAAAATACATTGCAAATGCTTTATCAAACCTCCATCTGCCTTCCTTACAGAAATACTATCTGCAGTAAAGAACTTCAGAAATACATGGATATAATTTACTGTAAACTTGATGTTTATCAGTTCTAGATATTCAGAAACTAAAAGACCCTTTCGATAAATTGAAAGTATCAGTACTAGTGAAGTGTGAAGTGTATGATGTCAGATAGATTCTCTTTACTCTTTACACTACTTTCCGTCATGATAAAATGATCGGCTCTTAAGCATTATTGACTTCCTCACAAAAATGTTTTTGCAGATACAATGTTCAGATATATCGTGCTGGGTTTCCGGACACATGGTTCTTAGTTTGATGTTCACATAGAAAGTTGTGTGTACCATAGTTACATTACATCAGAGTTTCGCCCCCTTGCAGTGTGAGAGATTAGAATGACTGTGAGAATCTTTTAAGCACCAAATTAAATTTGATTCTAATTACATGTCTCCCATTGTTTTTCAGTATATTTTCTACATATGTCATGGAAATCCCAATCTTCGTAATAGTTTTTTGTTTTTTGCCATCCGTCCTATCACAGGAAGGCACAGTAAGTCTCAACGGTGAGTTCACTTGCTTATATTAATTCACTTTTATGTGTTCTTATGGGTATCATAGATTATAAACGAACTAGAATTCTGTTATTCCACTAAACTCTCAGTTAAGAATGCGCAACTGAACAATAATTCTATGTATGTTGTTAATGTGAAGATGATGGATAAATCCAAAGCACAAGTCCAAAAATCATAAAACCAGAGGACATACAAAATCAGTGAAAATGAAAAACAAATGGAAAATAACAAAAATGCTAGGTATTTTCTCCGTAATGCATTTATATCTTACAATGTTCACAAAATCTGAATCAGGCGAGTCCCGAGCATAGAAAACCATGGCATAGTATCTTCAACGGACAATGAAAACGAAGATCACATGTTACGGTAGAAGTTGGCATTTTTTAAAAGATCATTTGTATAGGCAAATTTTATACCGCCACTGTATAAGTGTAATATCTATGGTTTAAGGTCGAATAAAGATACATCTGTTAGCATTCTACTAAACCATTTTGCAGGAAATATCATGGTAAATGAGCCAATGGTGGATCCGTTCGCAGATACCGGTGCTGATGCCTTTAGTAACATTAATGGCAGCGCACAAGGAACATTTGAATCCAATGGAATGGTGCTTCCTGAAAGAAACGGTATAATTACATTGATTAATTCTTAAATGTCAGACATGTGATGAAGTTAATCTGAAGTCAAAATCATTTTTCGGAATGGGTAACGGATCGGTCAACGGTTATTTAATCTAACTTTTATAATGTAAAAGAAGAAAGAAAACTCCACTGTATAAATTATATATAAAATGTAGAGAATTAAGAGAATTACTTTTCGAAACGTCGTGTTTATCTAAGATTGTTTGTTTTAGACAATTGTGATTTTTGGGAGACATCTCATAGTGGTGTTGGATATAAATGTCGGGGTTAAACAGCACTTTTTGTGGATGTGTTCCATGCAGGAGTTATACAGCTCCTAAAGATATTTTCTTGCTAATAATACAAACCTGGTAATTTGTGTCTATTTGTTCAGCATCAACTGATAAAACTGAAGTCACTGGCAATCAGGGTCAAGCAAATACACCAGTTGTAGATGGCGGTAATGTTGCTGCAACAGGAGGTGGTGCCGATCAGACTAGTATAATGGGAGGATCTGGTGGGGATATAAACGCAGCAGATAAGGCCGCAAAAGCGCTAGCTGATGCTGCGATAAATGGTCCTTCTGGTTTACCAGATAAAAGTGGTGGAAGCGGCGTAACAGCTCCCGCACATACAGGATCTAGTGGGGCATTTGATGGTAGTCAGTCAGGTGGTACAGGAAGCAGGCCACCAAACCACTCAGCAGTAGGTAGACCCGGACAAAACGATAATCGCCAAGGTACGTCATCAAACAGACAAAGTTCTTCGTCTGATCGTATAGTGGGCGGGATAGGAGGCGGAGGTTTCGACAAACTCTCCGTAGAGCGAGGTAATGATGTATATGATTGGAATATTTGCACACAGTATATTGTTATTTCTGGTTTAAGGGTAATGTGAAAAGGATAGAAGTTGTCATAGGACTGCGTTTGCCTTCATAACTGTCTTGAGCTCTGTGTTAACCTGCACTGCTGTGATTATATAGATATACACATTATGGCTCGGGTAAATAAGATATAAGGCATTGTATTGAAATGACTGAAGAAGAATTCATGTTGTTTAACACTGACATACACGTATGGTATCCTTTACACATGCAATATTCAAATATAAATAGAAATAAGGGTAAATGATAATTAGATCATGATTGCATGGGTTAACATGTATAGTCGTATTACAACTATTTGTTTTATGTTGTTATATTTGAGTACATATACACATGCTAAAGACATAATAAAAGAGATGTAAGTATGAGTAAGTTCATTTTTTTTTTATTTTGAATAATGCTAATAGTAATATAAAATATAGTAATATATAATATCCATGGTTAAATTCTAATGAGTGTTACGGGACATATGACCAGTTATTCTATTACGAATATTCACTAATCAAAATCTGAATTATGTATCATTATATATAACCTGTATTACAGGAGCCTGCTTCAGCAAGTGTCTACGCGACAGAGATAGCTGTTATAGGCCTCACAACTGTACACATTACGAGCACTGCTATACGTCAATGCAGACATTGTGTCCATGTACATTAAGACCGTGCTCATTCGGAACGCTGTGGTCATACGAATCGGAAATGTGTGAAATTGCCTCCACTGTCTTTTGTCAAGATGGTAAAAACATTATCTATTCGAGATTCAAAATTATACATCATGATTTTAACTTCCTTACAATTTATTGTTTAAGGGTACTGGTGGCAGCAATCACAATGTCTTAATTTTTTTTTCTGTATAGCATTTTAGAGTTTTGAGTAAATTGAAGTTAGGATCATAGATCATACATCTTTAACATATTCAAATAACTAGTGTGAAGGTACAAGAAGATACTATACTCTCTTAATAACTTAATTTTTAAATGGAATCGGTAGCATATCCCTTAAATCTTACAATAGACGGTTGAAAAGTGTGAGTATTTGAATACTAATTTGACCTAAAAGAAATCGTCCAACCAATATAAAAACAAGATTATACATAATGGAGATACTCCTTAATGTTTTTGGAATGATTAACATACTTTTGTTACAATAAAATGATGTATGTATGTATGTATGTATGTATGTATGTATGTATGTATGTATCGAGTGGGTATAAAGGCACTGAATACTAGGCTAGTGGTTATCCTTGGGACCTTACTAACCACCAGAAATAGTATCGTCTAATGCCTCACGCAGTCTATCATCAAGAATTAAATATTTATTTTTTCGATTTCATAATTCGAAAACTTTACTGCCAGTAGGGGTTTAAGCAGTTCAAATTCATATCAAGGTATGTTCGAACGTTTTTTTTTTTTTTTTTCTTTTTTGTATAACAAGAAATCTATTACCGATGTCTTTTCTTTCTTGCTGCAAAATGTGAAACTATAATCTCAGATAATTTCTTTTTTACAACATCAAAACGTTAAACTCTCTTGCAGTATGTCATAATGATTTAAGTCATAAAAGCAATACTTATATCCCTGTTAATCCTGATCTACCTGCAGACGATAATCAAGTGATTATTTACAATAGTATTGTTATGAAAGGACTAGTCCCAACATTAAAAGATAGAGTACGCTATAATGGTCGAAAGGCGATTAAGTTGGAGGATTTTGTGATTAAACTGTTGAATTTAATTATATTCAGTTCTTTATATTTTTTTATCGTACAGTTAGCATTATGCTGTTTTAGAAACTTGTAATTAATGTTAGTATCCAGGCATCGTGGGAAACACTATAGACAAGAATAATTAACCAGGACTCTTGTATTGATATTGCAATGAATATAAATGGATTTAAAAAGAAATTTGTATTTAAATCTATGAAATAAAAAGAAATAAAACCGATAACAAAAATATCTATTTTGAAAACCATAGGTTCAATAGAATGAAAAAAAAAATAAATAAGAATTAAGAAACTCTTATAGTATTAGACCATAATATAATGGATAGAATGGAGCATATAGAATACAAACTGTATATTTCTGACATTGCCAGAGTTAAAATTTACTTTGCTTACATAATTATTGTATTCGGAACCTCCAAGATTTCATAATAATAAAAAAATTGATAAGAATAAAGGTTAATAAATACGGCTCAACTTAAAAAAATAAATAAGTAAAACACGAGAACCAACGTTATTCTTGCATGCGTAAATGAATCCCACCAAACAACGCATTTTCGGAAATACAGCACGAATTCGGTTTCAGACTGCAATAACACTCGGTGCTCTTCGTTTATTCAGTTACTAAAGACACTTTGTTTATAGATGACAAAAACAAGGACTGGACTGAAGAACGAGATATAAAGAATCTTTCTTTTCTGCAAACGCACTCCGTAACTCCACTTATATGATATGTTCACAAAAGAAGACAGTTTAATAATCTATTAATTCAACATGATTAAAATTCCAGTGTTTTTAATTTTAGATCCATGTGCAAAGGATGTAAATAAGATTGCCTACCCTTCTGGTATTAATTGTAAAAGTTACTACATCTGTTCAGAAGGACGTGACAGACGCTCCCTACCCATGTGTTGTCGCGATTTTCACTCTTTCAGTACAACGGAGCTACGATGTGTCCCGGATGAAGCATGCGGTCGCATTCCTTGTACTGTACAATCCTTATACTATGACGAGCAAAACTTTGCCACAACCACTCTGGAGCCCGTCAAACGGGGTTGGTATACATTGTGAAATGACTTTACAACAATAGTAAAAGATTATGAATAATAGATACACTTTGCCCCAATTTTTTTCTTCTTAGCATTTATCAAGGGAAATACACGATATTATATTCTAAGCTTTGTATAATTATTTAATATTTATTAGACACCATGGAAGATTTTACTTGATCTGTATACTGATCAAGTAAAACATGGTGAGTTTATACAACGAAATAACGCTACAACGCTCCTACTACCCTGAAATCTAATAAAAGATGCAAATATATGTCACAAAATAATCCCACGACCATGGTGGGACCCGAACAAATTCCGAGTGCATGAATATCAGTAATGCAATGACCACGCTGGAACATTACCTGGTAAGTATATTGGATATTGCAAAAATAAATGCAAAATGGACGTTGGTGAATTCCTAAAATGTTTGCCCCACATATAAGTGATTCCTCGATCGTAAAGGTGTCTTGATTTTATTTGCAGAATGTCCACTAGAATCCTACAGATCAGATCCGTCGAAATATAATTATAAATCTTTTAAGCTCGCCATTCCGATGGTGTGCGCTCCAGGAACGATCTTTGATGAAACTGTGTGTACATGTGTCACTGCAGCTTCTCCTGGACTGCCCCCAGTGATGAGACGTAAGTGTCACACCTACATGTATTATCAATATAGATACTCTAAGATGTCTCATGTATTTACAGACATATGGATGTGTAAGTGATGGAATACTTGTTTCATTCAGTGTGTAATGAGAACAAAAAGATAAGTACATTTTTTACTTTGTGTTTGTTTGTTTCATTGATTGTTTTGTTTCCTTTTTTTACTTCTTTTTAGATTATCAGTAATCCTACGTCATTTGTCATGTTTTAACACAGATTAATAGTGATATCTCCATCATAAACTTTTTATCCCAAGCATCATTATACATATATAATGGGGTGTAGTGTGGTGGTAATTTTATAAATCTATTATTCTTATACAGATCTGCTGATTTCAGATTTATATTTGGAATACTCTTAAGTCACTATCACTTATTCCTGAAAGATGTGATCAATTATTTAACCTTTTTCTTTCCCCGGAAATAAAAATCAAATATGTATATGTAGCTGTGTGTGGAAATATGCCTTTGTTGGTTTTCATTGCATTTTACTGTCAATTATCAATGTCTCCATATTTTTCGTAAATATGTCAGAGTATTATTATCTTTAACATCACAACGACCAAACTCGACACCTTTTTAAATGTTATACTACAGAGATACACAGGTGGATAAAACAGTATTTTATATTACAGCATGCGAGGAACTCGTCATGATTGATTTCGATGGTGGAATATTGGAGAATCATAACATAGCTATACCAATATATGCCACCGACACCCAGACAGTCACGACTAAAGAAGGAGCCAAATACGGAAGATTCAATGGCAGATCGTCGGTCATTGAAATCCCTTACTTTGAAAAACCTGTGAAATTCCTTTTAGCTCGCATTAGGTTTTATACAGATGGGCGGCAAGGTCCTGATAACCAAGTATTGCTCTCGAACTGTCAGTCTGCAAAAGTAGATTGGTCAAATCTCAATGAAGCCTCAATACAGCAGACTACACTGTCGCCATCCCTTGCCATAATCTTAAACCGGAAGTTAAATAAATTGACGTTTTTGGGGTCGACTGGTGTTAGTGGAGCAAAACCTGTAGTCATGCAGTTGCCATACAAGGTAAAAAAAATGTATAGCATGTAAATGTGATCGTTTAGCAGGTATGCAGTTATGTAAACGTTTTTAGATATTTTTTAATTTATCTGAGCACAAAAAAAAAATCAAAATGCTATTTATATTATTATGGTTGCTAATGCAGTTCGCTTCACATTTACATTCTTTCTTTCTTTCAATGTTTTATTCTCCTCCCTTCTAAATTTATTTATATCCCTTCCTACTCATTTCAGCCAAACGATTGGAACAATGTAGAATTGTTATATGATGGTAAGAACTTACAGGCGAGGAACCGTGTATTGAGTGGCGGTTCTAAGGCAACGGAAGAAGATATCAAACCACTTGAAGGTAATATGAAACCACAGGAAGGTAATAAGAAAATATTACTCTGAAATCTGAACAAGATATCAAACCACTTGAAGGTAATGTTACTCTGATTGACTGATTGATTGATTATTGTTTTACGTCACTCAACGATTATTTCACGTATATGGTGACGACATCTGCCTGATGCATTGCATACAAATTTAGACCTTTGCAATAGAAACACCCGATGCAGTGGGGGATCTTTTACGTGCCACGCCTACCATGACACGGGACCTCGGATTTTACTGTCTTATCCAAAAGACAGAACACTGGTGTGCCCAGGGCGGGAGTCGAACCCGGTACTTTTCGATCACCTGCCGAGCACTAGGTCACACTGGCTTTATGATATCAAACCCCTGGAAGGTAAAGTTACTCTGAAATCTTAACAAGATATCAAATCACTGGAAGGTAATATTACTCTGAAATCTGAACAAGATATCAGACCACTGGAAGTCTGAACAAGATATTAGACCACTGGAAGGTAATATTACTCTGAAATCTGAACAAGATATATCATCTGCGTCATTTTGACGATAGTGTTTTAGTGGTTTTGCACAATGTTGTTCCAACATAATATTAATAAGAAAAATAATATTGCAAAGACACCTTTTGTCGTCGGCATATACACATTTAGAGAGGTCTTATTGAGCATTTGCAAACATAACATTGATTAAATAATTCAAAAATCATTAAGATAATTACTGCAAACAATACAAAGGCTTTTCACTATTCTAAGAACAAACAATGAACAGATAATGGATCAGCGTATCAAGAAGTAAGAATATCATGTAAACAAATGACATAAAACTTAGGGAAAATGGAAAATCAAATGAGAATAAAAGGAAAAAGCCCAACTACTTAATAAGGAACAAAGGTGACCCCTAAAAGATACGTACTTGCTGTTTTCCATCTTTATTAACAATAATATGCTGTCTCATTTATACATGTTGGACTGATAATTTATAATCCCATGTTATTTTATATGATTTCGCATAGGTCTTAAAATCATATTAACTTTGGATTTTCATAGTTTCGACTATGAGCATTACCAAGTAAACATCGAAATGCGCATTTGGTGCATTTTTCTTTGTTTATGTCTTTTCAATGGTAATCTTTAAAACTGCTCTTTACTCCTTGCAACATTATGTTATAATCATGAACAACAACAAAGCCATAGCATTACCAAACCATAGCGATACCCCCGCAGGTACCTGTCCCCAATATAAAAATCATAGCGATACCTCTTCGGCAATCTGTCCCTATCGTTAATCCCATAGCGATACCTCTTCGGCAACATGTCCCTAATGTAAAAATCATGCCCGTATCTCGAGGCATACTGTCCCCAATATAAAAACGATAGCGAAAACCTATACCGATACCACTGATACAACCTGTTTCCAATGTAAAAACTATAAAGGTACCTCTGAAGAAATCTGTCCCAAACGTAAAATCCATAGCGATGCCTCATAGGCAAACTGTCTCCAACACAAAACCCATAGTGATACCTCTGAGGCAAACTGTCCCCAGTGTAAAACCCATAACGACACCTCTGAGGCAACATGTACCCAATATAAAAACATAGTGATACCTCTGAGGCAATCTGTCCCAATGTTAAACCGAAAAAATTCATAGCGGTACCTCTGAAGCAATCTGTACCCTATGTATAAACCATATCAATACCTTTGAGGCAAATTGTCTCCAACTCAAAACCAAATCAACACCTCTCAGGCAACCTGTCCCCGATATAAAAACTATAACGATACCTCTGATGCAACCTGTACCCTATGTCAAAACCATAGCGATACCTCTTACCTGTCCTCGATGTAAAACACCATAACGATAAGTCTGAGGCAAACTTTTCAACACAAAACTTTTAGCGATACTTCTAAGGCAACCTGTCCACGATATAAAAACCATAGTCATCCCTCTGAGGAAACCTGTCCTAATTGTAAAAATCAAGAAAAAAAGAAAAACTTCACTATTGTCTTGATCTAAAATGATTTTGGTTATGAGTATTCGAAGGATTCGTTATGGCATTAGCTTTGATGTTATATGACTGCATAAATCTATATTACCCCTATCTTTACCTTAGGACAACTAGGGACATTTAGAGGAGCTTTAAGGATCGGCTCTTGTGATCACAGTGATGGTTACTTTGGATATATGGATATGGTTAGTATCTCTTTTCTGTAAAATGTAATATAGAGACGGGCCTTAAAATGTACAACAGTATTTATTAACTTGACATCCATGGGGTACGCAGTAAGACAAAGGGAATATAGGAAGAAGAAAGTGGAAACCCAATACATTACGTAAAAAGTCCAAAGGTTAGGTTAAAAATAACACTTCGACTTTCTGGGCGACGTCCCTCCGGTCAAGGAATTTTATTATTTAGATCAATTTTAAAACCGGATTCAAGTTAAGACATTCCCATTGCTTTCTTTCTGTCAAAGATTTCTCGAATACATACACTTGATTCAAAAAGTATTAGAAAATATATTTAGATAGGAACTGTTTAATGTTAAAACATAAAGCTATATTTGGCGGGTAACAAATTGGACGAATTCATTATTAGAGGGGTATTAGTTTCTTGCATATAAAAGAATTTCATACCGATTATTTTGTTCTAAATGCTGTTGAGTGCAAAACATGGTAATTATCAATTGATTGTTACTTTACGTCATGTCAATAATATTTAAGGTTGATGTATAGTAGATAGCAAGAGCTTACGCGTCTGAACACTCTGAGCATTCCCCCTTTCAAATCAACTCCAGTATTCAAGATGAGTTCATAGTGTGTGTGACATTTACTTCGAGTAGAATGTAGAAAGTATTTATTTGCATTTTTAATCAATAGTTTCGTTATTTATACATTTCTTTTTGCGAAAATATGCCGAGTAGTTACGGCAAAATAGATTTGAAAGGAGTATGTAAACAGTTTTCTCCATCTACATTGATTTGTTAAAATATTATGTTGGGAGGGACCGCGACCACATAGCAGGTCTAATTTATAGAAATATTCACCAAAATCATTCAAATGTTAACAGAAATACGGAAAATGTATGAAAATAAGGTTGTAAGGTAGAATATAGTTTCTGCATTCGATATCTTACAACTGAAGTAGATAGCGATATTGGTGTTACCGTAAAATTTCGAGTGTTTATTTGTAACTTTAAATTGTCCGTCAATTGTAGGCGACATTTTGTATGTTTTATGATGTATGCTATTGGTAGTCTCTATGTTATATTCATTTATGAATTTAGACACTGTGGTGGCATTGCATGATTTTAAACAATGATTAATTCTTACTTTTAATAGATTCTTAATAGAGATTAAAACAATATCTGAATTTTACCTACTAAATTTAGAAAATAAATAAACTTAATCTTTTCATGTTTGTTTTTCAGATCAAGATTTACGAATGCATACCAGGAAGGGGTTAAAGTTATATCCGTGCATTTGTTTTTAAACTTTCTGCTTTCTCATCGTACTTGTACTTCCAACATATAACCATCAATCATAAAACACTTGACAATTGTATTTATCTTTTCCATGATATAATGTGGTGAAATTATCAGAATTATCTAGAAAGAAGTATCTTCTAATTAGTGATAGAAATGTATTCTGATATTAAAAAGTTGTTTATGTTTCCATGAAGTTTCGTGACAGACGCTTTAAATTGTTGAAGTTGATGATTTTATTCATATTAATTTTTATTTACTATTGCATATTTATTCAAAGTAAATCAAAACATATTCAAATCATCTAATAAGTAAATATAATACAATAATTCTGTAGGTTGCCTCTAAATTCAAAAGACTATATAGCATTTGTCTTATAGCTAACTAGTAGCCACATTTCACTGTAGTTTTATTTATTCATATATTTTATATTATATCATTCATCACTTCCAAATAAAATATTTTATCTTATTTATAGTGACGTCTCACGATTCTTTTCTCTTATGTATACATCTTTGCTGAAGATGCTTTTGAAGGTGTGTGTGTATTATATGATTGATTTGTTGGTTGTCTTTTTATTATTCAAAATTATTCAACTTGTATGATGATGACATCTGATGTTTTGTATAGAAATATAGACCTATACAACAGATTTAGGTCGATTTGGCATTGAGCTTACTCTTCCAACATTTATTTTTTCGATTTCCACATTTTAGGCTATGAGCATCTCTAAAGAGACATATGTTGTCGAAATGCGCATATGCTGCACCAAACAAATTCATTATAAATAGTCTAATATTTGTTATAACCACTCGGTTGGTACCGCCACTGCTGGCCTTGTAGTCCACGAGGTTGACCTCAACCCAGTGTTCAGTACCTTAGTACTAACCCAAAATATATACTTCAAATTAACTGTAAAAAAAATATTGTAAATCATTCTAAAACCAAGGAGTATCTCTCTCGAGCATAGCTCTGTCCTTAGATGGGTTCTAGCTTCCACGTTTAGGTCGATGTGGCAATGAGTTTGCTCTTCAGGTATTTATTATTCCTTCGATTTCCACAGTTTAGACCCTGAGCACCATTGATGCATTGAGACATAAATGTCGAATTAGAACACCAAATACACCCCATTTTGGGCAAAAACCCTGCACGTGTCAATACACTATCATACTTCTGACTTCTGTTGCGCCGACTGGTTTTGACAGACAGAGGTCAAATAATCTATTTTGGGTGTGACGTTTTCTATCATTAAACAGAAAGTGTGTTTTCTGTAGGTTGCACATCACTTTTAACATTCTTACACAGAAAACCTAAGGGTATTCTTAATAATGGTATTATTTGTAAAACAAGAAATACTTATTTTTATGGAAGCTAACAACCGAACCAAATTACATGGTATAGGGAGAAGTTCAAACGAATTCAATATCAAATACATTCATACGTTTAAACATTACATTGTCGGAGTAATTGTGTTCTCTTGTAATGTTGATTCTTGAAAAACTGATGGAATACCTATAATGTTTCAAAATATATATTTTATACAATAATCAACTAATGTCTACATTTTTGGGAGAAGATTTTTTACAATGAGTACATCAAACAACAATGTATCGCAATCCAGTATACATAGGTTTAATCGGGCGCTACGGAGCTGCTAGCATTTTATGTCCCACGGCCACAACTGCTTTGGGTCTGTAATACGCGATTTTCGAGATAGGAACTCTTCAACGTCATGAGTCACAAAAAGTGTAACCCTGTGACGTCAGGTAGGGCATCATAGAAACAGAACGTTAACAGTTTGCACACACGGAATTTATTAGAATGAAATGAACTTCAATTTCCTGCAAGTATCAGACCTTCGAAAATACCTTCAAGAAAGACATATAAGTTGCTCTATCTGCAATAAACTACATTTAGTTGTGTGAGATCGCTTAACAATGACAAGCATTATCATGTTTACTTGGACCATGGGGGAAATGTAAGACCCAAAGAAAGCTCTGCATGATATGTTCAAATACAAAAACAGCTTGGAGTTACTGGCTGTAAGTGGTGTGACTTTCTTCTTTACACTAAGAAAGATTTTGTAACTGATAGAATTTAGAATCTATTTTGATAAAGAATTCTATACAACAATTGTAAACAAATATGAACATTTTTATAGAACGTATATATTAAAAGAATTGTAAATAACAATATTCTTTCCGAGTCATTTATACATTAAGATCATATTACACAGAAACTGACTAGAATTTACGTCTTCACACAACTGAGATCATTGAACTAATGGCTTTTGCAGATTGCATAGAAAAGCAGCAACATTCAACATTTGATTGGCAACAAACTTCAATTTCAAAGGTATGTCACCCGAAGCTTGATGAAGTGTTTTCACTCCACTAATTGCTCCGCTCTCTACGTGGATTCTGAGTCGTGCAATATTCCTAGTCTTTTGTCTCTTGGTTGTTCAGGCATTTACCATATTTAAACTTCTTAGTGAAAGGTGGAATGTTGATTGTTACACGGCGCTCCGTCAACAAATCTCGAATAGTAAAGTCTCTATCAGCAATAATCTCATCCCCGGTTTTAATCGTATCAAGAAAACCGCACTCCTTGATGATGTAACAGTAAGATGTTTTGCCTCCCCACAAATGTATTGCCTCTCCACAAATGTATTGCCTCTCCACAAATGTATTGCCTCTCCACAAATGTATTGCCTCTCCACAAATTTGAAACAAAATTAAATGCGTCAGTTGGAGTAATGCTAGCCAAGAGTTTGAATGCTACTTTTATAAGTACTGTGTGTTTGTGCTTGAGCAGTTGGCGATGTTGGTTTCTGAATGTAAATTTCAGTACAATCAATGATGGCAGTTGTTTTGGGGAAGGTTGATTTGAAAGACAGTGGCATGTATTTCTTCAACTGTCTTCTTGAGGGATTCTGGATCAATGGTGAAAATACAGTATTCATGAAATTAATTCATGTTATGTGGGACTCTGGAAGTGGATATACCAAATATGTCTCCAAGAACAAAAGTGTAAGAACAAACCCCTCATATCGTGAGAGTTTACGTGCTGGACCTGCCTTTTTTGTTACCTCTTGTCTGGTATGACTTTTGTCCAGACCAATATTTAATTGAGGAATCAGGATTTAAGAAATTAAAGATACCATTCAAAACAGAAACAGATGGGATACCTGTATATTTGTTTACACTCTCATCATCTTTTATTACATTTGCAATGAAAATCTCCCTGTGTAGTTTTTTTCTTTTCATTCATATTGTCTTTCAGATATACATACTGCCCTTCAAATTCCTATGTCAGAACCAGATAAATCAGTTTGTGTTGACGATTCTGTGTGTTATGGATGGTAGTTCACTCTATGAAAATTGCTATAGGGGTGATCTGGGACTCTAGATGTAGAAAATATCGTATTAGCTGTAGCTTGACCTGTGAGGAAAAAATAGAAAAATAAAATATAGGTTCAACGCACTGGTTATCGTGATAGCTACATTATTTACTTCGTGAGTGGCAGTCTGCATTTAGTGTCATTGATATTGATGGAATTGTACCTTCTTTCAATATTAATTTGAACTTACCAATGGACATTGACCTAAGTGCAAGGTTGGCGATCTTGCCTCATGAAAATTTGTTCGAAATACTAAATCCATCAGACAATTTTACAACGATTAAATCAAAACATGAAAAAGGGTTTTGTATGAAAATTCCAGTTATTATGAAGTTCAGAAATTATAAGCTGTAAATAAAAATTATTTTTATTATATACAAGTGCATTTCTACATTAGCTAAAACCAAATCGAAGTTTATTGCAAAATTCTGGCCCCTAAAAACAAAAAGTAAACAATCTGACATAGAAAAAAAATTATGAATGTACACAAATCTTTAATTAATGTTTACCTGAAGAAGTATGATTTTCATTTGACTCAATTATAACAAAATTAACAGACAGTGGTGCATTGTAGATGGGCATCAGTCCATCACATGTTGTTGAATGAAAGTAGGTTACATGTATGTCATTACTTTCTGCATTATCTGAAAAAAGAAATGTTTTGTTTTATTTCTCTTCTCAATCATTTGAAAGATGAACAACAGACTTCATGTGCATATTCAATATTATATTTAGAGAGATGAAGTTCTTATATAGTCTACTTTTAGTACCCCATCCACGGAGTAAACAGTGATTTACTATGTGTTGAGGTACTAAAAAGGAGACAATATTCTTTTATCCATGTAATAGAAGATGCAAGCGTGTGTATGACCTAGAATACATTTCTCCATTTCTTCCGAAAATAACGCATCACGAAAACTTGTCAAAATTTATACTACCCCAGAGTACTAAATATAGTTATTGCCAAAGAAGAAGATCCAGTTGAAATTTAATCTAAAAGAAAATTTTCTATGCGAATTCAGATTAATGATTATGAATACCTTAATAATATATCATATTACCTGTGCCATTATTGTTCCTATCACCATGTACCAATATATCATAATTGTCATTAAAGTGTGCCTCTTTATGTCCATGGCCTGTAAAAAGACTGTACATGTAACATGTACTACAAAAATTAGTTCATGTAGCAGTATGCAACATAATGGTTCACAAGTACCATGAAATATGTTTCTAGACTACTCTACATGCATCATTTGTCTGTTTTATTCTTGTTTACGTTACACCTAGGATTACTTCACATAGATGACAGTATCTACCGGATGAAATCGTTTTCCGGCATTTGTTTATATTCCCTACCTGGACACTAACTCATGTGACGTCATAACTAAAACTCTGAATTGAAAACGTGAATCCGCGCTATCTCGAAAATTCAATATTACCATACATCCAAATTGATGCTCACGTAGCGCCCCAATCCAGTCTGCATTTTTAGTCATAAATTCTGTCGATTGATTATTTATATTCTTCAATTTCCTTAACAATTTCTTTATTACTACATAGAATTTGTATTTCTCATTTTCATTGTCGAGATAATAACAGCAACAATGGTCCCTTTAATTCTTACATTTTATTGTGGAGATCTTTTTAGCATTTCATTTACATTTAATCAGACAAAACCCCAATAATGTGCCCAATAAAAATCTTACTCTTTATTATTAATTACTCTTATAATTAAATTTACATATAAATATAACTTCTTTTAAAAGACTATACATAAATATTTCTGTCAAATATTGCCATTTGATAACATGAAAGAAAAGAGACTTGTCTCTTATCTAATCCCCCCCCCCCCTTTTAACTCAAATAAATACCTAATTGCAAAAAGCTGTCATATTCATTTCCACATACAAATCTAAATCAACTCATATTAACCAAAACAAAACAAAAAATAAATAAAATAAAAAAAATTAAAAATCCAAAGTTATAATAGGCCATTTTACCAATATTTCTCTTTGTATAATAAATTTTGAAATATTTACTTGTTTAGCCTATTTGCTTAGCTTATTTTCTTATATAGAATAGCGAGGAAAGTGATTTCTGTTGATAAAAACATTGATTGTGTCTTCAGACATATTTTCGATACAAGAAATAATCTCGATGAATCACAAAAATAACATTCGCCTAAGATGATATACTAAACTGGCATCATTACTTTCAATAAAGAAAGAACATTTAATTTACCAATTTCTTGGAACGAGATTTTCTAAAGGCTGAATAATCATCATTTAAAGCATTCTTCTACTATCTGTAAGAACATATAAAGCATTATTTATGGAATTCTATACAGTTTTACTGCCATCAACAGTAATTTTTGTGAGTTTGATTTCTCTGTACGGGACTAAAGCAGTTTAAACTAAGCGAAAGAAACCCTCGTGAGTTAGCATCACATCAACTGTCATAGAGAATTGGATAAGTCACGGTAATCTGTAATCTGTTTACAATGGTGGCAAAGTCACTGAAAAAATATACACTGTAAGTTCTTGAAACACCAAAATATACACATGAAAAGAAAACATAAAATATAGGGCCAATACCAATGTTTCCTATCCAATTAAATATCTACATTATGTGTAAATGTCAAGATTGGGGTAAAAGTGGGTTTGTCACATTAACAAAATTATTTACAATATATTGATATTGAAGACAATAAGAGGAAACAGATTTCAAACATCACTCCTAGATTTTTTTAGGTTTGGAGTGGGGTTTCGTTTGTGAACCTGTACTCAACACGACTGTATACTGCAGAACGCTATACATGTTTTATTGTGATACGTTATGTTGTCTAGGATCAGCTCGTTTATCAGGCATGCAACATTAAGTTCACACAGTGTGTCGTCATGCGGTCCCCGTCTGTCCCAAGCACTGAGAATCTATCAGGTAACCCTCTCATTAACGTTATAGAAAATGTGAAAAAAAAAAACCAAATTGATAAAGCTGTTGACAATACCACGAGAATTTACAGTGGAAAAGTTACAAAATAAATGACATATCCTAATAGATCACTATTAACACCGTCCGGCATTCACTCTTATGTCATCACAGGAAGGGAGGGGAGTACATTCTTCTTAATTTCTCCTTGCAAATATACGTCACAATCGACCATAAAGACACTTACACTTCCTCTGGTAAGAGAAATTATTATCATAATTTATTTTGAGGCTTCTGGGTTTTTCTTATATATCGATTATGACTTAAATGGAGAAAAGTTCCCAACTTGCATATGTTGACTGATATTGTTCAATTTTCAGGTTAAGGCATGCACAGGTAAACATGTTGTGTATTTTCATATTTCTCCTGCATAAAACGTGATTAAAATGCACGCAAGCGAAGGAGTGCATTTATTTATTCGACATTTACATTAATTTAATAGATTTATTACATTAACTAATAAACTTATGTCACTGTGAATATTATATATCGACATATATTATGATTTGCCATGGGTTATATTTTTAGTAGTGCTGTGTAAATGTGAACTATTTTTTTATATACATTATATGTAGAAAAGGTAGACTAGCTAGAGTTTTATAAAAACAGAACAATATGTAAAGAGACATGAAAAAGGGTTTTGTCAAGCTACTTAACACTTGCAATTTGAGTTGCAGGTCTAACACGATGGTCATATACGGCATTGTCGCCTTCATAATGAAATCAATGCTGATGGTACAACTAGGGGAATCACAAGGTACGTTTTCAAAATCAATAAAGAGCTTTATTTTATTTAAAGTGAAATCTTAATGGAAAATATTGATAATCACGTAATAAAATTATATGACTATATTTATCCAATATATATCCGTATAATATTTTATATCATCATGTTAAGTTCGTATTTGCTATAACATTAAATATCAATGTAGGAAGAAAACTCAAAGATCGTATGCATATTCATGGATGAATCGAATGATACTCTTATTTATGATTCGTGCACGATCTTTTTTTACCCATTAAGGGAATGTTTTCCACTTTATAATTTTTAATAGTATTTTACAGGATGCCATATAGGTTATGTTTTGTCGCTCAGATTTGAGTTAAATGTATGCATGTATTCGTTTAATGCAATAAATACTGTAAGCTGTTATTCCTTCTCTCAAAGTGTCATGTTTATTGGGAAAAACTTCAAATTATAATAGCAAAACTTTGAGTAAGATATACATTACTAATTCTATTATTCCTTTACAGAAATAGCTGTTTGTAATAAAGTGTACAACATTGAAGAGGAAGCCTTACATATTGTATCCCCTGGAAACTACACAGGATACGGGAAGTAAGATAATTAAAACACAGGCATTGAGTAATTTACGTATTTTATGAATTACAGTATCATTTGGCGTAATAAGTAAATAGGTAAATCCTGCAATTTTGAACAGTAGATGAACAGGTTTATCTTTAAACACAAGATAAATTTAGAGAAAGAAATGGAATCAGGTGTATAGTGTATGGCGTCAGTCGAAATCGTACATTTACTTTGTTCAGAAATGTTATGATATTACTGGCGAATTGTTGAAAGCGACGTTAAACATAAATCAATCAGTCACGCACATTTAATCTTGACGATGTAAACGCAGTAATCATAATCCGTAAATAGTCACTGTGAGCCTGAAATATCATATTAATTCATCGTATTCGTCTGAAGATGAACCTGCATAATAAAACCCTAAATCCATTACATTGCTTATACATGTATGAACCGTCAAATGAAATAGGGAATGACCTACAATGACAAATCAAATGACGTGAAAAACATAAGCAACATTTCCTATTGACATGCGTGTTACTTTTCATTAGAATCAGACCTTTAAAAGTTGCTCTCATTTATACATGAAAAAACAATTATATATAAGAATCCTGAAAGTCTTTTTTCAACCGACGAGTCACATAAATTTATTTAAACATTTGAAATTAGACTTATGAATATGTTGTGGAGGATACTGATTTCTACAATGACCTAAATGTAATGCACAACCTAAATGTAATGCACAGTCTAAATGTAATGCACAATCTAAATGTAATGCACAATCAAAATGCAGATCTGTGCATGCGGGAAATAGCTTTAAAGAAAAAATACTAACTTTTGTCACAGTAAATAAAACGTATATACACTTATCTATAAAATGACACTAAAAATGTGAACTGCTGACCACATTTGGCGCTGCTGTTTATAGGTAAAACTCACTGTACTTACCGAGCTGTGTCAACAATCTATATTTGGACCTATGGGTACGAACAGAACCTACTTCAGACTCTAGAGTTGATCGATGAAAACATTGTTACACATTTCAGTGGTTGTCTCTCAAAAGAGTCCAAGTTTAAATCAGTGTAGAAAAAAGTATACATATATCTGTATATATACAGATCTGAATATAGTAAATATATAGTACATTTATAAATGAGCAATTTCAAATTAAGACGGTTGTTTTTAATTTAGGATTGAAAAAGTGCAAACAACATTTTCGAGCAGGATGACACTTTATGGTCTGGCTCTATGCTATAGGCATTTTTTGATGCTGCATTTTTACCAACGTTTTAATACCTCCGGTCTGCCTCGAAAGAGGTAAAACTACAACAGATACAACTACATTAAAATATTGCCTCTCCGATCTGATGTCTAGCAAAAATTCCTGTAATTCAATTTATGCCTTCAGATTCGAAATTAATAAGAAAATTAGAGATGGAGAAAGAATCTAAGACTGCTTATTTTGATAAGAAATTTTTTCTAGCTCGTACAAGAAATGTATGAGCTGTCATTGCTTATATATATCGCATTGCTAATATGATTTATAATACACAGTAACGTTAAGGCACTCCACGGCATCATTGACATTATAGTAGACTGAAAAGCGTATAATAAATTGAGTAAAGATTATTTCTGCAGAATCGGTAAAAATGCAAATTAACAAGTTTGATTTTTACACATTAGAATTTTATTCCTAACTGTTTACGATCACGTGATTGCTTTATATACATGTAGCATATGTAGTTTAACAACAAATATTCAAAAAGTGCATGGGTATATTGCTCAATTTGGTAATCAAATTTTGTTGTATACAATAAGTTGAAGTATATCAATAATATTTATAGGTATACCCGACTTAAAAGAGGCGTAATTGTGTTTAAATGCTAGGATGCAATTGCTAAATGGTATAATTTTACAAGAAATTGTCTAATTGAATTGAAATTCTGTTGATAATTGAATTGAAATTCTGTTGATAATTGAATTGAAATTCCGTTGATAATTTGAAATATAAAAGTTAGGCCCAGCAAAACGTATTGCAAAAAGATGTACAACAGTCTTAATGTTAAATTACACAACAACTGGAGTTGAGGAAAAGCTTGCACTACAGCATTTTTATTGGCATTTTAATTGTTGGAGTTTATCCAGTTATATAAAGACCATTGGGCCATAGTGATGTCACAATAAAGTCATGTTATGTTTTTGCAGGTTTTCCGCAACATTATATAATTGCCTTAACTCAGATGCGTATATTAAAATATGTAAGATATTAAAGCTTTAGTATCTCTTTGCACGGAACCTGAATAGGTTTGAATTCTGAGTGCTGCTTGAACAGCTAATTCTTGTGCATCTTGTTTGTAGCACGCGATCTCATTTGCTGTGCGATTTAGAAACCGCAAAGGTATTCACGATATTCTGCAGTTTTGGATATGACGTCACGATACTCAACAGTTTTTGATATGACGTCTCTGTGATTAGCGACATGGTTTAGTAAACCGTAAATCTGTGCATATTGCCTTTAGTTTTAAGTTTGTTTTTTCAAATGCATTAGAATGGGGTTACCATGCTTGTATTTTACAAAAACTGACAGGGTATCGGCAAATGCCCTGTCAGAAATTGCCGTTTCACGACTCGGCTAACGCGTTGCTTTGAAACTCCATTTCTGACAGGGTATTCGCCGATACCTTCTCAATGTTTGTAAAACACTCGTATGGTAACCCCTTATTGTACAAAAGAGAAAACAGTAGTCATCTGTTCAAGCTGTATGACATAAGTCACCAAGGACATACACATAAAACATAATCTTAATCAAATATAAACACAGAAAGCGACATAACAAAATTATTCCATTGTACTGAATTCACTTTACGATGCAGACTTCAATTTAAGTAACAAAGTCACTTAATTGGTGTGGGTAATCGATTTACGGGCGTCCCATATTCCACTAACCACAAAAGCAGTGCAAACAGAGGATGCATATTTAGAAACTTATAGACAATCCTCCTAATAGAGAGCAAGGATCAACAGGTTTCTCAAGAGGTCATAAAATGTTCTAACGTAAAACTTGTTACGAAAAGCTTGATATTACTTATATTTGTTTGGAAAAATCCTTGCTAGACTTAAGTTGCACACTACCTCAGCTAAAGTCTTATTATTGTAATAATATGGGTATTTTAGTATATATGACTAAACCCTTTGTCAGTTTAATAGTTTTTTCTGCTTGCCCGTACATTTAAGTAGTTAGCTTTGTGTTTAGTTAGCAGTTTTCTTACTTTTAAGGTTATTATTTGCTTATGTATGACCTAAAGCTGCAAAATTTCAAATTTTAAATGTATACGTTTGCCTGTCACCTATACACCTTATATGTTTCCTCTAGTTATCAGTATTTTCACAATACACCTATGATAACATAACCAAAAATAAAATTGTGAGGGTAAACCTCCCACTCACATTTCAGAGCACACTATACATACGCCGTATAATTGACTTTCCCGAAATATTTATTGCAACTCCGCAGAACCTCTCTATTCGCGCTGACAAATGAAGTGATGATAAGCACCACAACACTGCAAATTAACGTGTAGGCATCACACCATCTGTTGTATTAAATTTTGTCTCATATGAATGGGGTGGGAGAAATAGTGAGAACCATATTACAAAAACATTGAATTTTTATGCATAATATAGCAAGATCATACAGTTTGAGATGATGACAAGTTCACCATTATGGCGGTTCTTGTCATCTTAATTACTGAGATTCTTATTGCCTTAGGTAGACCAGACACTAAACAATTTCCTAAAGCAGATGTTTGCAAAACAAAGCGATTTGCTAAACTCGAATTCACATTAAGCAAGAATGATGCAATCTTTTAGAATACTGAAAAATGAATTCCCCATGACACTGCTTCACCGATTGTAAAGGCTGTTACCAGATTTGTATTGTAACTTGTATCCCCACCACTGCAACACCTTGCAGGATTTTGTAACTTCTACCCCTACTGCTATGACAAAATATTAGAGAACTTTAAACTCTCATAAAAATGTGATATTCTTCATTGATACTGAAAACATTAACAAAACGATATTTATCCGTGAAGTTAAATACAACGCTTTTGCTTTTATCTTTAACTAATTAATTAATGCAATAATAAGAAATCCTCTTGAGGTAAGTGTGATGTAAATAAACCAAGAAAAAATCTCCAACTATAATCCATGACTGTTGGTTGAAATAAACAAGATATGACGTCACTATTAATAATATTAATAAAACAAAATCGACGTCTTGCTTTCGCACAACGAATTTTAGTTTAGAAAGGTATTATCAGAGCGTTCAGCGGTCATATATAGTAGCAAAAGTAGATTTGAACATAATAAAGGAAATACCTGCAGCATGCTCGTGTACACATATGTAACAGATATTGGTCACAAGTGAGGATAAGTCGACATTCAATAGCAACGACAATTTCAACTATGTATGCAAAAGACATTTCTTGGCGTTCATTTGTGTAGAACAGAATTTATTTTATTTTATTTTATACTGGCAGGAATAAATCGTAGGATTTTCGTACTTTATACTTATTTAAGAAATGCTCAGTTTTTGTATCCGCACAATTGTTTTTAAATCATTTTGTAAAGTCAGGTGTCCAACTTCAGATAGCATCTTTCTAAAGAGGCAGCTTTCGCACAGAGGAAAACGATCTCTTCTTTCTGAAAATTTAACAAACTTCGATAAAATGATTAATTTTGTTGAAGGATATTTGCATTGGATGGCTAAATTGGACTCATCTATTGTTAGCTGAAAAAAAAAGTTGAATGCAGACGATCTTTTCTAAACATAATTCAAAAGCATCAATCTTTCAAGATGAAAAAGAATCTAGCGAAATATCATCATCAATTTCCTTGATATTCATTGTACTGCCAGCGCTGTTGTACATGTTACAAAAGATGAATTGATCACGGACCTATATGTATATTTATTAAAGTATCTTTACAATGATTATTGACAAATAAAACACGCTCAGGGTCGTTATAAAGCATATACTACAGATCAACAAAGACGCTTTTTCTTATCTGTTTACACCGGAAGTAGCTATACTCCAATAAAATCAAAGGGACATAACACGATATCTAAACTGTGGATACGTATATAGTTCAGAGGCACTAGAAACTGGGCCTGTGAGTACCCTCGGGGAATATTTTAATCTCCAAACAGTAATCATTGATTTTATTTGTATTTGTATTGACTATGTATTTTTCTTTACAGAGATATGAACTGCAACTGGTTAATAAATGCATCTTCTAATGACGTCATTTTGTACAAGTTACATAACATAATGGTGGACTGCGGAGACGGCGTTAGTACATATGACGGTATATAACAACTCAATATCAACATAATTATGTAAGAAAATACATATCTATCAAGGATCAGTCCTTCCCTTTCAAGACATTTTATTCAAGTGCATTTACTTTGTTTTTATTATTTATGTCGTACAGGTAAAAACTCAAAGTCAGCCAGCATCACGTCTAACGATTGTACTGTAGGAAGTCCATTCTCTACGCCTTACTATGTTACATCTGGTCCGTCACTCCACACTGAATTCATCACGGATAATCAATCTCCGGAGTCAGAAAAAGGATTTTACATCGATGCAATATCAGCTAAAGATATGTGTAAGACCCATACCACAGAAAAGAAGAGAATATGAATCCCATTCATCTGACAAACATATTCTCATTTTGCATTTGAAATTTTAACAAGAAATTGATAAAAGTAATGAATACAAATAAATCAAACAATACATAATGATCATACGATTACATAGACACTACTTCAAACCAAAACTTCCCGTATACACTGATAAAGTATTTATCATAACTCACATATATTGAAATATTGTCTTCAAATTTCCATTATTATTACAGTTTATATTATAATATATAATATCATAGAGTAGGATTCCTTGGCAATTCCGCTTAAACGATGGAATCTCCAAATGTTATTCCAAGCCGTATGTACAGATGTTGTGTTTTCTGGGGAGATCCTCGCTATGAAGAATGACATTATTATATAAGTACATGTGCATGTTGTGGATAACAAGTTACATTTGAAACATTGATAACATTGCATACAAAGTTAATAGCGATTTATTTAAATGAACTTTGCATTTAATCTACTTATGTTGTATAACCTATATCTCTATCATGCTGATTTTAATTATGACATCATGTGTGCTGCAATATTGCAAGATATGTAAAATATATGTATATTTCAGCTGACTGTCCTGTCACGGACTCGGAAATTCAATTAGTCGCCACATCAGAAGTAAAAATCCTCACCTCACCAAATTTCCCCAAATTGTACTCCAAGTAAGTGGTACATTACTTTTTATGATTTCCATGTGAATGTAAAGATGATGGATAAATCCAAATCATAAATCCGAATCTTAAGTGATGATAAAAGTCTCAAGCAACATGTTCCTTTTCTGTAAATGACTAACAATTGAATCCCATATCGGACATCATGAAAGCAATATTCGAAGACGCTATGCATTTATATGTTTAACTATTGGACCTTGAGCATCACTAAAGAGTGTTGCCTTTATTGCTCACTTAAATAATACACGTATGTACTTTATTTCCCATTCAGTGATTTCAGATGTACATGGAAAATAACCACAGAAAATCCTGCAGCGTTTATTCGACTTAAATATTTGTTCCTAGAGATGGATAAATATAAGGGTGTTTGTTACGATACAGTCAAAATCTACAATGGTAAGGATAGATAATGTAAAATATAATGGGTATGTAAAAATATTGATTGTTTTGTTTTACGTCACACCAAGAATATTTCATGTATATGGTGACGGCATCTGCCTGATGCGGGGCATACACATTATGACCTTTGCAACGGACCCATCCGAAGCAGTGAGGGATCTTTAACGAGCCATGCATACCACGACACGGGGCCTCGGTTTTTACTGAGAGCGGGACTCGAACACCGGCCTCCCGATCAGGAGCCCGACGCGATACCACTAGGCCACGCCGGTTTATATGTAAAATATAAGGGTATGTAAGATATAATGGTATGTAAAATATAATGGTATGTAAAATATAATGGTATGTAAAATATAATGAGTATGTAAAATATAATTTTATGTAAAATATAATGGGTATGTAAAGTATAATGGTATGTAAAATATAATGGGTATGTAAAATAGCAGAGCAAATGATGATTTATAGCTTGTCGCTATCAGTGTTAGAGAAAAGGGTTACTGACAAAATAAATATAATTGAAAACAACAGAAGAAAATAATAGTTGAATTAATTCAGTAAAAAATATTTTTCCATTTTTGTTTTAATCATTTGTACACCACTATAAATGGCAATGATTAACTATGTATTTGTAATTCATACTACAGTATAAATATTAAATCATGATCATTTCGGATCTTGGAGTAAAATTGTTTCAGTCAAACTAACAATTATCATACTGCAATTAATTCTGTATTAATCATTTAAACTTTATATAGATTAGCCACAGGGATAGTATATATATCATATGATCATAGATCCTCATGGGGTAGTAGGAACTCACGGAATGCTTGTTATAACTAATAGCTACATACTGTCAAAAATTTCAAAACGTGTCAGATGTGCCTTTCCCATATTGCTTAACACAACCAATATCAATATTTGCCTTTTTTAAGTATATGGAAACATTTAAAATATGATAAGAAATGAATAAAAACTTTTTTCTTTAAATCTGTTTATATTCAACTAAATTCTTTGAAAAGGTTTGAAATTAACATTCAGATCGTAAATTGACAGTTCTTCAGTTTTATGCCCTTCAAAACAAAAACTGTCAAATTAAAAACAATATAATAGATTATCTGTGACTATTTATACAAAACTTTTTTATATTAAAGGTTCCCAAGAAATCGCTTCTTTATGTGACAATACAGGGTTTACTGATATCATGACAATGGATACAAATTTGAATCAAACGACAATTGTATTCACATCAGATGATAAACAGGTCGAACGCGGCTTCAAATTATCCTACCAGCAAGTAGGTAAGTAGCCTTTATCTTGATACATTAATGATTTCTTTATTAAAATTGTGTGATCCCTAGCAGCTGAATTACCGCAATTCAATGCAGTGGGGAAAAAAGAACAAAACTAAAAGGTTTTAAATGAATAATAGGTATATTTGTTAGTAGGACAAATTTTCTTCTATTTTCTTTCCATTTATAATCGTCAATGACTTAGTTTTGCAAATTACAGGTAATGCTTTGCAAACAAAATTTACATTAACATGAAAAAAGTCAGCAGGACTGCTATAAGTATACATGTCATGACTACTCAACTGTTTACATGTCATTGCCGCGTGCGCAGGGTCCAGTTGCACTTCTTTCTACTGAAAAAGCAAATCTAAGCGAATCTAACTAAATTACGGAGAATGACGCTATATTTGTGAATTACTTGCAATCTTACACTGACACTTCTTAATTTTATACAAAAATATATTACATATGAAATTGTCGCAAAGGTAATGCTTTTGACAACGACAGTGACCTTGATATTCTTCACAAATACGATCAATCTCCATTAGACTCCTCTTCAACCTCTTACTGAACTATTCTTCACTTTTGCACTGTAACAGGGTAGTGGGGATTCTATGCCGGGCCTTATCTGAATCTTATAGAGGAAATAAGAACCTCGTGCTCTCTGATTTTTAGTAGATAATCTTTATGGTTTGGATTTATCCATCATCTTTACATTACATACGAGACACATAGAACAAGGTTGGCATATTTGTGGATTACGTGATATATTGTAGTTATTAGGAATTGCTAACGTCACAGATGCTTTGAAACAATAAAGTATTGGGCATTATTGTCGTTTACTGCTACGTTTTGCTTTACAGAATTATTTTCAATGAAAAAATCTGCTACAAATGTTTTGTGTTTATGTTTCAAAATCAAATTAAAAATATATGAAAAAAAACTATTCCTTTATGGAATTTATTCGATATATAAGAAGCTGAACACAATTTAATGGACTTTCGTCATTATCATGATCTTGGTATTTGCATATTAGTTCCCAAGGCATCACTATGACAATATAGAGCTCACGTAGGTATCAGTGTTCATATTTTTGTTTCCTTTGAAACTTTGTAATCAGTGGACTTTTGTTTTGGATTATGTGTGTTTTAATGACATTGCTATTTTTAGTAAGATGAAATGTGAGAGAGTGCATCGGCAAAGCACACCAATAGACTGAATATTGAATTGAATATTTATTTATCTGAATCGGTTCAACTAAAGTACTGTCAGGTATTTTCTCAGACCCTTATGTGTAGTTCTTCGCGCTTGCGCTGCACGTCTAAAGCGAAGTTTGCCACATATCTGTTTCAGATGTTCTTTTCTCTTTATAAATTTTCCACCCCCTGATCTTGCAAAATTAAACAGAGTATCTTCAAGAAACACTACTGAAATGTCATTTTTACATATATGATTGAATAATCATTAATGATATTGTACATGTATTTTACTGCTGCTGATAATCTCTTATGGGCATACACTAATTATCTCGTTATAAATAACCAAGAACCAGACATGACCAAAGCACAAGAAACAACGACATCTGTCCAAAAAACAACGTCAACCGCTCAGTGGACACTTACTCCAGAAAGAACAACGGAAAATCCATCATATAATGGTAAAGTTGTTGGAGAAATATCATTCAAGTAATTAAAGAAAACCAAAAAAAGACTTCATGTTGATTTCCAAAGTTCGGATTCTTTTCCTCCAGTGACTTCTTTTGAATTTCATACTTTTCTCTAAATAGATATACAAAAACGTGCAGTTCATACATTATGAATAAATAATTATATTTACAATCAGCAGGTGGACTAGATCAACGAAATACTTTTGACAAATAATATAAGCTCGTCTGGATTTACGCTTATTTAAAAGTGTATTTGCTTGGCAATACTTCGTTCTAATTTATTTCTAGGTCCATCTTGTTTTTGTTCTGGTCTTTTTGCAGGTCCATGTTCTTCTCTTTGTTCTGGAGGTACCGACTGGTGCTATAAGCCTTTGAATTGTACTCACTTCAGTCATTGTTATTCCACGGGATCTACATGTTCCTGTATCGAAAGAATATGTTCATTTGGGACTCTGTGGTCCAGAGAATCAGGCATATGTGACAGTGCCACGAATGTTATCTGTTCTGACGGTTAGTTGTATGTGAATTATGTTGCAATATATATACATTAAACTAATCGTCCAAGACGGTGATTTGTTAAGACACATCATTTAATTTCAATTAAACCAAAGAGGGATACTTATCTTGTTGTGTATTATGAAATTATCAGATAGCTCAGTCGGTTAGAGGTCGGATGCATGACAGCTAGGTGACCGACTGAGCTACACCGTCAGGGGACCGAGGGCTAAAGTATTTCTGCAAGAGATACTTAGTAAGAAAAGAATAATGATGGTAATAAATTATGATTCTTGCATACATTCAGATCTTACAATCAGACATCACTGAATGTATTAGTATTACCTGAAATGGATAGAATAAAACTTTTATATATAAATATATTTTGGTACATTCAAATATATCGTTTTTTCAACGTTTACATCAGTATATCTTGCTAATTCAGCACGGTATAATTGTTTTTTCTTGTACCAGAATGTGAATATAGGATTTGGCATTTAAAAAATATAGGACTTCTTATAAACGAAGTTTGATATATCTGACAACATTCGTCGTAATGAGATTTTGACCATATTTTTTATTCTAATATACATTAATAAACGTTTTCGAAAGCTTAAAAGAAAATATCTTTAACATATTTATATTATCTCTTAAAGATACTTTACAATTTCCTCGATGCATTCTTTCCGTTCTTCCATATACATTTCTAAAGCTCATCTAATTCATTAAAATCTACAGAAAGCATTTTTGGGATGCATATTCATTTGATTCCTGATAATTAAAAGATGGATGGAAGTGTAATTAAGATAGTTAAGGTGATGCATAATTCAAAATTCTATATGATATTTAACAGAATTATAATTTTGTCGAAATACTTTACACTTGAAACTGTATTACTCCCATGTAGCTAAAATTAAGCAAAACCGAAATGACATATTTTGCTAATAACGTCTAATTTCCTGACAGATCCATGCATTCTTGACATGAATCTCAAAGCTTATCCATCCGGTATCAACTGTAAGAGCTACTATGTGTGTTCTAATGTCGGAATGAAACGGTCCATACCTATGTGCTGTAACGATTATCACTCGTATGACCCCAAAGAGAAACAATGCGTTCCAAATGAAGCATGCGGTCGTATTCCATGTACAACACAGTCATCAATGTATGAACCAGACATCATTTCAAGCTCCACAAAATCGCCAGAGCAATGTAAGTTGCTTTTTACTTATTTTTACATATTTTGCAAATTTGTTTACAAGCACTTTGATACAAGTTGTAATTAAAACAAGATAAATATTCATGTTTCTTGATAAGGTTGTACTCTACATTGTTCCGATGATTCATCCACAGTATGTGGTTTGGTTGCGGACAGATCTAATCCAGCCAGATATTTTTATAAAGGCACGGGTTTTAATTTACCTAGGATATGTGCACCTGGAACAATTTTTGACGAGTCATTCTGCACATGCATTCATGGTGATTCTCCAAGTTTGCCACCGGCGAAGAGAGGTAAGAAAAGAAATGTTCATATCATTCCATTTCATCAAGATATTTTACCTATAGAAATAATAAACATATAGAAACAAAATATTCGTGGACTTTAATAATGATATGATTTTAAACTCTTGCTTTCTTGAAATGATTTCTTTTTATCGTTGTGTGAACATCTTGTGTGGTACAAAAGTATGGGTCATAATCTGTTGTGCAAGTAAAGCAATCTGATTAAAACCATATCTTTATTCCGCTTCTCTATTTGTCCTAGTGCGGATAAAAATCTGGCGAAACTCCGTGAGGAGCCATATTCTGGTGAACTCTGATTTTCAGCCAATCAGTGGATCGGCTACAAATTCCTAGGAATGAAATTAACATCCACAGCGTGCGTGACCCACACGATAGTTTTTGAACAGTGTTTGTTACATATTGCGTCACTATCACGTGACTAGCCGAGTCACTGATTGACTATGGGAATTAACGGTTTCGGTGAATGAAATGTCATCAGAGTTCACTAGAACATGACCCCTTACGGAGTTTTGCCAGACATTTATCCGCAATGGGACAAACAGAGAAGAGAAATAAAGATATGATTTTAATCAGATTGCAAGTAAAGTTGTGTTTGCAGTTACAAGTAAAGTTTAAGGCTTTGAAAACTTAACATGATGGGTAACATTGTTTTGCAGAATGTAAAGAAAGCATTGACATAGATTTTGATAACAATTCAACACAGAATAACAATCATGCAATTCCTGCCTATGCCAGGGACCTACAAATAGTGTCCGCCAGTCCAACCGCACTCTTTGGGAGATTCAATGGCAAAACATCGGCAATATATATTCCATATTATTCAAGCAAACCTATCAAACACTTTGTTATACGACTGCGATTCTATACTGATGGGAAAAGCGGACCCGACAAACAGATGCTTGTTTCTGACTGCAAATTGCCTAATATCAATTGGTACAGATATTTTGAAAGTGGGAAAGCTAAGGTTCCGGACTTAGGTATCATCTTAGACAGGATTACACAGAATATTATCTTCCTCTTGGCGTATACTGGGCCAAATGGTGTCCAGTCAAACGTTCTGAAAATACCTTATCAGGTGGGTAAATTGATTACTAGGATTTGTTATGACGTGCTTTATTTACATGAGTTCTGACGTATGATTCAGACTTGCCCCGAGCTCGATCGCACAGATACCAAACTCTTCCATGTGGGCATTATAGGTTTAGGGTTTACCCCAAGAACTATACAATTTTGCAAACTGTAATGTACAATACAAATACTGCCCTGCTTTTATGGAAAGGCGTGGATTATTTGCTCATTCCGTATTGTGTCAAATATAAATCTTAAAATTCTTATATCGGCATATTTCTGTCAGTTTCCTATAAAGCAATATAAGAATTGTATAATTCAAAGCGTTGTTAAATCGTTATATTTACTTTTATCATCCAGATTTCGAGTTCAGTAGTCCTTACACCATTATCAGGTTGTGATTTGATAAATCATAAGATGCATATAAATTATGTGCATTGTTCTAGTAAATATAGAACATATATACCTTTTAATTTTGTGCACCATATGCGCATTTCGACAAGCTATGTCTCTTTAGTGATGCTCGTGGCCCAATGATTGGAATTCTCAAAATATACAAATACTTGAAGAGCACTGTTGAAACCAAAATAACCGAAAAGTGAACCAATGAATCTATCTAAGGACAGAGCTATGCATGAGAGAGATACAATTTAGTTTTAGAGTGATTTACTTAATTTGATGACTGAAAATTTAAAGTATATATTTCGTGTCAGTACAAAAGCACTGAAAACTAGACTTATGATATCAGTCCACCAGCAGTGACACCGGCCTAGTGATTATAATAAATAAATATATATATATATATAATAAAGTTTATATTTCGTGTCAGTACATAAGTTCTAGACAACTACTGCTTATTCGCATATGTAATACATCATATATTTACACGTATATTTCTTATATTTATTTCGGTAGAGTCGTCAGTTTTGTAAGCTGGAATGGTTTTTGATTCTCTTCATTTATTATCAAGTAATACAATCAGATACCGAGTAATGTTCTGTCGATATAAAGACACAATAATGAGTAAAGGCAATCACGGATTCCCAGAAAAATCCAGAGGTGGGATCAGATGCCATTGTGGATTAAGCATCCCCTTGTCGACCGGTCACATCTACCATGATGCTTTGGTATCAATCATAAATCTAGTTTGTGTAAACTCGATGTCGCATTTGGTAGACAACATAACACCGTTATACTGTTATTGCGACAGAAATCCACCATAATCTTTACGATCAATAACATAATAATTATACAGGAATATTATTAAGCTCTGTGGCGATGAAACTGTTGATTATCATGATAAATGTGATGTATTATCTGAGGTAATAAAAATAGAATGCACACCCTTCCTTCAACAGCGTGCTTATCTCGGGTCTGAATGTCCAAAGTTCTAATCTAAACAGCGAGTCATTGTTATGCTGTCTTATGGAAGAGGCATTTAAAAGGAAGATACGATTTTCTTCATAAATGTAGCTCTTATATCACCCTCTGTATGCCTGTTTCATAGAAAAAGATTTATACTCTTCATGGCATGGCTTTGCATTTTATTTTCATTCTGTGTGATATCTATTATCATTATTCATTATTATTACCATAATCATTATTTTTTCATTATCATCATCATCATCATCATGACTTTATTAACTTTTCTACTTTAGCCAAGAACGTGGAACAATGTGGAATATGTTTACGACGGCACCAATGTATATGCAAAGAAACAACCTTTATCAGCAGTGGAAAGAAATCCTGTTACCGACAGTAGTACAATAAAAGGCATGTCTTTTCTACATCATGTTTTCGTCACAAGAAATTTTTATTTGAATTTTAATTCAAACACTGTTCTTAAAAAGATTTCTTTGATTTTATCGTTACGGTCAGAAAAACCCCTTTGGTAAAACCAACAAAAAAGATTCTAAAAATTTAACAATTTATTTACAAATAAACCAAAACAAAAAAAAATAATAACAAAATTACAAATTCTGCAAAAACTGCAAAGTCCAATAAAGTGTACGTAGTTAGCAATTCCGGAACGCTGACGTCCGTATTACATCCACTATTTATAATGTGAATAAAGTTTCCAGTGTATAATTTCACAGTTCAATAAATCCAATTCAAGTAGTCGGTAATATTCACAAATCATTATGGAAGAAAACAAGTTATACAACATACAACTACAGAACTTTCTAGTACTTAATAGAACAATCAATAATATAAAAGAAAAAAAAAACACTCTACAAAATTTAAGAATGCAATAGTGAAATATAAATTTACTGTTTCGATTATTTATTTTTCTATTTATCGATGTCTTTCTTTCTTAATTTTTTATTCTCATATCTTTACCAATGTGATATCAATTTAAGCGGAATATTTGGATATTCATGCTTAGCTGCAGTTTTCACTATTAAAGTCAAGGGATCCTACCTTTATAATATAATACGTTTGTAACGCCACTGTAACATACGTCAGCGTAAAACCCTTTTAATGTTATTCAATGTAACAGCTCAGGTAATGTCATTCAATGTAAAGCCACGTAAATGAAATTCAATATAATGCTTGCAGACGTAGATGGATATATATACTTGAACTCTTTGCTTATTGGCGGATGCAGTGATATGGACAGCTTTAGTGGTCATCTTGACATGGTAAGAATTTCTGCAAGTATATTCAATTAAGGAATTGTGCAATGGAAAAAGAAGCTGTAAACGAGATGTAGCAATGCAGAATGGCAGCTTATTATTATTAGTTACTGGTGAGTCTAGTGCTCTGATAAATTCTCTTCATCATAAAATGTTCTGGGTCAGTGTTTATCCCATCTGTGCTGATTATTTCTCATGTACTAAGTTTGACTGCGGACAAACATGAAAAAACTCCCTTCACTTGTAAAGTGTGATAAAACTGCGACTCGTGACTACGTAATTGCACAGTTGCAGACAGCTAAACCTTGATACCAATTATCATTATTATTATTATCATTATTATTATTATTATTATACACGTAAGATCCGAGTTTCTCGGTGGGCATAGTTAGCGTAGTTCAGTTACTGTTTGGATCGTCGGTGCTTTATCTTTCTGGTAAGACTGGAACAAGAGTTTCAGGTGGCACTAAATAGCTTTCTTGAGAAGATGATAAGTGATTAGAACTTAAAAAATACATCTATCGGAATTTTGTTTAAGAACAGGATTATTTTCTTGAGAAAAATAGTTGAAATGGCTGAAACAGCAACATCTAAGAGGTATCGAGTACCCTATTCCTAGTATGTTTTATCAAAACCGTTCAGTTCATTTTCTAAGAAGACATCTACCAAAGTTTATCATAACATACTAATACACAAATTATGTCCCTATCCAATTCCTAATTAGTACAAATTCTTTTTCTCTTACATTTCTTGTTATTTATACTTATTACACTAAAGTCAAGTAACAAGCGCAATTGGAAATACAACGATAAGGCGGACATCTTTCTTCCTCCAGCAGAAACATGAAAAACTCAACTTGATCTTTTCTTACTTCTAATTTTTCTTTTTTTATTGGGTTATTGTGTTAAGAGTGAGTATTGTAGTCATTTACAGTTCCGACTAAATGTAGTGACTGGCCCCTCACCGATGAAACTTTTTATATTTTTGTTTTTCCCAGACTTTTGTTTGTAATGGTGTCGTCAAAACTTTTTGGTCAAGCAATAGATCATATAATTTTTTTCTTCAAATTGTACCGATATTAATGTAATGGGAAATGACACTTTATTAATAACTTTTTATAGCTTTATTTGATTAAATTTGAATTTCAAGTTAGTTTAATGTGCTTACTTGATGTTATCTGCAGCTATAACCCTAATACTTCCTGATGTCTATTTCAAGTGTAATTGTTGTTAAAATTTGTTTTTGATTTTGTTTTACGTTATGTACTTTCATAACATAAATAATTCTTTCAACTCAGAATGTATGAAAGAATTGGCACCACCAATTTTCCATGGTTAAAACTCTCATTTCCGTGACTTAACCATAATAATGACGCAATCCGTTTAACAAACCCAGAAATTTTTAATTGCAACACGAATGCTTTACTAGTGTCCAATGTCTCCCCTCCCCTTAAAAATAAAGGATAAAAAATGTGGGAAGTTTTACGTTATTATTTTTTACGATTATTTAACAAATAAAAATTATTTATGACTATATTACAGATAAATATTATTTTACGATTCTTTTACAGATAAAGATATATGAGTGTGTGCCGCGACAATAGAGGAAATTGATTACAGATAACACCCAGATGGTTTTACAAGAGTCTTGGCATTCTGTATAAACGTTAACTGGAAGGCAATGACAATCACTACTATCATCATCATAATCATCATCATATTATTATGATAATTATTATTATTATTATTATTATTAATTATTATCATAATCAATAAATTCTCTATAAATACTATATTTATAACGCATGATTATAAGACCTTATAACAAATGAATAAAGATTTAATTAAAAACTGTTCTTTTTTACAAATTATATACAATTTACACTATTCTTATGCATAGAAAAGAACAAGAACTGTAATAAATTATTAATCATGGAGTTCGTGATGGAATACAGTTGTGGTATAACTCTGGTATCGGAATTGATTGCTCCAACAGTATGAGAGATTGCAGGTTTCCTGTTCGATCCCAGGTTCAGCCGTGTATGTTCTTTTCTATTACAAATTGGTGCCCATATTAATGACATGGTAGAGTTTGATGAGTAAATTCTACAAAATAGTGGGGAGTTAGAGGTCAGAGTCAGTATCTAGTGTATACTGTGTAATCGCTGGTATTCTACGGATACTCGCTTTGTGTCGGGGAGAAACAGTCAAAGTGTAAGACTAACAGAAAAAGTAAACAATAAATTTACTACATATTAAGTGATAATCGAGAATCTAGAGAATCCTCTTTGGTAATGTCGGACTTCCACCTACCGTGACGACTCCTACATCTCTCATTCAAATCTACACTAACTTCTTTCAGTCTACCAATCAAACATTCTCTAAACCTTGTATAACTCAATTACTTTTCTTAATCAAAAAGACATTTCTTACTTGATCTGTATATGGGTTTGAATAAAAAAAATTCACTTTTTGAATCAATGTATCCCAAATCACAATATTTCTTTAAAATAGTATAAAGGTATGCTACGGAAATGCTTTTGCTTACAACCACATTCTTTCCTAATATATACTGATCAGTTTTACTTTTACGAATTGCAACTGAAGAATAATCATCAAAAAATATGACATCATTACATCGCAAAATTGCTAATTCATCAAATCTAAGAATAGCAGAAAATGCAACAACAATCATAGCCAAATCACGAACAAACAGTAGATCAGTTGAGTGATGGTACATCTCACACAGCTCACGAAGTAGTTTAACTTCCATTGGGTCCTTCCTCCGTATCGGTGCTTTGGAGACGCGTTTTCCTGTTTCAATCAGGTTGTTAACAAACGCATTATCTGTGACATCTTCAAAACCGTGTAAGGAATGCACAAATTTCTGAGCATATTTAGACGATTGCAACATACTATGATGCATCCACATTTAACAATGATTTTATGAACAAAACAAACTGCACGCGTCTTTGCTGCCACGGGAGGTATTTGTCCGAAGAGGACAGTTCTAATTTTATGCTTGTAATTTCCTTATTTGCCACATGCTGGAAATTTTCAGTGTAGGTCAAACAAGATGTGATACAATAAACGTTGGAGAACAAGGTCACATTCAAGGTCAAGGCACATAATTAATTTAAGTTTCCGACACCAAAATTTCAGTCAGGCAGTATTTCTTGCCTTTAATGGGAAAATTTGACTTCGTGTTCTTGTCTCCTTCGTGTCTTTGTGCTTGTATATTTATGTATTGTGACTTGAAAGGTTGTTGCAGGACTTTTGCAAGGGGTGTTGCATGCAACTAAGGGACGCTTACTCCTCCCAGGCACCTGGTCTCACCTCGATTTTATTGGGATTCGCATTTGTCTGAATATGGCACTTCACACGATATTGTCCTTTTATTCCATGGACTAGGAGATATGGTTTACCTTCGGTACTTCAAACATTACTTGACATCACGACATGCTTGTTCCATAAACATATCATTTGTGTTTATTGAGATAAGATTTCCTCTCCTTTAATATTGGACATTTTGTGATAGATTACATAAACTCAATTTTTGGTTGATATTTTCATCTATTAAGACTCAAACAGTAATTTATGTATCCTTTGCATTGTGACAATGAACTTTAAGGTATGAGTTTAAGTCAATGTCAAAACACACAAACTTACCTTAAGAAATCTTTGCAAGAAGAATGAAGTTGCTTGCATGAATAATGTTAATAATCTGAACATACAGCATTCACCCGAATTCACAATGACGTTAACATTTGAGGTATGTCCATTATATGTACACTGTTACTTTGACCTTTTAAGTATGACCTATTGTCAAGAGCATGATACAACAACGTCATAAGAATTATTTCTACAGAGTGTGATAATATAAGCAGGATATAGAGATAAAGGCCAAAAAAGCAAATCTCTGTAAGTCCACAATGACTTTGATCTTGGAGGTGAGATCTAATGACATACATGCGACATATTTTTGTGTGTGAATGCTCTCATATTGATACATTTGATAAAGTGATATAATTCCTTGTAATTTGTTCCAAAATTTAATGAAATCTTAAAACTGATGTACTATTAGTAAAGATTTAAATTATGAAAAATTTATAAAACTATTAATTTCTGTTACCATGGTAACCAAAAACATCAAAATTACCAATAAATTGTTTGAAATAAAAGATCACATCTCAATAATTTTTTTCTAGAAAACTCGTTTTGGTATACCTGTTTCCACATTAAAATAAAAACTTCACAAATTCTTCAATTTTTCATTGAAATGCTGCTTTTTCCAAAAGTGAGAAATTGGCATTTTTGTTGTCTTGCTATCATGACAACGCATGAACGTTTTAAATAAATACTGAAGAAACATGAACACCACAACTGATTTAATATATGGAGATGTTAAAAATGTGTGTTTTATGGTTATCTGTTTAAATAAAAGATGTTGAAATAACCCCAAAAGTGCCATTCAAAGAAATAGTATGCGACCTGTTGCTAGGGAAAGATAGATCTAAAACATTACCATAGCAACCGAGGACCATTTGTGAAAAAAAAGTTTTCATGGAAGTTGATAATAAACAAGAAGTCAACTGTGCAAAATATTAACAAATTCTGCTGACCCCCTTGTTTCACCCTATGCCTGATTCTTACAAAGACGTACTTCGCTGTAAAAGTCTTATATCGAGGCGATTTGTTTCTTACACTCTCTACGTCCGGCACGCTGAAACGAGATTTGACTAATAATTGATTAATCGACATCTTGACCGTTACGGTGTCATTTCATGGTTCATTGCCTCTTGGAAGTAAGAGAATGTTAAAAAGAAGGCGATGTTTATACTGAAATGAAACATTTATAATGTGAATCTACTGGAAAATGGCGAATAGTAACACGACGGTAGAACGAGTGCTTTGCATTTCATCATTGAAACGAGGATTTAGGACATGTCGTGATCGGTGAATAATCAATCAACTACTTGTAATAATACGCTTATTCACACGTGTATAAAGTGATTAATGCGCGAAACGTATTGGTCGTATGATTATTAAGACCTAGATCAATATCGTTGTCTGATTGGATGAATTTGATTAGGCATGAACACGTGATCAGCCAAGATCAAAGACGAGTCCACATTTCACACAGGGGTGCCTAAAAACAGCAAACATTCTTACTATGATCAATAATGAATGTTTGAAGTTCAAATTCTAATATGTGACTGAAGTAAGCAATTCAACTGGTATTAAAAATAAACATAGTATCATTACTGTGTATCAATGATTCGCTCCAAATATGCATGCCGACTAGGACACCTACAGGTCATTAATGGCCGCTTTTTTGTACTGTTGCAAGTGAAATATCAATGCTTTACTGCTTACATCATGATAAAATACGTACCGATTTAAGGAAGTTGACAAATGTCTGAATAATTGGAAGTGTTGTATGCATGGAAAGAATGGGACCACGGGATGGGAGTTGTGAATAGGGAACAGAAACACATAAAGTCGCCCTCTTAAATAAGGGGGTTAACAAGTTGGCGTTTTAGATCCTTATTTATTAGAATGATAGCTATGTGAAAGACAACTGAGTCGATTGTGAACCCTTAAAAGAGCCTCGCGATAGATATATCCTCCCACGAGTTGGTTTATTTGGTTCTTTTAAAGTTACAGAATATACTTATCAGGTATATATTAAAACGAAACTTTCACGTATAATTTAAATTCTAATACTAGAAAAGTATCTGAACTTATCTCCGCGATTTATGGCGCTATGAGCTCTTACGTAATGCATAGGACAGGTGCCACCATTATACAAATAACATGATCATGTTTTGTCAATAAAACATTCTACGATAATTTATTTCACTGCAATCCTTTCAATCCCTTGTCCGTGCTTCCTCCTTTTCTTATATTTCTCATCATTGATAACAATTCAACATTCCAAACTCTGAAGACCCAGCTTATGTTAAAGTGTGTAGTGTGCATGATATATCATGCAAAAGGATTCACGATATGTATTATATATAAAAGTTGTCGTGATGTACACACAAAGGTCATCTATCCATGTATTTATACACATACATAGTAGAATCACATACCCTCTGAAGAGAGGCTCCTCAACCCCCCACCCCCACCCCCACCCCCTGTTGTGAGGTTATCAAGGTTGCAGTAGGCCTCATTTCGTGTCAATGAATACTAATACAAGAGTCTAATTTTTTCTGTTATAATGTGTAAGCTATCGTGGAAATATCGCAACATATATACGTGTATCAATTCGTTGTCCCTAGGCCCCATCTAAATTTCATTCCGTATTAGAGTGAGAATCTGTCAGATGGAACATGAATAATGTTGAAATTATCGTTAATGAAATATCATCAAAAACAGATATACTTGAGAATATTTTTTCCTCCAGTATTTTCAGTCAATAAGATGTGAATACATATGTAGATTCATTTTGTTATGTTTTAAATGGTATTGTTTTACCATATTGTGATGTACATACGCACAATTTTTAACGGGAACAATGTGAATCAATACGTTGTCATAGAAATGTGAAAGTTGACAAACCATGGTTCAATGAAACCTGCAAATTAAAATACAAGGAATATAAGAAAATATTACACGATTTTAACACAAATAAGAACACGCACAATCATGCGGTTTTAATTGAAAAAAAAGAGAGAGTACAAAAAAAAAATTATAACTTCGGCTAAAGAGACAATACCAACGTCATGAGGGTGATATGTTTGATTTCATGAGAAAACATAACCCGAAGCAATTCCATAAATATTTTGGTAAACGCAAAACACCAACATCTGACAACATTTCATTGAACCAGTTTATTGACCATTTTAAAGAATTAAGTTACCGTGGAAACGCATAATTACACATTATATGAAGGACTAGATGTTCCTATAACAGAAGCTGAAATTATAAAAGCTATAGGAAATCTAAAACGAAACACAAGTTGCGGTGAAGATTGTTTAGTAAATGAAGTTTTCAAAGATTGTAAAGATGTCATTTTATCACACTTCCTTAAATTGTTTAATTCTATTTTTATCTCGGGTCACTTTCCTGAATCATGGTCTAAAGGATGCATAGTGCCAGTTTTTAAAAAGTGAGATAAAGACGACATAAATAACTGCAGGGAAATAACTCTAGTAAGTTGTCCGCGCAGGCTATTCACGTCAATTTTAGATAACCATCTACTAGATTGGAACAACAGTACGTTATAACGGACACCCAATTTGGTTTTAGGGCGGGAAATTCTACAATAGATGCTATTTTTGTACTCCAATCACTTATAAATAAAACTTTGAAAAAAAGGGAGGAAGACTGTATTGTTGTCTCATCGACTATCGTAAAGCTTTTGATTTGATAGATAGATCTAAGCTGTGGTGTAAATTAATTTGGCAGGGAATTGATGGGAAATTATTAAGTCTTTAAATAGAAATGTGAAATCATGTGTAAATCATTCTGGTTTATTATCTGAATATTTTGACAACCATATTGGCCTTTTTCAGGGCGAGGTACTGTCACCTATATTGTACAGCCTGTATGTTAACGATTGTGAAATATCTTTTATTAGAGAGTATTGTCCCTCAATTGAACTTAATATGTTGAATTTGTTTTATAGATGTATGCCGATGACATGGTAATATTTGGTGAAAGTCCAAAAGCGTTGAAACATACGTTAGATTCTTTACATATTTATAATGAGGAGAGGAAACTGACCTTAAATGTTGAAAAAAAGTGGATTTAGAAATGGTGGCAATATAAGAGATTCCGAAAACATTCTTTTACAATGGAAGAGAGATTGAAACTGTGGATAAATGTAATTATTGGGGTATGTTATTCAATTACAATGGTAAATTACACAAAAGCATGTGTCAGATCAAGGAAGAAAAGCACTTCTTGCTGTTAATAGTAAATTTTAAAATTATCATTTTAACATTAAAAGCAAATATGCAGTTTTTAATACATATGTTAAGAGTGTTTTAAGTTACGGATGTGAAATTTGGGGTTTTCATAAAGCAAATGATGTCGAGAAAATTCACAATGTTTTGTAAAAATGTTCTGGGAGTGAAGAGAAGCACCTGCAATAGCTTAGTGTATTACGAATTGGGAAGACTTCCTCTGTATATTTTTAGAAAATTGAAAATTCTGAGATATTGGGTAAAGTTTACAAGTCAGAAACTTGTATTTTACGTTCTTGTTTAGAGGATAGAGTTAATTTCAATGACACTTGGGTTAATGATATAAGAATTGACCTATCCCAAAATACGATCCCGCTGACCCGGTACCAATGATACGGCGTCTTATCGACCGGCGGCGATAATTATATCTCACATCTCACACGTGCTTCGACCTCCGACACACAGAGCATTTCCCTGCATATGTTTGCGTAAGGAATGTACAGGTCAAGAGGCATAAAACCTTTAAAACTCGTCAGTCTTTTCGATTATAAAATTGATTAAACGATGCATTCACAGTATATGTTATAGTGAGTACCTTAACCCAATACCAGCCTGTAGCAGATTTAGAGAGGGGGGCCTTGCTCTAAAACTGAAGAACTGAAGTAAAAATAAATAAATAAAAGGGGGAAAGGACATAAAAAGATAAAAAAGGAGAGAGATATTACGTTTACACGACTTTTCCGGATTTTTCTAACCCCCCCCCCCCTCCCTTAACCAAGGGTACTGTAAGCACCCAATAATGTTAAAGTGTAATAAGAAAATATATAGATTGCCATAATAAATAATCCACCGTTTGGAAAACAAGGGTCAACAAATATATATCATTTTGAGCGGTCATAAAAAAAGATTTAGACACTATTATTAATGTGAAATATATTCAAATCGAAACTATGTGACATCAACACGAGTTATTTGTGTACCCAATATCCTTATAATGTAGTCAATTTTTCGAGAGTAAATTTTTCGACGTTAGCAATTTTAACTTTCAAAATGTGTGTTAGATAACGTTGTACGTTCTTTAGTTTCTCAGCTGCGGGAGATCGTAAAATTAGTGTAAAGAGAACATTAATAAGTCAACAAAATAATAACGCATTAATAAACCTCGATAATTTTAATAAACAAAACCAGTATTGTTACAGAGAGTAATAATAAAGTTAAATATATAAATCAAGATGATTAACTTAAAGCAATAAGTGATTCAATTACAGAAACAATAAAATGTACGAATTAGACAAACGTAAAGTAGAATAAAGAATACAGTCAGTTACTTTAGAATGCATCAAATGAATAAATAGATAGATCCAAATAAAGGAGGAGATTCACCCTTCTAAGTTGCCAAAATAATCTTACGTGCTAGCAAAAGTAAATTTCGTGGATATAGTAAGTCTATCAAATATGATGAATCTGACCAGGTAGTAGCGGTCAAGGCTTATATACGAAATGAGCCTTATTTTTATGACCGATACTAAGTTTTGATAATGGCTATCTTATCGCCATTCTCTTTGATCATATAGGTACACACATATTAAAGTCGTCGTTCCATATTGACACATATTAAAGTCATCGTACCATATTGACCACCCAGGTACGAATGCGTCAAGGACACTGCCCATAAACCTTAGAGGATCCAAGTTTAGTTCCGTGGCAGATAATAGAAGGGATGCGTAAGATGACTATCTTACATGTGTAATAAAATAGGCATTTGTCTTCGCCCTGACCATGCAAAAAGCTTTTCCCAAAATTATGTTTTAAAACTTAAAATCATTTTTGGTCGGGGGGGGGGGGGGGGGTATGAACCTGCGCGGCCCCAGACTCCTCGCGTTTTGGTACATACTCACGCCCCTAACCTACATTTCTGTATCCGCCCCCTACATTAAGGGGACTCCTTCATCCTGAAGCTTTTCAGTCCCCCCCCCCCTTTAACCTAAATAATATTTTCGAAAAGTCATGTGCGAGGTGGTGGACTAGGTAAATTAAGGAAGGTTGGTTGAGAGATCTCGAGATGCGATTGGATTGTAGGGATCATAAAATGGATAAAAGAGGAAAGTAAGGGTTGTAAAAGAAAATGAAACAAAAGAGAGAGAACAAGAGGATGAGGAGAGATTGAGATGAGATCAATTGAATTAAACCGTTTATGCCTTGGGTACATTTTTCACGAAATTTATATTGATAACGTTACACAACACTTGATACAACAAAGATTTTTCGATCTATATAAACAAGAAATGTTTTCTACTATTAGAAGGTCATCTCGTGGCGAATATTATCAATATATAGTAGACAATTTTGAACTTTAATCTTATTTACATCAACCATTGAGTGGTATACATCGCAAACTCATATCTAAATTCAGACTATCAGCTCATAATCTAAATGTTGAATCTGGAAGTTACAGAACAGAAATGAAACAAGGTTCAATCGAGTGGGTACATTGTGTAATATAAATGATATAGAGGATGAGTTTCATTTTATCTTAAAATGTCCAATGTATCAAGAACTAAGAAATTTATACATCAAAACGTATTGTTTTAGACGTCCTAGTGTTTTAAACTTATACAATTACTAAGTGTGCGAAATTTGAAAGAGTTACGCAACTTAGCAAAACTTTTTATTTCTTGCAGAAAAAAATTAGAAAACTAACACATAACTTAAATAAAATAATGTTAAAAGCCCAGTAGTCGCATAGATCATCTGTCTGTGAAATATCTCTCACGCAATCGCCTTTTATTGTATTTATTTTACGTTTTACTCATATTTATTCAATTTGTAAAATACCATGCTATTAGAGAATTGCTATGTATATATAATAATCTATGCATTGATGTTAATGACACTATGTTAATCTATGTATATATTGTGTTCATCTTGGAGTTAAATTGTTTATTTATATTTGTAATATCTGATGTCCCAGATGGCATAAAGAAATAAATGAACTGAACTGACTTGAGTACTTAACTGTAAAAGTCTTATATCGAGGCGATATATATATTAAAACGAAACTTTCACGCATAATTAAAATTCTAATACTAGAAAAGTATCAGAACTTATCCCCGCGATCTATGGCGCGATGAGCTCTTACGTAATGTATCGGACAGGTGCCACCATTATACAAATAGCATTATCATGTTTTGTCAATGAAACATTCTACGATAATTTATATCACTGCAATCCTTTCAATCCCTTGTCTGCGTTTCCTCCCTTTCTTATATTTCTCATCAGTGATAACAATTCAACGTTCCAAACTCTGAAGTCCCAACTTATTTTAAAGTATGTAATGTGCATGGCATATCATTCAAAAGATTCACGATATGTATTATATATAAAAGTTGTCGTGATGTACAGACAAAAATCATCTATCCATGCATTTATACACATACATAGTAGAATCACATACCCTCTGAAGAGAGGTTCCTCCCCCCCCCCCCCCCTTTCTCCTGTTGTGAGGTTATCAAGGCTGCACTACGCCTCATTTCGTGTCCATGAATACTATTAGAAGAGTGTAAATTTTCCTATATTATAATGTGTAAGCCACCGTGGAAATATTGCAACATATATACGTGTATCTATTCCTTCTCCCTAGGCCCCATCTACATTTCAGTCCGTATTAGAGTGAGTGCTTAACTGTAAAAGTCTTGAGTCGATTTCTTTGTTACACTCTCTACGTACGGCACGCTGAAAGGTGATTGACTAATAATTGATTAATCGACATCTTGACCGTTACGGTGTCATTCCATGGTTCATTGCCTCTTGGAAGTAAGAGAATGTTAAAAAGAAGGTGAAGTTGTATACTGAAATGAAACATTTGAAATGGGAATCTACTGAATAATGGCGAATAGTAACACGACGGTAGAGCGAGTGCTTTGCATTTCATCACTGAACCGAGGATTTAGGACATGTCGTGTTCGGTGAATAATTAATCAACTACTTGTTGGTTGGTTAATTGGTGTTTTACGTCGCTTCCAACAATATTTCAGTTATATCGCGATATGGAAGCAGGAGGTTACCAACCTCTTAAACATAGTGGCGCAAGCCAAGCGCTTAATCACTACACCAAGCCTGCCCCTATCAACTACTTGTAATAATACACTAATTCACACGTGTATAACGGTGATTACTGCACGAAATGTATTGGTCGTATGATTGTTAACACCTAGATTAATGTCGTTTTCTGATTGGATGAATTTGAATTGGCATGATCACGTGATCCGCAAAGATCAAAGACGAGTCTACATTTCACACAGGGGTGCCGGAAAACAGCAAACATTCGTACTATGATCAATAATGAGTGTTTGAAGTTTAAATTCTAATATGTGACTGAAGTAAGAAATTCAACTGGTATTAAGAATAAACGTAGTATCATTACTGTATATCAATGATTCGCGCCAAAGATGCATGACGTCTTGAACCCCTACAGGTCATTAATGGCCGCTTTTTTGTGCTGTTGCACAGGGAAATATCAATGCCTTACCGCTTACATTATGAGAAATTTCATACCGATTTAAGGAAGTTGACTAATGTCTGAATAAATGGAAGTGTTGTATGCATGGAAAGAATAGAACCACGGGATTGGAGTTGTGGATAGGGAACAGAAACACATCAAGTCGCCCTTTTTGAATAAGGGGTTTAACAAGTTGGCGTTTTATACCCTAATTTATTAGAATGAACGCTATGTGAAAGAGAACTCAGTCGATTGTGATGTAAAGATGATGGATAAATCCAAACCACAAGTCCAAAAATCATGAAACCATAGGACATACAAAATCAGTGAAAATGAAAAACAAATGGAAAATAACAAAATATGTCTACTTGAAGAGCATATGTGAACCCCTGTGATGGAGTGAGATCAGGTGCCCGGGGAGAGTGAGCATCTCCTGCTTGCTAGCAACACCCGTCACATATACCCCGTAGAAAGAGTCAAATCGTGTGAATTCCATATGTATCTATATATGGAGAAGTCGAAGTAGGTAACCTTCTAGTATAGAAGGTGTCAAATCTGTGTAAAGTGATCGGAATCGGTCTCAGTCCAGAATATTATTTAAAAGTCTGGATAACGAGATATCATATGGAGTAATAAGAGTCTCGTAACGACCGTAGAACTTCCTCAGTGACGATGCTAGTCTAGCACATATATAACCCTGGTTGAGCAGCTTAACTGAAAGTCGCCTAGCCCTCAGAACAAAGTCATTGTAATTTGAACATGCTCTGGAATAACGTATTAGCTGAGATATGAATACGCCGTATGCGGGCGATGATGGAATGTTGCTACTTATGAAAGGAAAGTTTGTGATAGCAAAATTGAAATCGTCACGTTTGTCATAGAGTGAGGTGTTTAATTGACCATTAATGTCGAAAGACAACATAATATCTAAATACGAAGTAGAATTACTAGTTTCTGTGGTTTCTTTGACCTCCAGTTCACTTGGATAGATGATGCTAAGGTAATCCGCGAATGAAGGATTATTAATTGAAAGCAAGTCATCTATATATCTGTAAGTAAAATTGAAGCCAAGAGCCAATTGTTTTTTTTCCTTGCGAAAGCAAAGACTGAATGAACTCAGCTTCGTATGAATAAAGGAATATGTCAGCCAGAAGCGGAGCACAGTTAGTGCCCATTGGAATGCCGACAATTTGTTGAAAAACCTTACCTCCAAACACCACAAAAATGTTATCGATAAGAAAGTTCAACATCTGAATGACAGCTGTTTCAGTGTATTTATTTTTGGAATCAGAATTTTCCCTAACAAAGTAAGTTTTATCGTGGCCTATTACTATATATTTGAATTTGCGGCTTCCGTTTTTACTAGTAAATGCATTTTGAATAATTTCCGCTAATCTGTCTTTTAATTTCTGATGAGGGATCGTTGTGTACAGAGTCGAAAAGTCAAAAGACTTGATGGAGTGAATTTTAGTAAAACTTCTTGATTTTAGATGTTCTAACAACTCTTTTGAATTTTTAAGGATCCACATTTGATTAATTCCACTTCTGGAATATACTGTTTCGCAATATCTATGAAGGCCAGATTTAATTTCTGATAATATTTTTGTGAACCCTTAAAAGAGCCTTGCGATAGATATATCCTCCCACGAGTTGGTTTATTTGGTTCTTTCAAAGTTACAGAATATACTTATCAGGTATATATTGAAACGAAACGTTCACGTATAATTAAAATTGTAATGCTAGAAAAGTATCTGAACTTATCCCCGCGATGTATGGCGCTATGATCTCTTACGTGATGCATAGGACAGGTGCATGGTATATCATTCAAAAGGATTCACGATATGTATTATACTTAAAAGGTGTAGTGATGTACATACAAATGCCATGTATCCATGTTTTTATACACATACATAGTAGAATCACATACCCACTATAGAGAGCCTCCCCCACCCCTCTTTTTTGTTGTGAGGTTATCAAAGCTGCACCGGGCCTCATTTCGTGTCGGTGAATACTAATACAAGAGTCTAAATTTTTCTAGGTTATAACGTGTAAGCTATCGTTGAAATATCGCAAGACATATACGTGTATCCATTCGTTGTCCCTAGGCCCCATCTAAATTTCAGTCCGTATTAGAGGGAGTGCTTAACTGTAAAAGTCTTGAGTCGATTTCTTTGTTACACTCTCTACGTACGGCACGCTGAAAAGTGATTGACTAATAATTGAGTAATCGACATCTTGACCGTTACGGTGTCATTTCATGGTTCATTTCCTCTTGCAAGTAAGAGAATCTTTAAAAGAAGGTGAAGTTTTATACTGAAATGAAACATTTGAAATGGGAATCTATTGAATAATGGCGAATAGTAACACGACGTATAGAACGATTCCTTTGCATTTCATCGTTGGAATGAGGATTAAGGACATGTCGTGATCGGTGATTCATTAATCAACTACTTGTAATAATACACTAATTCACACGTGTATAACGGTGATTACTGCACGAAATGTATTGGTCGTATGATTGTTAACACCTAGATTAATGTCGTTTTCTGATTGGATGAATTTGATTCGGCATGATCACGTGATCCGCCAAGATCAAAGACGAGTCTACATTTCACACAGGGGTGCCGAAAAACAGCAAACATTCGTACTATGATCAATAATGAGTGTTTGAAGTTTAAATTCTAATATGTGACTGAAGTAAGAAATTCAACTCGTATTAAGAATAAACGTAGTATCATTACTATATATTAATGATTCGCGCTTAAGATGCATGCCGTCTTGAACCCCTACAGGTCATTAATGGCCGCTTTTTTGTGCTGTTGCACAGGGAAATATCAATGCCTTACTACTTACATTATGAGATCAAAGTACTGAGAGTACTGATGGAAGGTGATTAATGAAGAACTATAGTCAACAATAGCAACGCCTAGAGTGGCATTATATGCCCGTCACTAAGTTTAAAGGGATGAATTTGAAAGTATAGAAACATTCCCATATTGCAAAACTTCTGTGAAATACTATTCAAATCCATGCAGTGGGTAAAATGTTATTGACTAGAGAAAGATTTACCCACCCATCATATACAATGCGAACTTGACCTTGCATATATAACTTTGGTTCAAAGTCAAGACACATCCTTGGGTCCTGGGCAACAATTCTGTGAAACATTACGTATACTCAAATCTATGCAAGGGATACAAAGTTATGGCTCAGACAAAGATTTACCCATCATATGCATTGTGACCTTGACCTTGCAGATATAACCTTGGTTCAAGATCAAAATACACCCTTTGATCCTGATCCTTTGTAACAACTCTGTGAAATATTACTCAAATCTATACAAGGGGTAGAAAGGTATGACACAGACTGATTTACCTATCACATACATTGTAACCTTGACCTTGAAGATACATGTATGACCTTTCAGTCAATGTCATGACACACCCTTGGGCCCAGGGCAACAATGCTGTGAAATATTACTCAAATTCATGTATGATTGAGTAGATTGACAAATACTTGTTTTCACATGTGCCTTCCCACCCCCCTTTTTTGCAGTATTTTAATCCTGGATCCGCCACAGTTTATATCCTAAATGATATATATATTCTGAATCTTAGCAAACCGCAGTAATGCCCGCCCGAGGTAATACTTCCACCTTGACTGTCTATCACACGCGTGCATTTTTCCAGAAATTGGTCCTTGCTTTCTGTTTGATCAGGGGAAGTCTGGCTCTAGCGTGAACGTTTCCCTTGAGGGGAAGGCTCACTCTAGAGTAGGACCGCCGGGCAAAGAGGGGGGGGGGGTGGAGTCTGGCTATTAGGGGGAGGGGGGAGGCTCACTCTGTAACACCGGCCATTCCGTTCATCAAAATGATAAGTTTACGCAATGTAAAGAATGTGTCCCTATCAATTTAATAGGGCCACGACTTGCGGCTAAGTTTAAATATACCACCTTGGGCGCAAAGTAGGATATTGTCATAATTAATCACAATGAACTAACAGGGTATTCAATTTCAACCGGGAAAATGGAGTTATTCCCAGCACAGTAAGAGGCATCCTCAAGTCTGTATATGATTTTCCTATATCAAAATCTATCTTTACTTCATTTCCCCCAGCTGACAATATCAACAGGGACTTATATATCTAATATACATACCTGATCAAATAATTAAAGATTTCTAAACTGAGGGTTGGGTGGGATATAACCCTAGATTAATATCAAGATAAATGAATGAGATAAAAGCGATTAATTCATCCTTAATACATTTATATATTTATGTATATTGTATATATGCCTTTACATGAGGTCATTGAGGGGGTGTATGTTTAATGTCGAAAATAATGTTAAATTGATGGACTTGATGTATATTCGTACTATCATTGGGAGTAAATGGCTTGATTTGCAAATATCGATATTTGGAATTACACAGAGACCGAGGGTTAGATCAAGAACCTCAACAGGTATTGGGAGTGAGAAAGTCTGCAAGGCCGAATTGGCCGATGATTAGGGGGGGGGGGATGGTCAGGGGGCTTCCCCGAGAAAAATTAAAATACAGTGTATGTAAGCAAACTGAAAGCCTCTGTAGCGTCTTTGAACTGTATCTGACTCGGTTTTCCCTACCCCACCCCCCCCCCCAAAAAAAAATATATATATAGATATAAATATATATAAATGAAACATGTAATTCATGTCAACAAATATTGATTTCACACTTGCACGGATCTAAAAATAAATAAATAAATCGGGGAACGGAAATCTAACCCGATCAAGGAATAAAGGCTATGATTGTCGGGGAGTGATATACATAATTGTAAATTCATGCGTTTTTGTCCACTTCATTGAAATCAGCGCATGTACCATGTCATGCTGATGGATCATATCTCCTTTTCACTGTGTCAGCAGCTTCGATAAAGTTTTAACCGGCGGTAATTAAAAAAAATTATGCAATTGGTAACATCTGTAGTGTATTATGATTGTTTCTGACTAGTGACTGATTTAATATGAAAACATTTACTTAACAAAGATGTCTTTGTCGCCCACCCCCTTTGTCTGGACAAACATGTCAATTGAAATTTGTTTAAAGGGGAATAATTCACTACCCCATGTAGATTAATACCAATTTTACAACATCTTGTGAAAAGCAATAGATCTAAATCTTGAAAATAAAAAAAAGATATCGATGTACAAACTAGTGACACATATTAGGAATTAAAATTAGCGTCCAGAAAAGAAGAGTTAGGAAGGATTTTCAGAGTAACAGAGGAATAGTAAGGTCTTCCGTGACATCACAAATAAAATAACAAAAGAAATTAGAGCTAACTAAATACATGTAAATGAAACTCGCATTTTTTTATGTATATAATAGCAATATAGCAATGTATAAACATGTGCTTAAACATCCTATCACAATATTCTACTTGTCTTTTCGGAAATTCCGGTCACCCCATAGTAATTTTCAAAGCTGTTTTTATACATATACATGTACTAAGAGCTCAAACGTACCCGACTTACATACAGTAGAAATACTGTTGAATTATTCACAGAGACAAGAACAAGTTCTTTATGAATATTTTGTTAATGAAATGCATTTGATCTTCTCTCTATGTTTACTTTGACATTGTCACTGTGTGAAATATCCTTTATGTTGACATACATCATGCACGAACAAGGTTTCAGTACGATGTTTCAGTGCATATTTGTATCAATATTATGTGTTTGTACCATTAATTGTTCATTTTGATGTACATAGGTTTCAGTATATTCCGAGACAAAAATGTATAAATTAGAATTGCTTAACAACCACAACGACCATTTCGAGGTTCAAGATATTTTCTTCTTGTACCGAAACGTCTTAATTCTGCACCGAAACGACAATGTACCGAAATGTCCTTGCATCGAAACATCTTCTCTATACTCCCTTATACTTAGTCCGAACGACTTGGAACCTCTGACTAATTATATAAGTAAACATTGCAAAAGACTATGTACAATATAGAAGATGTTTAGTCGAATAAACAAACGAGGTCATGCACACAAGTGAAGATGTGCATATATATCAAACATATTAAAAACAAAACAAAACGATCGATCTATCCTTAAGCGAAAGATAGCCATGGTTAAGAAATAAACTTGTATCTTTTGACACCACATACTGTAGCGCAGGAATATTTTTCATATAACTTTATCTCATAAATAAGAGTACACTTAATCTATCTATTTTAGCAAATTTCAATATGTAAAGCACAAATTCTTTAACTTTAGTAACTAAAATTGAATTTTATGCAAGATTTGTTTAGGGACTATATTTTTGTAACTGTTTAGGGCGGAAGAACACTTGGGTAACATCGGTTTCCAAATTGGGATGGACGACGGCTTAGGGAAGCTGATTACATCACCTTCCAAAAATTCACACCGATTTAAGGAAGTTGACTAATGTCTGAATAAATGGAAGTGTTGTATGCATGGAAAGAATAAAACCATGGGATGGGAGTTGTGGATAGGAAACAGAAACACATTAAGTCGCCCTCTTTGAATAAGGGGTTTAACAAGTTGGCGTTTTATACCCTTATTTATTAGAATGAAAGCTATGTGAAAGAGAACTGAGTCGATTGTGAACCCTTAAAAGAGCCTCGCGATAGATATATCCTCCCACGAGTTGGTTTATTTGGTTCTTTCAAAGTTACAGAATATACTTATCAGGTATATATTGAAACGAAACGTTCACGTATAATTAAAATTGTAATACTAGAAAAGTATCTGAACTTATCCCCGCGATGTATGGCGCTATGATGTCTTACGTGATGCATAGGACAGGTGCGTGGTATATCATTCAAAAGGAGTCACGATATGTATTATACTTCAAAGGTGTAGTGATGTACAGACAAAGGCCATGTATCCATGTTTTTATATACATACATAGAAGAATCACATACCCACTGAAGAGAGGCTCCCCCCCCCTCCTCTTTTTTGTTGTGAGGTTATCAAAGCTGCACCGGGCCTCATTTCGTGTCGGTGAATACTAATACAAGAGTCTAAATTTTTCTAGGTTATAACGTGTAAGCTATCGTTGAAATATCGCAAGACATATACGTGTATCCATTCATTGTCCCTAGGCCCGATCTATATTTCAGTCCGTATTAGAGTGAGTGCTTAACTGTAAAAGTCTTGAGTCGATTTCTTTGTTACACTCTCTACGTACGGCACGCTGAAAAGTGATTGACTAATAATTGAGTAATCGACATCTTGACCGTTACGGTGTCATTTCATGGTTCATTGCCTCTTGGAAGTAAGAGAATCTTTAAAAGAAGGGGAAAATTTATACTGAAATGAAACATTTGAAATGGGAATCTATTGAATAATTGCGAATAGTAACACGACGGTAGAACGATTTCTTTGCATTTCATCGTTGGAACGAGGATTAAGGACATGTCGTGATCGGTGATTCATTAATCAACTACTTGTAATAATACACTAATTCACACGTGTATAACGGTGATTACTGCACGAAATGTATTGGTCGTATGATTGTTAACACCTAGATTAATGTCGTTTTCTGATTGGATGAATTTGATTCGGCATGATCACGTGATCCGCCAAGATCAAAGACGAGTCTACATTTCACACAGGGGTGCCGAAAAACAGCAAAATTCGTACTATGATCAATAATGAGTGTTTGAAGTTTAAATTCTAATATGTGACTGAAGTAAGAAATTCAACTGGTATTAAAAATAAACGTAGTATCATTACTGTATATCAATGATTCGCGCCAAAGATGCATGCCGTCTTGAACCCCTACAGGTCATTAATGGCCGCATTTTTGTGCTGTTGCACAGGGAAATATAAATGCCTTACTACTTACATTATGAGAAAATTAATACCGATTTAAGGAAGTTGACTAATGTCTGAATAAATGGAAGTGTTGTATGCATGGAAAGAATAGAACCATGGGATGGGAGTTGTGGATAGGGATCAGAAACACATCAAGTTGCCCTCTTTGAATAAGGGGTTTAACTAGTTGGCGTTTTATACCCTTATTTATTAGAATGAACGCTATGTGAAAGAGAACTGAGTCGATTGTGAACCCTTAAAAAAGCCTCGGGATAAATATATCCTCCCACGAGTTGGTTTATTTGGTTCTTTCAAAGTTACAGAATATACTTATCAGGTATATATTGAAACGAAACCTTCACGTATAATTAAAATTAAAATTAATATTAGAAAAGTATCTGAACTTATCCCCGCGATGTATGGCGCTATGATCTCTTACGTGATGCATAGGACAGGTGCATGGTATATCATACAAAAGGATTCACGATATGTATTACACTTAAAAGGTGTAGTGATGTACATACAAAGGCCATGTATCCATGTTTTTATACATGTCACCCTAGCCTGGCTTGCTCTTGAAATTAAAATTACAGCACACTCTTTGTGGGTTTAGATATATAATTTAATTCTTTTCTATGTATGTATATAAGAGCCTGAAACACAAGTACAAAACATTAAAACAACAGACATCAATACAAAGTACAGAGACACATCATTTTACCATTATCTCACAAACTGTACTTTAATCATTAAAATGATAATTTGAATAATTGTGATATTTTACTATTTATGAACAATATAAAACTGTAAATAAGATCTAACCAGCAATCCAATAAGTACAATGTTTATGAATCTTGCGAGTCACATATTGTATAAATGTAATATCAAAGATAAATACGTCTGTCTCGTAAGAGAATCAAGCGATCTATATCAGACAAAGAAAGGTTAGCGCGGGATTTTAGTTAATTAAAACATGCAGTCCATTGGTCAGTTCACCCATACAAACTCACTCATACAGTCATTCAATCATACAAGGACATAAACATTAGCACGTGTACTAGTGACGTATACAAACGAGGTGACAATACAGGACGAAAACGTATACACAAAGACAAGTAAAACTGCGCGTCGCTATGCGTTCTATACTGCGCTAAGCAACCGGTGACATATTTCCCCGCTTAGTTTAAAATGTCTCCTGACATTTTCAAACAATTCAAAAATCACACTAGGTATATTATACATGTATACTAAAATAAATAAACTAACTAACGCACATTCCATTATCAATGCATTCTGATCGAATGAGATGATTTGGGTTCGAACTTCAATCCAGTTAGTCAATATGAATATTTACGTACTGATATATAGATAATCTAAGTCTATATACATCACTACACATATAATACCAGTTTCTTGAGTTGAACTTGATCATATATTAATGCAATATTCCATATCATATCTGCAAATGAATAAACATGCATTAGCAATGTGAAAATGATCAATAAAGAAACTCTATACTAACTGAAATGTCTCAGTTAATTATACAATATTCAGCACTCTGTACAAACTAGCTGAAATAAACATGCAATGCAACCGGTGACATACAGATACATAGTGGAATCACATACCCATAAGGACATGTCGTGATCGGTGATTCATTAATCAACTCCTTGTAATAATACACTAATTCACACGTGTATAACGGTGATTACTGCACGAAATGTATTGGTCGTATGATTGTTAACACCTAGATTAATGTCGTTTTCTGATTCGATGAATTTGATTCGGCATCATCACGTGATCCGCCAAGATCAAAGACGAGTCTACATTTCACACAGGGGTGCCGAAAAACAGCAAACATTCGCACTATGATCAATAATGAGTGTTTTGAAGTTTAAATTCTAATATGTGACTGAAGTAAGAAATTCAACTGGTATTAAGAATAAACGTGGTATCATGTATATCAATGATTCGCGCCAAAGATGCATGTCGTCTTGAACCCCTACAAGTCATTAATGGCCGCATTTTTGTGCTGTTGCGCAGGGAAATATCAATGCCTTACTGCTTACATTCTGAGAAAATTCACACCGATTTAAGGAAGTTGACTAATGTCTGAATAAATGGAAGTGTTGTATGCATGGAAAGAATAGAACCACGGGATGGGAGTTGTGGATAGGGAACAGAAACACATCAAGTCGCCCTCTTTGAATAAGGGGTTTAACAAGTTGACGTTTTATACCCTTATTTATTAGAATGAATGCTATGTGAAAGAGAACTGGGTCGATTGTGAACCCTTAAAAGAGCCTCGCGATAGATATATCCTCCCACGAGTTGGTTTATTTGGTTCTTTCAAAGTTACAGAATATACTTATCAGGTATATATTGAAACGAAACCTTCACATATAATTAAAATTGTAAAACTAGAAAAGTATCTGAACTTATCCCCGCGATGTATGGCGCTATGATCTCTTACGTGATGCATAGGACAGGTAAATGGTATATCATACAAAAGGATTCACGATATGTATTACACTTAAAAGGTGTAGTGATGTACATACAAAGGCCATGTATCCATGTTTTTATACATGTCACCCTGGCTTGCTCTTGAAATTAATATTACAGCACACTCTTTGTGGGTTTAGATATATAATTTAATTCTTTTCTATGTATGTATATAAGAGCCTGAAACACAAGTACAAATTTTTCTAGGTTATAACGTGTAAGCTATCGTTGAAATATCGCAAGACATATACGTGTATCCATTCGTTGTCCCTAGGCCCCATCTAAATTTCAGCCCGTATTAGAATGAGTGCTTAACTGTAAAAGTCTTGAGTCGATTTCTTTCTTACACTCTCTACGTACGGCACGCTGAAAAGTGATTGACTAATAATTGAGTAATCGACATCTTGACCGTTACGGTGTCATTTCATGGTTCATTGCCTCTTGGAAGTAAGAGAATCTTTAAAAGATAGATAGATATATTATTGTTTTACGTCGCGCCGGGAATATTTCACCCATATGGAGACGGTCACCAGTTTACATAGTCAAAACAAATTAAAACGAGCAATTAAAATATATAAGAAAGACCAGCTCTCATTGTATATCGTATCTACACATAAATGAAACTGCTAAAATATACATGCATGTACAATTAAAATACGTTATATTTCAATATATTATATTTTATTATATAATTTAACTTCTTTTAAAAATTCCAGAATTTTCGAAATACTGATATTCTCAAACAACTCACTCATAGTTTGTACGGTATAATACTGATTTCGAATGTGTGCAGTGTCTGCACATTCTAACAATATATGTTTTATACTTAATAGACATCCGCAAGGGATACACTCTGGAGGAGGCTCTTCCTTTAAAAGGTATGAATGAGTTATCCAAGAGTGCCCCATGCGGAGTCTATAAATAACGACTTCGTCTCGACGGTTATTATGATTAAAATGTAGTTTATGTTTAAAAATTGGCTTGAAATCAAGAAGTTTATTGTTAACTTCATGGTCCCAGGCTTCTTGCGTTAAATTCTCAATATAATTTAATATACATGATTTTAATTTTACCTACAGTACTATACCTATGTAAAGCTTATCTTGCTGCTGTATCATCTATTACCGACTAAACCCATATGTCCTGGAATCCAACAAAATACAATCTCAAAATTATTTGATAACAGGGAATGGACTTTCTTCAAAATTCTCAGAACATACAGATTACTTGTATTGAAATATTTAATAGCCTGAAGACACGACAAAGAGTGAGAAAAAATAATACTTTTTGAATATTTGTTTTTTTTTTCAATATCATTTAGAGCTAACATTATAGCTTTAGCTTCCGCTGTAAATATAGAACTATTATTAGGTAAACGAATAGATAAAGAAACGTCGTTATCAGTTACTGCAGCAGCTGCAACTCTATCATCATCCTTCGTACCATCTGTATAATATGATTTATAATCAGAATGAAAAGAAGCGATTTCCGAAAACATTTGTTTATATTGCAGAGAATTAGTATCTTGTTTCTTATAATCTGCTAATTTTAGTATGACTGTAGGTCTCTTCATTAACCATGGCGGCGAAGAAGATATTTCGTACTTATCTATATCAGGCATCGTGATATCAGCTTCCTCGATAAGTGGTCGAACACGTGAGCCTATACTTTTAATGCTATTCGGTTTATTATCATATTTCATTTCATACTTCGGCTTAAAGACACAATTAAATGCAGGATTTGATGGGTTTGCATACAATCTAATAATATATTGTAATGTTAATTTAATTCTTCTTTCCTTCAAAGATGGTTCATTTGCTTCCGAATATAAACTTTGTACAGGTGAGGTCCTGAAAGCACCAAGACTTAATCTCAAGCCCTGGTGATGTATGGTGTCCAGAAGCTGTAAATAGGACTTTCTGGCTGAACCATAAACAATACAACCATAGTCCAGCTTTATCGAACCAGCGATCTATAAAGCTGGAGCAAAGTTGTACTGTCAGCACCCCACTCTGCACTAGATAAAACTTTTAATATATCTAAGGCTTTTAAGCACTTTACTTTTAATGACTTTATATGCGGTATAAAAGACAGTCGTTTATCAAATATAACACTAAGAAATTTAACTTCATTTACAACATTTATTCTATTACCGTCCATAAAAAGTTCAGGGTCATTATGCATTCGTCTATTTTGACAAAAATGCACACAAGAAGTTTTATTTTTCGAAAATTTAAAACCATTTTCAATTGACCACTGAAATATATTATTTAAACACAACTGAAGTTTCCGTTCTATCATATTCATATTTTTCCCGCAACAACATATCAAAAAGTCATCGACATATAGAGAGCCATCGATATCGTCTTTCAACACCTGTGCCAAACTATTTATTTTAATACTAAAAAGAGTAACAGATAGTATACTTCCTTGTGGAACGCCCATCTCCTGTTCAAAAGAATCAGAAATATGGGACCCCAGTCGAATATTAAAACGTCGATCTTTTAGAAAATTTGAAATAAAAACAGGCAAACTGCCTCTTAAACCCATATCATATAAATCCTTTAAAAATACCATATTTCCAGGTCGTATCATACGCCTTTTCCAGATCGAAAAAGATAGAAACTACATGTTGTTTATTTATGAATATATGTTTCAAGGCGCACAAGATGATCAGTGGTACTTCTCTGCTTCCGGAAACCACACTGAATATCAGTGAGAAGATTGTTGTGTTCCAGGAACCAGACAAGACGCTCATTAATCATACGTTCTAAACTTTTACATATACAACTCGTTAAAGATATCGGCCTATAATTAATAGGATCAGTATGGTCCTTTCCAGGCTTGGGAATGGGAATAACAATAGATTCTCTCCACGATTGTGGAAACTCGCCATTCAACCATATGTAATTAAATATATTTAGTAGAATATGTAAAGATTCCAATGGAAGATGTTTTAAAATTTGATAATGCACTTCATCTGGACCAGTTGCAGTATCGTTAGAGCACTGTAGCGAATAATGTAATTCTTCGATCGAGAAAGGCTCGTTATAATCCTCTTGATTATTTGATTCAAACTTCAATTTAATTTTTTCGGATTTTTGTTTAATACGACGAAACTGAGGAAGACAGTTATCAGAAGAAGAGTTTTTCGAAAAGGTCTCCCCTAAACAATTAGCAATATCCTGCGTAGATGTTAAAACATCAGAATTATGAACAAGATGTTAAACAGTATTTGAAGTATTTTTGCCTTTAATTTCATTTATCATCTTCCATACCTTATTGGTAGGCGTTCGAGTATTGACTTTAGAGACATAATTTCTCCATGATAAACGTTTGCTATGATTGATTGTGCGCCTGGCAGCAGCTCTACACTGACGAACTTTATTTAAATTAGAAGTAATAGGATGCTTTTTGAATACCTTTTCGGCCCTTTTACGATCTCTGATAACACTTTCACAAGTATCATCAAACCAAGGATTATATTTCTTTTTTTGAAACGTAGAGGTTTTGGGAATATTCTTTTCACAAATCTGAACAAGTGTATTTGTAAACGAAAGAATAGGATCAGTTTTACTTAAATGATATACTTGATTTAGATTTGCAAGACAATCAGATTGGAACTGACTCCAGTCAGCTTTAGCTTCCAACGTGGAATACATGTATTACTTGATGCAATATTACTTTTTAATATAAGTGGAAAATGATCACTTCCACACAAATCGTCATGAACTGACCACACAAAGTCAGTAAAAAGCGATGGATCAGTTATAGTAAGATCTATTGAAGTATAAGTACCATGTCCTGGATGTAAATAGGTACTAGACCCATCATTAAAGACACATAAACCATGTTTTGCTATAAAATCTTCAATTATATCACCTTTAGCATCATTACTATCACTGCCCCACAAGATATTGTGAGCATTAAAATCACCCAATATGACAAATGGTTTAGGTAGTTGTTCAACCAAGTTGTCCAATTCTCTACGATCTATATTTGAAGTCGGAGGAAAATATATTGAACAAAACGTTATTGTTTTATGCAATGTAACACGCACAGCGATAGCTTGTAAAGGTGTGTTTAAAATAACACTATTATGCAAGATAGAATTTCTAATAAAAATTGACGAGCCACCCGCAGCTCTCTCATTATTACTATAAACATTATATTGTGAAAAGTTTTTAAATTGAAAAGAATCTGTGTCCTTAAGATGAGTCTCCTGTAAACATAGTACTGCTGGAGAGAAGTTTTGATCGAGAATTTTCAATTCATTAAAATTAACTTTTAAACCTCTACAATTCCACTGAATTATATTATCCGAATTATTCATTTCTCTTTGAGACTAGCAAGAGAAGGCTTACGACCTCTCTTAGTTGGGGATTTGCTACAATCCCGTGTATCGACATTGTGATAATTCTCACTAGCTCGTATATTAGGAGCAGAAGGATGTACTTCACCCTCCTCTCCTAAAATATCAAATCTATTTTTCGTAGCTGCGTCTGCAACACACGTATTAGAAGATTGTTTATTTGTTTTACTTTTATTTTGTATTTTTTTCGATGACTGACTCGGTTTTGTGGGCACAGATGGTTTAACATGCGAAGATGACGCTTGTGATGACTTTGATGATGAAGTCGAGGAACTTTTTACATTGAAATGTGGACTTGGTTATTCAGTTTGAATACCGCAAATCTCAGTTTGACAACCAACAGTTGCTGTTTTCTTTGTGAGAACGGCAGCAGCGTAACTATTTGTTGCCAATGAACGAGCATGGGAAGCTTCATACAACGTTCTTGCCTCGTAAAAAGAAACACCTCTCTCAACTTTTATTTTTATAATTTCAACATCGCGTAAATACGCGGGACATTGTTTCTAGGATGAACAGTGGTTCCCCTTACAGTTCACACAAAAGGGTGTACAGTCACAAGGCATTTCAAAATGGGCATCCCCATGATCCATGACTTCACCATCAAATTCATCTACAACTATATTTTCAACTTCTTCATGACCACAACGATGACATATACTTTTTTTTTCGATTGCATCTGTACCGTGAATGGCCAAATTTTTGACAAGTAAAACAGCGCAACGGTGATGGATAATATAGTTCTACGTTGGCTGTAACATAGCCTAGCTTTATTTTCGGGGGTACAGAGGGTGTATTGAACGTAAGGAGGAAAGTATTTGTTTTAAAGTCTTTGCCATCCATTTTGATTATAAATCGTCGTACACCTACGACTTTCTGGCTCTTCAATTCCGCGAGTATTGTTTCATCTGATAACGAAGTGAGAGTCCTATCCTTCTCTCTCAAAATACCGCGACACGTATTAAGCGTATGATGAACAGACACTTTTACAGGTATGTGACCGATGTGGTCCAATGTTAGTAAATTAATTGATTGTTGTTTCTTCAAGCATTCGACTATAAGATGTCCGTTCCTTTGCTTGGTAACGTTTTTAACTGTTCCGGCAACAGATTGAATAGTTTTATCAACTAAGAAGGGCGAAGCCTTAACTAAAGCACCATCTTCAGAAGACATCACCAGAAAACGAGACCAGTCATCATCAGGTTGTACAACAGTATTATCAATATTGTCCAAAAGACGTTTTCGTTTATTCAAAGTTTGGTGGTTTTATGTAGAGGACGCCATGAGAAAAGATTAAAATTCATTCCCACAACCACCCACCCTCCAGGGAGTGTCTACAGGGACCAGGCAATACACTGTGGATCTCCGACAGCAATGCACTGGAGTGGTTGTGAGAGTATACTCGACCATAAAGTAAAGAAATGCATTTAACTGCAGAAAAAGTAACTCGGGTACCAGTGGAGAAACATTTCATAACAGTCAATGACATGCAAATACTTTAAATTTACAATCGATTGACCCATAAGCCACCGCCTTCTCAAATGAAAAATAGGAATACGCATTAAATGACATAAAACTAGACAAAACTACACAATATGCATAGTACGTCAAGATGGAATAAGCAAGATAGATGAGGGCTTGGCATGACAAAGCCGATTGATCAGGATCGGGCCCATCCGACCGCCCGTCTAGCTGAAGTAAGGGCCAAAGTGGAGTGTTGGACACAAACAAACCGCAGTTTGAAAATACCCTCAGCCACCAGGATCCCGTCCTCCAACGACACGGGTTACATCCCACGGCAAACAGGATGCCTCATTTGGTCTACCGTACATGTACCGTGGAAGTTGGAAAATCCTCGTTGCCTCGGTGGGCAGTCCACGTCTGTCCTCCGTGGACACCACGGGAGGCCAGTTTTCTGTCCACGTTAATGTTAATAATGCAATTTGCCATCTACCTGTACTTGTCCTCTCGAGGTCAAAGCGGACAAGGTTTTCACACCTTTTACAGGTACGTGTCCTCTGGTGGACAAAACGAACGAGTTTTTCACACCTTTAAATTAAAATTGTCCCACAGTGGACGTAAGGGACATTACATAGATGTGCCTGTATTTTACAAACCGTTTGACATAACGTGTTGTCATCCTGTCTTTAAAAATACGATCGTGAAACTTCCAGAATATTTTTATGTATATTTTTGCTTCCGCTAAACCTCCTGAAAGACAGACGCAAATATTAATTACGGCCCCGATAACCTATTAACCGGCTGTTCATAGAGCGTAGTTTTGAAAAATGAGTGAATACAACAATATTGCCGTGGAAATGGTGTCAGTTATTTTAAGATTTATTATTATTATTTTTAATTTTTTGTGACCATGTGCCCGAATATCTTTCTTGCCGGTATTATGTCATGTTAATTAAAGAACGTTAACGATAGTTTCACTTGTTCACAGCAGGTATCGGACATTTACGATTAACTTCTTTTTTACCAAAATACTTGCTGTAAGTTCGGGTTTCACATTTCAATGGACAGTCATTAATCAGCCGTCGTTAATTGCCGTTCGGTGCAATTAATTTATAACTAGGTAGGTCATTCAAGTGAGGGAATGTAGGAGTACAGCAGTGCCTGTTTACATGGGAATTTTTACTTCGTTTAAGAAAATCCAGGGTCCGGTGCCATAAATTGAGAAAATACTTAAGTCGTATTTTTTTGTTCAGCAATGAATTTCTAACTGGGATTTGGACTTTTTTAAAAATTTTATTCTATCCATAAATAGAATAAACCCATTCTGTATGACAATTTATTTGAATGTTTGATAATCAAGTACTTATAAACAAATTGTTTATAAGTCCTTGTGATAATGGAATAAATTAAACTGAAATAATTGAAATGATTTTCTCAGTTTATGGCTCCAGACTCGGGTGTTTTGCTAAAAATCAGAAAACACGATGTTTTACTTAAGGAGTTTTTGATTAAAGAAAAAATAAATAAAAAAATCACAATGTTTTTAAATCACCCTTAGTTGAAAGCATCCAATGTGTTCCCCTGTTGTGGAAAACGTCTAATCATTCATTTGTGAACCAACTTTTTTTTATTTGAGCCACAGAGGTGTGAAAATCTCTTGTGTGAAGACTGTTATACATGTACATACCAATGCATATACCTGTATTTTACCGTTATATGTGGATGTGTATTAATACATTGTGTACTAGCATTACTATTTTATATTTGAAAATTAATGATAATCAGATTTCTTGTGATTTATTACTCCCCCTCAACAGCAAAATCTAAGAACCATATCTGCGGCAAAGAGAGAAAACCCAAAACTGAATACCCCCCCCCCCCCTCTTCCTCCTTTCATTTGTACTTGTTGATAATGAAGAATTGTACAATGTTTCAGTCAAATATCTTATTCGCCAATACAATGGATGATTTCCCTATTGCAAGTCTAAGCATTGTGCTATAAGCCTACAGGGCAATAAATTTGAGTGAAAGATCGATGCCACCTACACTGCATGAAAAAAGACGTTTAATGAAAATTATAATTCATTAAACTTGAAATATACTTGAAGTTTAACATAAAATTAAAATTTAATATGAAATTATATGTGAAGTAAAAGAAAGTTTAATGTTGCATTATACCTCATGTATAATAGAAGTTTATTGACATTAAACTCCAAGTAAACTTAGAGTATGGAATATAATTGGAGTTTTCGTTTTATTTTATTTGGAGATTTAAAATAATCATGTTAGAATGACTGCATCAGTAATCGTGTTAGGACTCGTAAATATAATTTACTGTGTTTGGTATTGCGATATTAGTTAAGTTAGTAATCAAATGTGGTATTTACATATAATTGACGGTGTAATACACCAGGAAGTCAATCTAAGCAAAAAATGTATTTGTATCAAGTGTAAATGTTTCTTTTAAGTGAAATCGGACACTATCCTTTCACATAAGCCATCCGGACATTGTCCTTTCACTTTAATGGTGACAGAGTAAAATACCTGATCAGGTTCAAGACAACCTTATATATTTCTGATATCTGTACATCTCTATCACCTATCATTTACAGGAAAATGATGTCTGTACGATAAATAGATTTTTTTTCCATTACCGACTGGGGAAACAAAGCCATATACTAGTACACACACATATATATATTTACAAGAGACAATTTGGTGCAAGAACCAAAGTGTGGGCCGGAATGGGATGTTTGATAAAACTGCAAAAAATTTTAAAAACAGAATAACGTTTTAAAATATGTATTGTACAGACATGTGACTGTTAATTAGCAGACATATAAAGACCATGCATGATGATCGACCACAGACATATAAATCTCCAGTATCACTTCCTTTTCAGCTAATAGTTTATATTTGGGCTTATTTAGCCAATTCAGTACATAAGGCATGGCAATAGCGAATTTATCAGACGTACGAATTAGCCTGCATTTAGTATGGAAATGTACTTTTAAAATTACTAGCCATATCATCTACTATATGTTTTAAGTCGGTGGGCTCAGTGGACGAGGTGACCGAAAGGTCGCGGGTTCGACTTCCGCCGTGGGCACATCGGTGATCCGTCTTTCAAATTGGACAGTAGAAACAGAGGTCCCGTATCACGGTAGGCGTGACACGTAAAAGATTCCCCACTTCTTCGGGAGGGTCCGTTACAGAAGTATAAATTTCTATGCAATGCATCAGGTAGATACCGTCACCATGTACGTGAAATAGTCGTGGAGTGACGTGAAACTATAATTAATCCATTAACCCACAATTTATTTTTAACAACAAAACATAACCCAATCTATAAGCAACTTGAGGTTTTCTGAGGTAACCAACCCTTCACTGGTAAACTTTTGGTAGTGGTGTGGCCGTGCTGGTTGGTAATCTTTTTATTCTCAAGTTTCAATTTATAAACACTAATTAAGGTTTATCGTCTTGCCAGAAGAAACAATTGTAATTGGTCCTTCTTAGCGTAGCATTCTGTATTCTGAAAGTTTAAGTAGGACTTACATCACACTATTATTCAGTCGTAATATTACAACTCGACCATTTCCGTACGCAAAAAAAGATATATTTTTTGTAAAAAATGGCGATGATGCTCCGATTGGATATCAACCAAAAGTCACTTAGGCAACCGAATAATAATTTGGTTATGAAGAAAGCGCGTCAAATATTAAAAACTTGCAAGGTAACACCCATCCCCAGAAAACATTCCAACAAATTTAATACTTCTCTGCTGTAACGTACTACATTTACATGTATCTATCAAACTGGGTCAGAGAGGCGACACATGCTCTCTCCGCAGTGAATAAAATCCTAATTTTTTCATTGGTGTAAAATCCTGGGGGGGGGGGGGGGGGGGTGTTAAGTTACCGCAGAAACGCATGCGACTTTCCCAAACTTATATCAAAGGCTAGTGCCGGCCCACAATAAAACTTTAGATTCGTATTTGCACCATTTCTAGATTTATTCTCATTTTGTCCCTGACAGTTCCTTTCAGCAAGGAATGTTCGACTCATTTTGCTGTGCCGCGTGACCACATAGACCATTATCACGGAGTTGTCTTGTTACCGATTTTCAAAGTTGTGAATTTGCCTTCTCATGTCCGATATTTATTTCCATTTTTACAATTCTTAAATGTCGGTTCCCTCTCTTTGTTTTAATCTTTCCCTCCCCGCAAAAAATAAACCAGTAGAGCTAAAAATGGGAAGAATAGTGTTCTGAGGAACATACGTGTCGTCCGTGCTGTATTGTGAAAGTGTGACAACGACGGACAAAGTGATCAATTGAAATTCATGCAAGGCAATAACATCAAGCAACAGAGAAATAGACAATCCAACATAATTTCTTCTTGGTTATATTAGCCTGGATCATGAAAATAAGAATCAATACATAAACTTTACAGTGAATTTAAAATCATATAATACATAACATATCCAATACAAATTCCATACAACCATAAATGATACATATGGTTGATCATAGTGACACAAGTTGCACATGCAATGTAATAAAATAAATTCTCAAAAATCATTATGATAAATTCATTGTAAAGGACGGCTAAAATACAAATACTATTGCTCAAGCTCTCTAATTGATACATCCCAATGAAACATCATTTGTTAAAGTATACTCACTAGGAGACGAAGATATACATCCATGAAAACTGTACAGGAATAATAAAACATCTTTCAATCAAAACAAATGAAAACTTTCTGGACAAATTTTCGGAAATACAATCATACCATGACCAAAATAGAAATGCAATACAAAAAGACCTAATAAATTGACAAAACTGGCATAGTGAAACATCCTTCCATGAAAGCTATAGCTAACTGGCACAGGACGAAACACTATTCCACTATGACCTCACTACTGAAATACAATACAAAACGACCCAATAAATTAACAAAACTGGCATAGTGAAACATCCTTCCATGAAAGCTATAGCTAACTGGCACAGGACGAAACACTATTCCACCAAGACCTCACTACTGAAATACAATACAAAAACACCCAATAAATTGACAAAACTGGCATAGTGAAACATCCTTCCATGAAAGCTAAAGCTAACTGGCACAGGAAGTTAAACTATTCCACTATGACCTCACTATTGAAATACAATACAAAAAGACCCAATAAATTGACAAAACTGGCATAGTGAAACATCCTTCCATGAAAGCTAAAGCTAACTGGCACAGGACGAAACACTATTCCACTATGACCTCACTATTGAAATACAAGACAAAAAGACCCAATAAATTGACAAAACTGGCATAGTGAAACATCCTTCCATGAAAGCTATCGCTAACTGGCACAGGACGAAACACTATTCCACTATGACCTCACTACTGAAATACAATACAAAAACACCCAATAAATTGACAAAACTGGCATAGTGAAACATCCTTCCATGAAAGCTAAAGCTAACTGGCACAGGACGAAACACTATTCCACTATGACCTCACAATTGAAATACTAGACAAAAAGACCCAATAAACTGACAAAACTGGCATAGTGAAACATCCTTCCATGAAAGCTATAGCTAACTGGCACAGGACGAAACACTATTCCACCAAGACCTCACTACTGAAATACAATACAAAAAGACCTAATAAATTGACAAAACTGGCATAGTGAAACATCCTTCCATGAAAGCTATAGCTAACTGGCACAGGACGAAACACTATTCCACTATGACCTCACTATTGAAATACAAGACAAAAAGACCCAATAAATTGACAAAACTGGCATAGTGAAACATCCTTCCATGAAAGCTATCGCTAACTGGCACAGGACGAAACACTATTCCAATATGACCTCACTACTGAAATACAATGCAAAAACACCCAATAAATTGACAAAACTGGCATAGTGAAACATCCTTCCATGAAAGCTAAAGCTAACTGGCACAGGACGAAACACTATTCCACTATGACCTCACTATTGAAATAAAATACAAAAAGACCTAATAAATTGACGAAACTGGCATAGTGAAACATCCTTCCATGAAAGCTAAAGCTAACTGGCACAGGACGAAACACTATTCCACTATGACCTCACAATTGAAATACAAGACAGAAAGACCCAATAAATTGATAAAACTGGCATAGTGAAACATCCTTCCATGAAAGCTATCGCTAACTGGCACAGGACGAAACACTATTCCACTATGACCTCACTACTGAAATACAATACAAAAACACCCAATAAATTGACAAAACTGGCATAGTGAAAGATCCTTCCATGAAAGCTAAAGCTAACTGGCACAGGACGAAACACTATTCCACTATGACCTCACTATTGAAATACAAGACAAAAAGACCCAATAAATTGACAAAACTGGCATAGTGAAACATCCTTCCATGAAAGCTATCGCTAACTGGCACAGGACGAAACACTATTCCACTATGACCTCACTACTGAAATACAATACAAAAACACCCAATAAATTGACAAAACTGGCATAGTGAAACATCCTTCCATGAAAGCTAAAGCTAACTGGCACAGGACGAAACACTATTCCACTATGACCTCACAATTGAAATACTAGACAAAAAGACCTAATAAATTGAGAAAACTGGCATAGTGAAACATCCTTCCATGAAAGCTATAGCTAACTGGCACAGGACGAAACACTATTCCACTATGACCTCACTATTGAAATACAATACAAAAAGACCCAATAAATTGACAAAACTGGCATAGTGAAACATCCTTCCATGAAAGCTAAAGCTAACTGGCACAGGACGAAACACTATTCCACTATGACCTCACTATTGAAATACAAGACAAAAGGACCCAATAAATTGACAAAACTGGCATAGTGAAACATCCTTCCATGAAAGCTATCGCTAACTGGCACAGGACGAAACACTATTCCACTATGACCTCACTACTGAAATACAATACAAAAACACCCAATAAATTGACAAAACTGGCATAGTGAAACATCCTTCCATGAAAGCTAAAGCTAACTGGCACAGGACGAAACACTATTCCACTATGATATGACCTCACAATTGAAATACTAGACAAAAAGACCTAATAAATTGACAAAACTGGCATAGTGAAACATCCTTCCATGAAAGCTATAGCTAACTGGCACAGGACGAAACACTATTCCACCAAGACCTCACTACTGAAATACAATACAAAAAGACCTAATAAATTGACAAAACTGGCATAGTGAAACATCCTTCCATGAAAGCTAAAGCTAACTGGCACAGGACGAAACACTATTCCACTATGACCTCACTATTGAAATACCATGGTTTCCAGACAGACATACAATGGGAAATAAGAATGTAATACATAAATTTAACAAAACTGCACAAAACTATTGCACTGGCATTATATATTGATACTTTTAATGGAAGGACATATATATGAAACATCTTTATTGTAAAGTTTACCATCTGCACAGATGTATTTACAATTTAGGCGCTGAACAGGAATAAATACAGATTCTCCAAATACATCATACAAGTTTCTTGTCCATACTTCTACAGGCTTTCCACAATGATATCTGTACCTGTTAGGGAGGGGCATAAGCCACAATACCTTGGCAAATAAATGAACTCTACTTTCATTTTCTACTATAAGATTATGCTCAATAAAATATTGTGTAACTCCTGGGACGAGGTCACCCGTGCCAACTTCCCCTAAAATGTGTCCATTATTAGAGTGCCAGTAGGTCATTACATATGATGAACGTTTATGATGTGATTGATATGATCCATACACTTCTCCTCCAAAAAATACTGTTGGACATTTTTTAAATGACTTTGGCATACATGAAATTATCAGGTCTTAGAGGTGTGGATATATATGCAAGTATGTTTTTTTTTTTCAAAAAGATCTTTTGCTGTCACATAGTCTGACTTTCTTTTGATTGGTTCTATGTGTACATCTTTTTTCCTTTCTTTTTATATTTCTTTTTCAATAAAAGTTAAATTTTCATTGACGTCATTGTCAGATCTTTCTGAACGGCAAGAACTGAACTCCTCTGATTTTTCACTAACATTATCATCATAATCTGCAAAAGGTTCATTATTTGCCTTTCCAAGTCTTTGTTTTTTGGTTTTTCTTTTCAGTCTCCTTTGTCTTCTTTTGTTTTCTAATGAGTGACGTCCCATTTAATCTATATTAATGAGAATAATTTATAATAAATCTTAAAGCAAACATTAAGCTAAGTGGTTAAATGTTCTCAAAACCAAATCAATATGGAAAAGGACATTTGCGTCTTGCAGTATACACAAACAATTTAACAAGGAATATATATTATTAATATTAAAGAATATTTAAAGAAATGTCACCACAATTGATATTTACAGTCCAAATATGACCCGACATTCAAAATCATCTGATTTCAGTATTTTCAAAAAGTTACTCTTCATTATCAAAAACAATCAAACTACACATATATTGTTTGTTTGTTTGTTGACGTTGTTTTACGTCACACCACGAATATTTTACATATATGGTGACAGCATCTGACTGATGCAGGTTACATAAATTTTGACCTTTCAATAGGCCCATCCAAAGCAGTGAGGATCTTTATCGTCCACGTTTATCGCGAAACGGGACAACGGTTTTTACTGTCTCATCCGAAGGACAGACACCAGCATGACTACCAGGAGGCTTGAACCAGGACCTCTCGGTCAGTAGTTGAGCGCTCTACCACTGAGCCAAGCTGGCTTAACACATATTGAAAACATCTTTAATTGAAAGTGATATATAACATGAAAGTTTAATAACATATGTACCTCAATTGGGCCCTTGATCTCTAGATGATATTTTGAAAGGTCATAAAATGACAAGCATGTGAGAATTCAATCGACAGATATTCCTGTCAAAAAACAAAAAGAAATTAATCAATATATACAAAATTATGAAAATAGTACAAATTAGAATGTTTGTGAAATACCAATGTATACACCTTAAATAAAACTAAAGGCAACAAATAATTCCCTGTTTGGTGAACTTCCACTTCAGTTCCCAAGGGGGAGGGATGGGCTCAGTATTGGGATTATATTGATTACATAGCTTAATGACCGATATTTAGGTTCCTGTAGGCTGTAGTGTAGTGTTGGTTCTAATCTATAGTGTATTAATGATAGCAAGGACTTATAAACAAGAAGGATTGGCAACTCCCTATACACGAAGGGAAATCTTACTGAACTATTGCGTGGCACGAGATCTGTGACGAGACCTAACCAGAAAACAATAGCTATCGCGGCCGAGAACTACCTGGCTAAACAATTCAGCAAAATCTGTTAGATCCTCTAAACATCCACATTAAACGTATGTTGCCATTGATACTGAAGATATTAAATTAATTTTTAGTATCAGTATTACATGCAATTTTCTGAGTAGTTTGTGAGAAAATGGTTTGGGAATTCCATTTTAAAGTAGGATGTTTCGAAGCTGACCTCCTGCATATTTCGTCTAACGGTCTATAGACCTGTATGAATTACCCCATATTCTCCTATGTTTCGGGGTGTACAGAAATGCTGTTGGAATCAATAAAATCATGAGACTTTGGAACATGCATTAAAACTAGTTTTTATTTCATTTTCTTGCCAACGTTTTATCTACAAAGGTTTATACTAAGGTGTTGTATCCTGTACTCCTTGAGCGATAAATGAAGAAAAAAAAGGCAGGTTCATTTGAATTTTCCCATTTTCTCAAGTATTACAAGGTTTACATGTGATGTGTTTTGCATCAAAATGTACACGAGACTCTAGTGTGTGCACTAAAATAACTTTCATTTAATTTTATGGACAATGTTATGTCTATAAGGTTCCATACACCGGGGTCTTAATCTCCAATTATTTGCGACCCATTACAAAGAAAATTTTGACAGGTCGGATTGAATTATTTAATTTTCTCAAGTATCACATAGTGTACATGTGATATGTTGGTACCAAAATGTACATGAAACTCTAGTGTGTGGCCTAGCCTTAAATATATATTTTTTAAATTATGTTGGCATTTATATCTACATGTATAAGGTTTAATACATGTATATAGGGTCTTATCTCTGTGTCCCTCTGCGACCTTTGACGAAGAGAATTTGACAGGCGTTTTCTTAGGTATTGTTCCATGTAGGTTTGAAAAATTGATTGTCCTTGGGTTAATTGTTGACAAGAACTTCGTAAAGTATTCTACAATAGCGCAGTCACTTATCAGTTTGTGCATCGAAAATCTGCTCTCGATCTGCACTCATCATAGTAAAGGATACTTGACCTAATAAAGCTCAAGCTATTAAGTAAAATAATACAACATTCTATTATAACCTCCCTGTTGTTTTCATCAAATAGAAGATCTGCCGTGATTCTTATTCTGGGTGTCAATTTGAAAATTGTCGTCATCACTGTTGTAAACTCAATCATAATGTGTATACATGTATTTCTCGTGAAGAAAATCGAGATCTAAATCATATTCCCAAGAAAGGAAATGGGACATTCGCTTAGAAAGTACCACCCGTAATGGAAATATGAAATGACACAACCAGCCATTATAGGTCGGCTAAGCGACACACCTGTCTCACGTGTTAATTGCTAAAACAACACTTTAATTAACAGAGATAAAACAAAGCATCACCCTTTCACCGACCGGCATACTTAATAGGGAACTACTTCTTGCACCTATATAAGAGACATATGTCTCTGCCTATATGAATGTGGTACATAGCGGAACGAGGGAGAAGGGATAAATACAAAAGCCATATTTTAAACAATGTTTTAAATAGAAATGGCATTTTACATTTTTTTTCTCATAATGTCTCCTATACATATATCGATGCAAACTGAAAATATCACAAGTTAGATTTTACTATGGAAATTAAATAAAAAAATAAATAAATACAGTATTTACAAACAAGCATTGTTGACAAGAAAGCAACTATCGGTATTCTCGTGATTTTACTTATTTGCTGTATGAAGTTCTGAGAGTACCGAACGTCGCGAGATCTCATTTGCATAACAAACCGTCATGCGAGATGTTAGAGAGATAAGCCGAGATTCCAATCCTTCTTGTTTGTAAGTCTCTAGCTGATGATAGATAAATAATTTGGGTAAAAATTTGGGTCCAAATAAAAGCATGCAAAACCAAAGGCAAGTTTACAAATCTACTCAGACTGAGCCACTCATTCATGCATGTAAATTATAATATAAATATTGATTCCTTGCAATTTTGAACACCTACCCAACTATACTGCCGTTTTGGCACCTGAGGCCGAGTCCTGACTTCACTCTCAGTCTCAGTTTACGACAAATACTCTACTAGTAACAGCGTAAAAATGAACAGCTTCTACTGTACATGTAAAGTAAAGTACTTTACGACAAAGAAAGTGATAATTCTTTATGTCTACTCAATGATAATGAATATTAGGCACATGTATATTGATGAACCGCCAAAATGCTGCTGACCAGAGGCAATCACCGCCGGATTAGTTTCGAACTTTCCGTAACCTCCCCCCTCCCAAAAAATAAAAATAAAATACATGATTATTATCAATAGCAGAAATTGAGTATATCAATTAACTTCTTTAAAAAACTGACGATTAGATGATGAACGAAATGATTCTATATTTATAGATCATTTTTACTGTATGTACGAAACTAAATCGAGCATCAAATACATTCGCGCTTAATTTAAACCAGAAAAAAAGAGAATATTACCTGGAAATGTCGGATGCTGACGAAAATGCGGTTTGGAGCGATGATCTGTCGGAAGGGTTGGTCGGATGAGTCATCTGATACAGATTCCGATCCTTCCTTGGCCTTGCCGTCACTGTCACGCAAAACTGTCAAACGGAAGAGGACCACGTCAAGCCTTCAAGGGTAAAAAACAAGACCCAGGGCCAGACCGCACGACACCTGTATTGGCGACACCTTTCTCCGTCTCTGCTAGACCAAAACCCCGCCCCAGTAGAATAGTAAGTTGGAGTATTTTTTTTTTCATGATTTTAAAAATTGTTAATAAACTGAATTATAAAAATGTTTTAAACATATTAATTTATGATGATATGCCATATCATATCACATATGATATGGTCATGGTCGACATGGTCAGTCATATTATGATATCTCTAGGTCGTATGAGAAGGAGAGGGGGGGGGGGGGGCAGTCAGGACATATGCCCCCTTAAAAAAGTGGGACCCCCACAATAGACATACCACCTCGGATAAGAGTAAGAATTTTAGTTATATATACAAACATTAGTTATGGTCATCTTATTGACAAAAATCGATTGACAATCCCTGTAACTTCAACACCCCGTCAGATAAATACTGCTGAAACCCTAGGAGCCTATAGGGTACCCCTCGTTCATCTGTCAATCTGTCCACACCTTTTCTTACTTTTTTTCGGCTTTTGTGCAGATATTTATCCGAAATTTGGTATGCACGGACAAATCAATAGCTTACACACCAAATATAAGTTTCGTGCTGATTGACCCTTTTGTCACATAGTTATGATCCTTGAACTTAAAGTTTAGGCATTGTTTCAAAAAGTTGCCATCCAATGCTGTGGTTAGGGGACTTATAATGCTTGGTGATCAATCACTTGTTTTTGGTTTGTTTTATTTCATGTCAACCACATCAAGCATGTGGCTGTCATCAGTCTGGCTATTGGGTGTCCTTTGTGGTACTCTGTTTTCCTCCCACACGAACGACACCCTCATGCCATAATCTGTGCCAACGTGCAAGCCCATCATGTATATGTATATGTATTGATTTTGTATTGATTAATGTTTTGCATGTGTGTCATTTTGATGATGGAGCTTTACCCTGGAAACATTTGAAGACAATGAAAAATTAAAGTAAATTTTTTCTTAAGATAACTTATTGTGATTTTTATAGAGATTGAAATTTTAATTCATTCCAGAATAAGTCAGGAAAATGCTTTATAAAAAGTTTCTTTTTCATCATCAGCAGTTATTTGTTCAATATTACATATATGTATTTTGATGATATGACTAATAAGTGATTCTGTTTTAATCAAGATTTCCTTTTGATAAAATTTGTTTTTGTATTTTGTATGCTTTCTTTAGAAAAGTTTAGTTGTTGAAAAATCTTGTCATTTATATGATGTACCTAATAATCTGTCATTCAAGGTGTTCATCAGAAGAAAATAAAGACACAACCAACAAAATCAACATTTTTGTGAAGGGGTTGTATCCTGATGTACAACTTGGAATTATTCAAGGTATGTTGGGATACAATATTTATTTCTCTTCAGTTGTCATTGAAGAAATAAGAAAAATTTCACAGTGCTTGAAATGCACAATAATTTCTGTTTGTCAGTTTAAAGGAAATTAGGACAACTTCCATTATATTTGCTGAAATTTTAGGTTGCCTTAACTAGTTTTGAGTTGATTTTGATGCCTGGATAATTGCACATTTCGAGCCCTGATACCATTAGAATTAAAAACAACTACCGGTAATATGATAGTGTCATTAAAATAATTTCACAATTTTAAGAATTAAAATCAGAATTTTTTTTCTTATAAGCTGCCATCTCCAGATACTTTGCCTCTGTGCAGCAAAAGAATTACAAGGAAAAAATGGGCAAAACAAAATGCTTTTGTATAGCAGGAGGAAGAGGGTAAGTGTGTTGTGCATGTTAATACATTGCTTGAAGTCTAATAAGTACCGTATATGTGCATACATGTACATCATGTTTTCCAATATTTATTATTCATGTTAGAGTTATTAGGTTTTATGAACTTTGTGTTATAATATAACATATTTATATAAATTATGTATTTCAGAAATTAGCCTGGAGAAAAGCAATGATAGGCAAAATAAGTGGGTGGGATGCGGAAAAGAGAAAAAAAGTAGAAGATGCTATGGACATAATGTATATGTCCTCTGAGGAAGAGGTTAATTTTGAGGATGAAACATTCCTCAGAGTTAAACCTCTTCCTTGGAGGTCTTCTGATTACAAGAAGATCATGAACGAACTGGATAGTAAGTTTGAGAGGACACAATCCAGTAGATCAAAGCAGCAAATGATGAAGAAAGTGCTTGGTGAAATTCAATCATCCAGGCCAAAGCCCTCTAAAATCAAACCTGGCAATGAATGAGTTTTGGTTCAAGATAAATAGTAAATTTCAAATTTGACAATTGAGCATTCAATCATCTATTTTGTGATGACTAAGTTAATTCCTAATGGGTATTAAAATTTTGTAAATTGTTTATAGTGTTTAATGACAGAGAATTAATTGACTAATATGTAAAGACAGCATTTAGTTCAAACTGTATTAGCCTTGAATGCATTTTTAGTGAGTGAGTTTGAACTAGTTTTTTTTTTTATATAATCTGAGTTTTGAACAGTTTGTTTTCACACCAACATGTATCAAATGAAATATTTTATGAAAATTCATGATCAATGTGAAATTTCATGTCATAAATCGTCATAAGTGGATAATACTACATTCATGATTAACAATAAAAAGAAACACCACATAATATGTACAATCAAATTCTCAGTACTTTGACATGGTTTTAACTCATTATTAATTGTAAACTTTGAATGCTTAAATGTCAAATTTTGAGGTTTTAATACCTTTAGAAACTGAAATCTGCTTAAACTTTTAAACCAGTAAATCATCAAAATTGTAATTTTTGACAGTTTGGATCAGTAATAAACTTTAGAAACAAACCTTTATATCAATGTACCCTGTTCTCATTTGTCCATTTCTAATTTTTATGCCACCGGTCTGAATGGTCCGGGGGGGGGGGGGCATATAGTGTTTGGATTGTCTATCCGTAATTGTGTCCTGCTTTTCACAAAATACAATAAAGTTAATACTATTTGCCATAGAGACTTCATATTTGACATGCATATTTAACTAATGAAACCCATTCAAATGAGACCAAGGTTTGTGACCTTGACTTTTAAAAAATGCAATAAATTTTGCACCATTTGACATAGAGACTTCATATTTGGCATTCATACTCAAATAATGAAACCCTTTCAAATAACACCAGGATCAATGACCTTGACACCATGACTTTTGACCTATATTTCAAAATTTACCTTATTTGCACTTTAGTGCCACCAAGGGCATTTGTGTTTCACAAACACGTCTTTCTTTTTCAATCTTTTCATTAATGATATATTCATGTATTTTTGTTCATCATTCAAAATTCAAAGAGTATATATCTTTCTTACGTAGATTTCAAACTTACCGTCCAGTTCTTGATCTACTTATTCTTATGTCATGATCCTGCCTTGAATTCGAAGTAGTTATGAATATATAATATTAACATTCTTTGTTCGATCATTATATTGTATTTGTTTATCTTTAAAAAGGTTAAACATCTCCATAATATTTTATCCATGAATTACAATTTGTTTGCACCTAGCTAGAAATATTTTTTTGAAATATTCTTTGTACTTTTTATCTTGTTCACATTTGAGCAATATAGAGTTAATTATTGTTTTTGATTATACACTACTTCCCTGTGGAGGACTTTTGAGATGTATAAAGAACAATACTTTGGGGTAAAAACGAAACACTTTTTTTTTTAGCTCACCTGAGCCAAAGGCTCAAGTGAGCTATAGTCATAGTGCGTCGTCCGTCCATCCGTCGTTAACTTTTTCACATTTTCGACCTCTTCTCTGGAACTACATTGCAGATTTGGATCAAACTTTGTGTAAATGATGTACTCAAGGTCCCCTACTAAAATTGTGTTCGGGATCCAGATTCCCTCAGGAATGGATCCAGGGCACCCAAAAGTGCCCAAAACTGTACCCCTCTTCAAACATCTTCTCCTCCAGTACCAGTACATAAATGGCGAAACTAATTGCATTTCGGCAAGATGGGTTATTAAAAATTGTGTTCGGGGTTAAGATCCGTCAAATAGAAATTCACGCTTTTTTGAAGTGTTTCTGGACTTAGTCATTTGAATGCAGAAAAGTGTCATGTTTTTCAGTTAATTGATATTGATGATTTCTTAATGACTATTTTGATCATAATTGTGGTAAGGAATATTATTGTGAAAGAATTTTGTCATTATCTCAATTTTTGGATTTTTTTATGAATATTTTAAGACTTCCAAAAAAAAAAGGGGGGGGTTGGCCATTTTTCACATTTTCAACTTTTTCTACAAAACTACATAAAAGATTTTAATGAAACATGGAATACATGAAGTACTAAGGGTCCTCTATCAATTTGGTAAATTTCATCCAAATTGGTTAACAGATAATGCCACCATGTCTAAAAAGTAGGTCTCACAATGGTACAAGTACCACTTGGTGATTGAAATATGGAGAGTAGCAGTTCAAATCCAACTGTGGTCAAAAAATTTGTTTTCATTTCTTTACACATCTAAATAAGTTTTTAGATGTTTCTCAACACTCAACATACGAAATTAGGCAATTTTAAGTTTAAGACTTCCAAAAAAAGGGGGGTGGTGGCCATTTTTCACATTTTCAACTTTTTCTACAAAACTGTTTGAAGGATTTTAATAAATCTTGGTAGAAATAAGCCACTTATAATTCTCTTCAAATTCTGTTGTTTTCGTCCAGACCTCTTTACAGGTGGCGCCACCATAGTCAAAAGTAGGTCACAAAATAGTTCCCTTCTTTAACAATATTCTTTTTCATATGGGCTGTATACAGAGACAAACAGAATGCATCGAAATGATCTAGAGGGATGAGTGAAGACGTATTGTCATTTTGGTTCCCTTCCGATATCAAATTTTGGAATTTTTTTTCGACATTTCTTTGGTCTTGGAGATTTCAATGCAGAAAAGTGTCATATTTCCTAGTTAATTGATAATGATGATTTCTTATGGACTATTGTGATCATAATTATGGTAAGAAATGTTACTTTGAAAGAATTTTGTCAATATCTCAATTTGTTGATTTTCTATGAATTTTTAAAGACTTCTAAATGAGGGCGTATAAGAACAATTCAATTACATTTTTCACTTCTGCTGTTATACCACATGAAAGATTTTAATGAAACATGGAATACATGAAGTACTAAAGGTCCTCTATCAATTAGGTAAATTTCATCCAAATTGGTTAACAGATAATGCCACCATGTCTAAAAAGTAGGTCTCACAATGGTACATACACCACTTGTAATTGCTGTGGTCAAAAAATTTATTTTCATTTCTTTACACATCTAAATAAGTTTTTAGATGTTTCTCAACACTCAGCATATGAAATTAGGCAATTTTAAGTTAGATCTGGACAATATTTGAAACAATTGTTGTTCATGACCCAGACTTGAAATCAGTCAACAAAAGGCCCCACCTAAAGAAAATGAATAACTTGTTGCCCTGAATGACATATTGCAGAGACAAAGCAAATGCTTAGTATCAACATCACCTGAATGGATGTGCAAAAAAGTGTTGTTTTTTCTTCTAGTCTGAAATAAAATTTGACATTTTCAACATTTGTGTTGACTTAGTCACAGTAATGCAAAAATAAATGAATTCTTCTTTCATGCATGACTGATCATCTAGGTACTCAGATGAGCGATATAGGCCCACTTGGGCCTCTTGTTCTGACAATAAATAATTATTTTTGGCCTGATTGCAAAGCAATTCTGGTCTTTAGATTGGCAATGTCCGTCAACATTTGGTTTAAAGTTTGTGGTTGAAGCAAATTATTGGGAAAATTAACTGTTTTTAGAAAAGATCACTCTTACATTTCTTTATAAACTCATGCTATATGCTTTGCTTTCTGCCATACTGTCTATAGTGGTGTCTCTTGTTTTAATTTTGTTGGTAAGCATGTAATAATATGCAAGAGGGCACTGATCAAAGTAAATATCAGTTACAATGTACTGATCATCCAGGTTTGTATTTGGTAAAACATGGTACTGGGTAATGCCTTTGAAGTGCCACAAACAATTTTGTTCTTCAGAACACTGAATTTTTTTTAATCTATGAATGTTGAGAATATGTTCTCTTACATTGCAAGTGTTAAATACTTAATAAGTTAATTATTTACATTTTATTTGTTAGTTGTAATGCACATAGCGATAAACCGGTAGCTTCTAGTCATTTGACTCCTTTCATATTTGTTATAATTTGTTCACTATTAAATTTCTAGTCACCTTGTTATAATTATCTCAATTTGGTTTTCTTGTTGACATCTCAAATCATATTTCATAAAAAGTGATGTTTTGAATCATTTTAACAATATACATGTACATTTATCCTTATATTAATACTCATGATTTTAGTCCTCAGAAATACTGACATTTTACGGGTTGTTATATTAGTGCTGGACAAATATTCTCAGATATGATCGATACTATTTTATGAGTTTATTCTTTTTATATCATCCCTAATTCATACAAGTTTTACAGTTAATTGTTGTACACATTTTACCTGTTGGTTGTGATAGTATAAGCTTCCAGTCATTTTTCCTAGTATCTCATTGCATAATGTATCATTACATGTATATTATATCTATTTGTTTTTACTTGTTTCTTTGTCGTTTTTCAAAATTTGCCCTATTTAAATTTTAGTGACACCGGGGGCATTTGTGTTTCACAAACACATCTCGTTAGTTCAGATTTCCTTTGAAAAAAGTTACATGTGTTTTTTAAAAATATTTGATGTAGGGGCTTCATCCTCAATTTTAACCAAATCCACTACAGTTTGAACCTTACCCACAGCTGTGGTGGGTCATACTTCCTGTTTGAAATCAATAAAGTTTTACCTTGTAACATTTATCTACATGTATTTGTTTGAAACTTTAACCTTATCATTAATTGCATATGAAATACATGACTTTGTTCTACATATTCATTATTTCGATAGTATGTACTACATTGTATGTTTTATTTTTTACTTTCATGATCTTGATAATTTTGTTTTATAGCTTTTGATTTACATTGCACATATATGTTTCTATTGATGTTTATTAATAGCAAGGTCTTTTTATTATTTTTTGATTCCTTATTTTATTTTATAATTACTACTATATTACATTTTCATATTTCTTATCCTGTCTTTCGGATGAGACAGTAAAAACCGAGGCCCTGTGTCGTGGTATGCATGGCACGTTAAAGATCCCTCACTGCTTCGGGTGGGTCTGTTGCAAAAGTCACAATTTGTATGCCCCACATCAGGCAGATGCCGTGACCATATACGTGAAATATTCGTGGTGTGACATAAAACAAAAATCAATCAATCAATCATATTTCTTATCAAACCATTTTTTAATGTCATGATGCATGTTTTACTAGTACATGTATAATGTTTGAGTATGCTCTATTTTAAATGTTTTCTTTGAATTAAACATTGTTTTACACTGCTTTTGTATTCAAACTTCTTCCTAATTGATACACAATGTGTGTATATATATATATATATATATATATATATATATATATATATATATATATATATATATATATATATATATATATATAATATATATATATATATATATATTATTTTATACATCTTTACGAATGGGATATCTGAACAATTGGGACATATTATATAGAAAAGAAAAAAGTAAATCAAATGTTGAATTCCTAGTATTGTGTCAAACAAAAGTTACAAGGATGATGTACTGGTACATTTTCATTGAAAATAAAACAGTATCTTAAAGTCATGCAAGTGATCTTTAAGAATTTTAGCTCAAGTTTGTCTTTAATCGCAACTTTAAGCATAATGCAGTATAAATTGCATTAAATGTGAAGTTTAATGGAGTAGAATGAAGGGATTTATCTTGCAACTTCAAGTATAATGAAGTATAAATTGCATTAAATGTGAAGTTTAATGGAGTTGAATGAAGTGATTTATCTTGCAACTTCAAGTATAATGAAGTATAAATTGCATTAAATGTGAAGTTTAATGGAGTAGAATGAAGGAATTTATCTTGCAACTTCAAGTATAATGAAGTATAAATTGCATTAAATGTGAAGTTTAATGGAGTAGAATGAAGGAATTTGCCTCGCAACTTCAAGTATAATGAAGTATAAATTGCATTAAATGTGAAGTTTAATGGAGTAGAATGAAGGAATTTATCTCGCAACTTCAAGTATAATGAAGTATAAATTGCATTAAATGTGAAGTTTAATGGAGTAGAATGAAGGAATTTATCTCGCAACTTCAAGTATAATGAACTATAATCCTGCATTATATGTGAAGTAAAACAGGAGTAAAATTTGGCACTTAAACTCCAATTAAATTTGGGAGTTTACACAAGGATTATACGTCTATTATATTCCAAGTAAATTACAAGTATAAAAACAAATTAAATGCAAATTATACTTGTAAACTAGAAGTTTAATCGGACAAAAATTGACAAATAATTTTGTATTAAATGCCATTTTTGATGCAGTGCTAACGACCGAGTTAAAGTAACGACACGTCAACCCCACCCTTTTCTCTCTCTCTCTCTGCACGAGATATCGTTTGCAAACGTATTTTAAACTTTTTCAATACAACCAAAATATATATTTGTGTATGTATTATTGTAAAACATGCAAGATTCAGTGTTCAGTCGGGTCATCATCTTTTATATATAATTGCATGATCGTATCCGTGAAATTAATCCAAAAAAAGATACGATCGTATTGGGAAAGAACGTGAAACGAGACAAAACAATAAAAAAAAGGGGGGGGGCTTTTCTTCTCTGTTTAGGTCAAACGGCACTTAGTCCAGGTAACCTTACGACTGGAGCACGCGTTGTGTGAAGTCTATTGTTTTACTTCACCCTGGTAGCGAATAAGGGTTTGACTTATGACACTGATTAATACACGGAATTAGACGATCGCATTCTATGAAATCATAAGATACATATATACGGCTCTATATCTGGCAGGAGTATGTAAGAATATAAGAAAATGAAAGGGTGGGGGTTCTGAAAGATACTTTTCTTTACTGTTTAGGTAAGAAAACGACCGACACTCTAGTTTCCCTTACGACTCAAGTGCGCATGCTTTGTCTTTTGTTCTGAGATTATAAATACTTTGAAAAGTTTGCCTGCACTTCACCAGGAAGAAAAAAGAATACATAAAAAAGAAGAAAACAGACCAAAGAAAATAATAATGAATAAAATAGAATGAAGATCAATGTCCATATGTATAAATATCTACCAGAATTAATCAATCGTGTATTTCATCGTAATCGTATGTAATATTTCAAAATCTGAATATGTTTATCAGAGCAATCAATAATGAATATCATATCACATGTAATTATATGAATTTATTTGATTTTAAAGTCGGCTTTACTGTACTGAACCCACAAGTAGTAATTGCGCTCTTCAATTCGTATCGTTGCCTTCTTTAATTAAGAGTCCGAAATAGGTATTACAAAGAAACTCGGCACACTCTCGGAATAATAAATCATTTTTTGTGTGCATGTCCTTGGTGAGTTTTGTCATACAGTTTTGTCAGATGTCTTCAGTTTTCTCCTTAAAATCACACTTATACACGCATATATATCTGTACAATGACCAATCAGCTTGTCTTTACCGATTTCATTCAAATGCCATTAATGCACTTTTACGACAAGTAGATATACGGGTATAAGGAACGTATATAACGTAGTTATACGTCCAGACAGAGACGTATATATCTGAAACATTATATACGTCCGTGCTCCAGGTGCGCACTGTATTTTCAATTTTTATATAAAAAATACGTTCTAATTTTAAAAATATTTAGAATAGCAGAATATTTTAAGATACATTTCAAACGTTCATTGTGTAATCAAGCAGAGGAGATTTAAAAAGATGTTAAATAATTATTAATCAAGATATCTTTAAGTCTAATTTCGTTATTTTTCATGCTTCACTGAGCAAACACAATACGCATCATCATAAGGTCGTTTCCTTTTTAGCACTATCATACCCATTTACCGAGACATATTTGGTGTCCACGTTTGACCGTTTGACGGCGAGGACACAGGTAAATGACCACCTATATACGCGGTCAATATGGCCGATATACAGGGACAGTGTCCACGCGTGTCCGCGGCTTTACACGCCCAAATCCAATGTCCACGGTACATGCACGGTATAACCGCGACCAGCAAGAGGGTGCTTGGGAATCTTTTATAAGAATTCCCCGGGTGCCTCATTTAGTCGCCTCATACGACACGCAAGAGGTACGGAGGTCCTATTCTTATCACCCCGGGAACCACACGGGGGATCTTTAAAAGAAGGTGAAGTTTTATACTGAAATGAAACATTTGAAATGGGAATCTATTGAATAATGGCGAATAGTAACACGACGGTAGAACGATTCCTTTGCATTTCATCGTTGGAATGAGGATTAAGGACTTGTCGTGATCGGTGATTCATTAATCAACTACTTGTAATAATACACTAATTCACACGTGTATAACGGTGATTACTGCACGAAATGTATTGGCCGTATGATTGTTAACACCTAGATTAATGTCGTTTTCTGATTGGATGAATTTGATTCCGCCAAGATCAAAGACGAGTCTACATTTCACACAGGGGTGCCGAAAAACAGCAAACATTCGTACTATGATCAATAATGAGTGTTTGAAGTTTAAATTCTAATATGTGACTGAAGTAAGAAATTCAACTCGTATTAAGAATAAACGTAGTATCATTACTGTATATTAATGATTCGCGCTTAAGATGCATGCCGTCTTGAACCCCTACATGTCATTAATGGCCGCTTTTTTGTGCTGTTGCACAGGGAAATATCAATGCCTTACTGCTTACATTATGAGAAAAAGCATACCGATTTAAGGAAGTTGACTAATGTCTGAATAAATGGAAGTGTTGTATGCATGGAAAGAATAGAACCACGGGATGGGAGTTGTGGATAGGGAACAGAAACACATCAAGTCGCCCTCTTTGAATAAGGGGTTTAACAAGTTGGCGTTTTATACCCTTATTTATTAGAATGAACGCTATGTGAAAGAGAACTGAGTCGATTGTGAACCCTTAAAAGAGCCTCGCGATAGATATATCCTCCCACGAGTTGGTTTATTTGGTTCTCTCAAAGTTACAGAATATACTTATCAGGTATATATTGAAACGAAACCTTCACGTATAATTAAAATTGTAATAGTAGAAAAGTATCTGAACTTATCCCCGCAAAACTTATCCCTGCAAAAAAAACCCAAGTTTCCGCAACTCCGGAAACCTTGCGGAAACTGGGACATCAAGTTTCTGGAAGGTTTCCGCAATGGAAACCTGCGGAAGCTTGCATGTGAAGTTTCCGCAGGTTTCAGTTTTGCGGAAACTTGGTGGAAACTTTTGGCTTAAAGTTTCCGCAGGTTTCCGCAAGGCGAAAACTTAATGGAAACTTATATTCAAAACTTAACAACCTGAGTTCTACAGAAAATTTATATCAATTCAACTTTTTTTGTCAATCAGTTCAATAATATGTGTATGGTCTTCTTTAAAATGCTAAGAGTACACTTGGACATCAAGTTTCCGGAAGGTTTCTGCAACGGAAACCTGCGGAAACTTGCATAATCGAAACTTCTCACAAACACTTCTACAGGTTTCTGCAAGGCGAAAACTTAATGGAAACTAATATTCAAAACTTAACAACCTGAGTTCTACAGAAACTTTATGTCAATTAAGATTTAACTTTAATTTTTTTATCATTTCAATAATATGTGTATGTTCTTTTTACAAATGCTGAGAGAAGTGAAATGTCATAAAGCTTAATAATAAAGTTAAACAGACTACAGATGACTGTCAATTTTTGATTAAATATAAAGACATAAAGCTGATAGAAATTATACCTTTTAAAATTCTTTCTAAACCCAAAAGTCTACAATATGCATTGTGATTTTGTTTGTTCAAGTTAAATGAGATATATGATAATCTAGTTTTACTAGAAGTAGACTGGTTCATAACAGTATATATAATCCTATGATATTTTGATAAAATCATTTCTCATATAATCTGAAAATTGTTATCTCATTTTCATGTAAATATTATGCTCTTTTCTGTATATTACTTAAACACTTAAATACCACATTCAGAATGTACTCCACTGTCTTAGTAAATAAATTAAGCAATTTCTCATTTAAAAGAAAATGGCAATTAACTGAAATGTATTGGATAAGTAATCATAATAAAAAAAAAGGGCAGATCAATATATTGCTAGAAGCTAGAAATGCAATGTATAATTATACTTCACAAGTTCTTCTTTAAATATCTTGACATTTCCTATAATTAGACTTTACATGGGATACAGTATATCTATTTCAAACTATATCTTTGTTTCAAATTCAAATATGTTTATGTATCTTACTCTTAGATTTGGTACATGATGATACTAAATCAATCAAGTTAGATGAGCAACCTAGTAGTAATATTGATAAAGATAACCAAGAACTTAAACTAAACATAATATTGATTACAAATGCCATTTATATAACTAGGTTTAGTATCAAAGCCATTAATTTATACAGGCCTAATTGATATATGTATTGTATTGTAGTGGTGCCAACCGAATATAGACAGAGAAAATTCAAACGGAACTTCAAAGTATAAACAAACAAAATTTACCCATACATGTTTCTACAAAAGTCAGAATAATGTGCATACTATTGTTTCACTAATGTTTAATACTGTTTAATAAAAATATGTACTCCTAGTTCAACAGGCATCTCAATGTTTACATGTTCATCTCGACTGATTTTTATTTCGATCCAAGTCAAGTCACGTCAATACCTGGTAGAAAGTACTACTGTATATTAAAAGCACAGGGCTTTCGGCTCGTCCCCCCCCCCCCCCCCATCAACCTTCAATTATACCAATATATATTGGTATAATTGAAGGGGGCAACGATCCGAAAGCCCTGTGATTAAAAGTATAACTATATATATAAAAAACCCCAAGAATATATATTATACATACACGTATATAGATATAAATAAGGGGATTAGAGCGATAGGAAAGCGAGGCGGGAGCATTTTCCCTACTTGCTCATTGATGGATGTATCGAACATCTACTGAAATAAATTATATACAAAATTCTCTGCACAACTTGCATCTTGAAAATAAAGATAAAATCTTTTATTGTAATGTTATTTATTAATATCAAGGACTTATAAACAAGTTGTTTATAAGTCTTTGTTAATATCAACTTCTAAAATTCTGTAACAGCATAATAACTGTATGGAGGCAGTGGCATTCACTGCTCAGAGAGAGAGAGAGAGAAAGCCTCGGAGAGAGAGATTTAGTTAATCCCAAGTGAGAAAAGGCAAAAAAATAAATCGAGCTCAGTTACCGCTAAGACTAAACCTACCAAGATACAATAAAAATTAGAGTACATGTATGTAAAAGTATGAAAAGCTTCACAGAATGTCTAGATTACCTGACAAAAAAGGGGAGGGGGTGCACAATTGTATTAAAATATGGAGCGTGTTTTGTAAAATCAATTCCTTGGTAAAACTTTTGATCAGTTAAGTTTTAAACATGGATGTCTGTGGAATTTGTAAAAATGTATCAGAAAAAAGAATCAATTTCATTTCCTGCATATTTAACAATTTGCAATTTGAGTAACTTCCTTAAGCTCCATCCTTGCGCCCATCTTTTCACACCTTTCTATCCGGTCTATTGTTCTCCAATAAACTTTACCGTTACCAGGTATATGTTATATGCATTGTGACATTACACAGTATATTCATATTATATATGTACATTTATACCATGTTGCTGAATAATGAATGACTAGGCTAACAGATCATTTCAAATATATGTAAAATTCGCGTATACAGGGTCACACGAAGTTGTTCAGTACTTTTTAGCCGAGAATGGCGAAACGGGGGAATGTTTGTGTGGGGTTTTCTCCATATGCTATTAATTAATAAAGTCCTGCGCCGGCATAAGAATAGCATGTGAGATTTCGAAACCAAAACTTTGTTTCTAATTCCTTGCCAGAGTCATATCAAGATAATCCGTGAAGAGCCTCGGGGAAAATAAATATCAAAACTGTGTAAAGTGTGCCAGTGGCGGACCCAGAGTCATGTGTGACAAGGATGTAGACTTGGCGTCTGTAGGGTTCCATCCAAGCCTGGTGTGCGGGAGTGGCCGGTCCCGCTCGAGCCGGCATAGGGGTCCGGGGTTACCCCGGGTAATCATTGGCACGTACGGTATGCGTGACAATTTGGCATTTCTTCAAGTTAGTTTCTTATAATCTCCATGATCTGCCCTCTCTTAAAGAAATCTTTCTGAGTTCACAAAAAGATGTCTCTGTAAAAACATTTGAAATGATCGATGGAAAGCAAATGAACTGACACTGTATAGATTTTGATGTGGCAGGGACGTGTGTTATATACGTCCCCGGATGTGTTTAAAGATAATTTCGTTGTAATGGGCCGGATTTTCTTTAATATAAATCGAAGACTTATAAGCAAGTTGTTTATAAGTCGTTCTATAAATCAAACCAAACACGGATCTGAACCAATAAAATCCCGCCCCCCCCCCTTTTCCTCCCTTTTTTATTAATCAGAGGAAATGCAGACAAAAAAATGATACAATTGTATTTTATTCTGCATTGATTCCCGCGACTATCCTGAGACAACTCTCAAAAAGATCGTTATTATAGTAATCTTAAAATTAGAATATAAATTTAAGGATTTTTTAAAAATATTTAAATTGACCAATCAGAATGCTCAAAACATACAGCTCTCCAGCGGATCGAAATCAAAACAAACATGACAGAAGCTCTCGAGAAGAAGGTTTTTTCCAATCATCTAGAAGCCCTTTACAGAAGATCTGTATTTAAAGTTAAATACGCAAGGTATGTATAGCCAAATTCATAATCTATTCATCAACTAGTTTACAGTCCATTGATTTTTAACTCATGATCGAGTGATGCATATATGATGATGATGCAGTAGCCAGTAAAGTAGCTTAGTAAGTGTACATACAGCTACAGCGTGATTTCTTTGATAAAGACATGAAATGTTGCATGTATGTACGAAACAGTTGATGTTTAACTTGAAATGTTATATCTTACCCTATAGGATTTATCAATTAAACCAGAAGTCTCTGTCGAGACTGAAGCTCTACTGGTTTCCTCTTATTATCTTTTAAAAGGGTTGGGCAGCAGCGGGGGAATGTGCCCCTCTTTCAAATCAAGGGGGGCTATGTTCCGCCCCCTTAAATCGTTAAGATTTTTTATCATCAAGTAGTTAGAATATCAGTTAAAGTGTGGAAACAAAGCAGTAAAACGCTAGTTTTTCTTCTGGTAGCAAAAGGGGCATGTTCCCCTTCCCCTCTTTTTTCAAAACAGGGGATGGAATGAAGTATTTTTGTAACACCCCCCCCCCTTTTCGATATTTTCCAATGTCGGTTCAAGTGTAGAAACAAAGTATGCAAACACTAGTTTTTCTTCCGACTAGCTGAATTTTTTTGCTAGCCATATATACATTTATATATAAATCATTATCCCATTTTTTTTTTCATTGCCCGTCAATGCTTTAGAGAAATGACTTCATACTATTTTAAGAGGAGTTTACGGCACTGTTATATGTTTAATAATGTCTTTTGTCTGTTTTCTTTTTTGCCAATATCTGGTTCTAAAAGTGTCGTAAAAATATTTATCACATGGTGATATATATATATATATATATATAGGGCCATCATAAAGTTCATGAGTCAGAGGAAATTCTGGAGATTACTTGACATAGTATAATAAACGCACTGTAGGCTAATGTGTTTATTTTATTTACAAATATACACAATTTATCTTTTTGGTGGTTTTATTCACACTGTTCCATTCTTATCTAGTGCTTATTTCTTTTCTAGGACTATGATCTTTTCTCAATAATTTATTCAAAATGGCCGCTGTTATATAAACATTAGAAGACAACTCGCCCAAAATCAATTCTGACTAGCATGCAAACACTGCGATCTTAAGTCAACCATACAGGAAATAATTAAGAGAGGAAATTGAAGATAGTTGAAAGATAAAAATACATACATGAAATACAAATGTTGAGGTGTTGCACATATGTCTACAAAGCTATAACCCGCCTTTTAAATTACAGTACACTGTAGTGAAATAACAATTGGGGTCATTTCTGTATGGGTAACTCACGCCCTTTGAGGGGCCCCAGGGGTCCAGACTAGACCAAAAATTGCACATGCACAACTAGACCACCCAAACAAGAAGAAACCACAAAGAGGTCTCTGGGATTTATACCCTCAGGGAAAAAGGCACAGAATCTTGGGACCACACCCCTTTGTGGGGGTCCAAAGTGGTCCAGACTGGACCAAAATTGCACATGTACAACTAGACATCCTACCAAACAGGATTAGACTATAATTTAGTCTGTGGGACATATATTGTTAGAGAAGAAGAGGGAACAACATCTTGGGACCACACCCCTTTTGTGGGACCCAGGGGGTCCGAACTGGACCAAAATTGCACATGTACCAATAAACCACATACCAAACAAGATGAGAATGTTATTGGGTCCCGGGAACATATACCTTTATAGTAGAAGACATGACACAATTTTGGGACCACACCCTTTGTGGGACCCCAAGGGGTCCGAACTGGACCAAAATTGCACATGCACAACTAGACCGCCTACCCAGCAAGATCAGACCCTAATTAGCTCTCTGAAAAATATACCTTCAGAGAAGAACAGGGAACAAAATTTTGGAACCACGCCCCTTTTTTAGGACTACAAGTGGTCCGGACCGGACCAAAATGGCACATGCATAACTAGACCATCTACTTTACAAGATGAGACAATAATTAAGTCTCTGAGGCAAATATGTTTAGAGAAGAAGATGGAACAAGATTTTGGAACCATGCCCCTTTGTGGGACCTCATGGGGTCCGAACTGGACCAAAATTGCACATGCACAACTAGACCACCAATCGAACAAGATGAAACCATAATTAAGTCTCTGGGACATATACCTTCAGAGAAGAAGAGGGAACAAATAAATTGTTTACGGACGGACGTCCGGACGGCCGGACAACGGACGAAGGACCATCGCATGAGCTCGATTGGTCGAGACCAGTAGAGCTAAAAATAAAGTATAAGGGAAAGGGGGGGGGGGGTTAAATTAAGGTTAATTACTTCATTCATCACTTCATGTGCTGAAATTCTATCCATCGACATGTAGATGTATATACTGTGTCCATAAACATAATGTAGTATTTTTTATATAAAAATGTGGATATATGTAATGATGTACTCTTCTAATGGCAAATATAAGGGGTGCCCCTTCTTTTTTCAGGCAGTGACCCTAAAAAGCAACATTTGCCTTTCACTGTCAAGGGACCTCTTGAAGTTGAATCAATGAATGGATATTGTATTGATCATTATTATCATTGATTTTTTAAAGAGGAGTATCAGTATTTTTTGATAATCATGTTAAATGCTACATGTATATATAAAAAATCAACATTAAATAAAAGTATTGAATTAAATTGATTAATATTCAGATCAAGAATTAGCTTTTCCTAAGAAACTCTTTATAAAGCTGCTATTTTTATCCTTAGCGTGTTTGATAGCTAGCCCATGTCACCATTATTAGACCATAGACTACAGTTTTTTTTTTTTCCTGTTGTTTCCTTTGTAAACTAAAAAATCATTGCAAAAATCCCACCGCATTTCATGATCTGCAGAAAAAATTGTTGCGACAACATTTCAGCCTCATTACATACTCAGGAATGCACCAAAAAGCTTTAATATCATTTTTATAATTTTTTTCAAACTCTTTTCTACCAGAGGGCATGTTTAAATCACTATAAATACCATGACAACACTGGTAAATAAATCGAAAAAGATGCAAACATTAAATTTTTTTTGGGACTATGTGCGTGGTACATGAGACAAGGGAGGAAACTGTAGTCTATGGTCTAAAAGGGTCACTTTTTTGCACCAATCCTAACCAAATTTTTTCGACACATACATTGACATATTTTGAACTAAAGTGCCAAGTTTCATTGAAATCAATCAACATTAAAGCATTTAAAACATTGCTATGAAACACCTATGTAACCATGCAATTTGTGTTGTAAAATGTAAGCAGTGAATCAAATACTTCAATTTCAAACTCAAATAATTTCATAATTAAAAGGAATATCAACTTGGAATCTTTTTTACTTCAAAATGTTATTACAGTACTTTGCATTCATATTTAAGATAAGGACTGGAGATTTCATTTTTTAATTTTGATTAATTTTTAAATTCATGTATATCAAATGAAAGAAAAATCAATTTAAAAATTCAAATTTAATTCTTAGAAAACAGAAATGAGTATGATTATGCCCTAGAAAAAAACTAAGGATATTAGATAATCAGATAAAAATGTTGGAGTAACTGTAATGTTTGTTTATGGAATTTAGTACTACAATAATAAAGCCAGGGATGGTCTGAGCTTTTTGGGATAAAGGAAGAGGTATTTGTATATGTACTGGCTGTGAGGGGTATTATAGATCTTTCTATTTACAAAAACCAAAGCAAACAGTTTCACAAATAAGAGCAATACAACAAATAAATGATTTATACTGTGAATTCTTCATTTTTTGTGTTATAAGACATGTAAATGTCATGATCATGGCACTAGTAACCAGACCATCCTTAAGTCAATAAAACAATCAAAATAAGCTATTGTCATGCTTGTTACACAGTCAGTATAAAGAAATGAGTGTATAAATATGAAAATTCTACCTATAACAATACCAGTATTTTCTACAATAAAGGGAATGAAGGTCAGATGCATAGCCTAAGTAACAGTATCCCCCCCCCCTTTTTTTCTGATTTATTGAGTGGAATACAAGTTTTATCATCTAGGAAAGCATTATCAATGAAGAAAATATCAGTGTGCAAGGCAAACATTTGCCAAAGTATGACTTTCCAACCAATGTCATCTTCCTTCCTTGTAGAATACATCTTGCAGAGCACCTCACCTCCCCCTCACCCCCCCCCTACCCCTTTTTTTTCAAGGCCAAGTTCTAGATTTTTTCATTGGAGTTACATTATAAGGGGAAATTGTAGTAATTAAAGCATTCAGAATTTATCAACATACATATACATAGTCAATTTCCTATGTATGAGAAACCTCATCTCCTGTTTTTCTCTTATTTGAATAATATGCCAATAATTTGGGAATGAAATTAGTAGTTTGTTAACAAAATTTTACCCTAAATTTCTTAAATGCTTGTCTAAAACACCTCTTTCATCACTTTGAAGCATATATATGTGAAGCGGAGCCTATTTCAAATGAACACATGCATATGCGCTTGATAAATATGCAAAGAGAGGCATAGGACATAGTCAGCCTATCACATAATAACGCGGTCAGAGGAAATTCTGTAAAAATTTGATTAAATACTTTTCTGAGCATATACTTGAACAGAAATCGCATGAAATTACCTTAATAAATTATTTTCTAAGATGTACTGTAGAAAAAAATGCATTAGAATGGATATTTCTGTCAAATTCTCAACTTCTGCTGTTTACAGTAGGGTCACTTTTTGCACCAATCCTAACCAAATTTTTTCGACACATACATTGACATATTTTGAACTAAAGTGCCAAGTTTCATTGAAATCAATCAACATTAAAGCATTTAAAATATTGCTAAGAAACACCTATGTAACCATGCAATTTGTGTTGTAAAATGTAAGCAGTGAATCAAATACTTCAATTTCAAACTCAAATAATTTCATAATTAAAAGGAATATCAACTTGGAATCTTTTTCACTTCAAAATGTTATTATTGTACTTTGCATTCATATAAAAGATAAGGACTGGAGATTTCATTTTTTGATTTTAATTAATTTTTAAATTCATGTATATCAAATGAAAGAAAAAGCAATTTAAAAATTCAAATTTAATTCTTAGAAAACAGAAATGAGTATGATTATGCCCTAGAAAAATACTAAGGATATTAGATAATCAGATAAAAATGTTGGAGTAACTGTAATGTTTGTTTATGGAATTTAGTACTACAATAATAAAGCCAGGGGTGGTCTGAGCTTTTTGGGATAAAGGAAGAGGTATTTGTATATGTACTGGCTGTGAGGGGTATTATAGATCTTTCTATTTACAAAAACCAAAGCAAACAGTTTCACAAATAAGAGCAATACAACAAATAAATGATTTATACTGTGAATTCTTCATTTTTTGTGTTATAAGACATGTAAATATCATGATCATGGCACTAGTAACCAGACCATCCTTAAGTCAATAAAACAATCAAAATAAGCTATTGTCATGCTTGTTACACGGTCAGTATAAAGAAATGAGTGTATAAATATGAAAATTCTACCTATAACAATACCAGTATTTTCTACAATAAAGGGAATGAAGGTCAGATACATAGCCTAAGTAACAGTATTCCCCCCCCCCCCTTTTTTTCTGATTTATTGAGTGGAATACTAGTTTTATCATCTAGGAAAGCATTGTCAATGAAGAAAATATCAGTGTGCAAGGCAAACATTTGCCAAACCATCACTTTCCAACCAATGTCACCTTCCTTCCTTGTAGAATACATCTTGCAGAGCACCTCACCTCCCACTCCCCTTTTTTTTCAAGGCCAAGTTCTAGATTTTGTCATTGGTGTTACATTATAAGAGGAAATTCGATTAATTAAAGCATTCAGAATTTATCAACATACATATACATAGTCAATTTCCTATGTATGAGAAACCTCATCTCCTGTTTTTCTCTTATTTGAATAATATGCCAATAATTTGGGAATGAAATTAGTAGTTTGTTGACAAAATTTTACCCTAAATTTCTTAAATGCTTGTCTAAAACACCTCTTTCATCACTTTGAAGCATATATATGTGAAGCGGAGCCTATTTCAAATGAACACATGCATATGCGCTTGATAAATATGCAAAGAGAGGCATAGGACATAGTCAGCCTATCACATAATAACGCGGTCAGAGGAAATTCTGTAAAAATTAGATTAAATACTTTTCTGAGCATATACTTGAACAGAAATCGCATGAAATTACCTTAATAAATTATTTTCTAAGATGTACTGTAGAAAAAAATGCATTAGAATGGATATTTCTGTCAAATTCTCAACTTCTGCTGTTTACAGTAAGACCATAGACTACAGTTTTTTTTCCTGTTGTTTCCTTTGTAAACTAAAAAATCATTGCAAAAATCCCACCGCTTATTTTTTTCTGAAATTTATGTATGTTGTTCTGCTACATAAGAGCTGTCAATTCATGATCTGCAGAAAAAATTGCATACGCCAAACTCGAAATACCTATCAATACACATCTTGACCCCTATGACCTCACTCTCAAGTCTTGAAGTAGTGTATTCATGCGACAACATTTCAGCCTCATGACATACTCAGGAATGCACCAAAAAGCTTTAATATCATTTTTATAATTTTTTCAAACTCTTTTCTACCAGAGGGCATGTTTAAATCACTATAAATACCATGACAACACTGGTAAATAAATCGAAAAAGATGCAAACATTAATTTTCTTTGGGACTATCTGCGTGGTACATGAGACAAGGGAGGAAACTGTAGTCTATGGTCATTATATTAAATATATACTAAAAATAGGGGCTACTGATTATGCTTGGAAGTCTACTAATAAACATACTATGATTTTTCTAGCACAATTCATAATTAAGCCTTAGTGTGAGTATATAGTAATTATGATTTATAAAATTTTATTGCTGTCAGAATGAATTGTTGCTCAATTGCAGATGCAGAAAAAATCTCAGAAAATCGCAATATATAAGATGAACTTGTAAAGAAGAAATAGAAGAAGAAATCAAATTCAGCATGTGAAATGCAGAGATGCAAAGAAAAGTAAGATGGGAGGTTAGAAAGTTTTACATTGTTTCAAGTATTATTACCTAATTTTAAGTAGTGATTGAGGGTTTGATTATCATACTCTCTATCCCACTGTTAACATTAGCACATTGGGGCCTTTTTGGGTGAGTGGTCTAAAATAAAGCTACATGTATGTGATGGAAATACATGTAATTCACATATCCTCCCATTCACTTACGTTACAGGTCGTAGATGCAAGCTTGACCTTGTGCCCCTCTCTGTACAATATACTAAAACATATGCTAATAGCATATTATACACAGAGGGGACACAGGGTTATTGCTTCTATGACCTGTGACTTCAGTCAGTTCTGGGTTTGAATCCCTCGGTCCTTCTCTCCTTGTCAATATATACCATGGGAAGTTAATTAAGGTCTTTGTTTATTAAAGCATAAACAAAATATTTATCGTACTGTAGTTTTGTTTGCTTGATTCTTCAATCTCCTTTTTTACACAGAAATTTAGACATATGCAACAAACCTATGTGAAAGAGTGAGGGATCAATGACCTGCCACATATAACGTGACATGAAACATATGACACCAAATAGCTACCCGTGGAATTTGAACTTGAGGCATTTCAATCTAATAGCTAAGCTCCCAACAAATTGAACTAAGCTGAATCATATATTAAACTGACATATGTGGAACTACAAACAATATAAAGAATATGCATACATAATTGTGTACATGTATTTATACAGTATAATTTTGTTTATACATATACATGTACTAGAAGTAATTTTCACTAACGATATGGTAATATGCGACTTAGTTTATTTGATATTCATATATAATATAGTAGAAAGCTAAAAGGGTTGAGGGAGGAAGAAATATGTGATAAAATGTCATAAATTATAAAAGATCTTAAATGAATTTTCATTTCATACGGTATTTATGAAGCGAGTTGTTTGTTTTATATCCCCGAACCTTGGTGAGGGGATATAAAACACACGAGTTTCATTAATACCATATGAAATGAAAATTCATTTCAGATTCTTTTTATTACATGTTTACACTCAGTTTAAATGTGTTTATTTTACAAACACTGCCTTGACAAAATTCTTATCCACGCTATGACGTCAGCTATGTCATAAATTAATTTATAACATAGTGATATTTCACAGCATAAACAGCAAACATGTGATAAATATATATGTATATTGTTTTAGTAAGAAATTGCAGAGTTATTTCTTAGCATCAATTTAGCTTTTTTAAGTTTTTTAAGCCAGCAAACATGTGTAAGATTATTTTTTCCCATTATACATCTATCAATTAACGATTCACTTTCTCTTATATTTTCTTTATTTAGGCCCTGCTTCATAAGTGAGTGTCCTATACTGTAGTAATCACTCTGTCTGTCAGTCTGTCGACTAAATTTAAACATTGGCCTCATCTCATACGCTGTCACAGGTAGAGCTTTCATATTTTGCAATAGTGTTCCTTATAACAAGACCTTTCAGTCGGTACCAAGATTTTTGATCATGTGGCTTTGACATTGACCTTTGACCTGCATTTGAAAAACTTTAACATTGACCATAACTGTGGAACCGTAAGAAGTAGGGCTTTCATATTTGGCATGTGTGTTCCTTATGAAAAGACCTTTCTTTTGATATTATGGGGCCTTGACATTGACCATTGACCTGCATTTGAAAAACTTAAACACTGACTGTAACTATTGAATTATTAGAAGTAGGGCTTTAGTATTTAGCATCTGTGTTCCTTGTGACAAGACCTTTCCATTGATACAAAATTAAGGTCAAGGTCATGGTGACAGGCATCCATTGGGCCCCTAATGACTGTCAGTTTTCTACTAAATTTAGTAAAAGTATTTGTCCTTGCTATGCACGATTGCAAGTACTGTTATATTTTGCCACTGGAATCTATTTAGATTTGTTGACATTTGAGGTAGATCTATGCATGGCATGCATGGAATAAAAAAATAAAATGGTAACTTTTGGTGTATTATTTAGGGAAGCTTATTCAGAATTGTTCTGTTAAAGCACTTAATTATATGGACATGTAGTTCCAAGTTAACTTTCTGATTTAGTCTCTTATGTACATGTATTTGTAGTTTTTAATTTACATCTCTTGTTTCAGAAGCAGGATTAAGATGACAGAAGATCAGTGACAGAATATCAATGAGAGGACATTAAAGAATGCAACTCTCAATGTACACAACGTCGCAAGTTTCAAATTCTTATAGGAACACATATTTGTGAAAATTCAGATAGTTTGATTACAACTTGACAGAACATTGATTTCATTCATTTGCTCTGGTTTTCTTTAATCTTGAAGTGGCGAAATGAAACGCTGTAAACATTTTCAAAACACAGGAATTTAAAAAGCTTTCTTTGTCAGTTACTTTGTGAATGTTGTATGTGCAAGTTTGAACATATACTGAATACTATTAAACAATTGTGAATTATTATTGTATTTCTTTTGTTTGTGTATTTTTTTGTCTCTGAAAATGTGATGGCCTATACAGTAGATATATTAGATTTCAAGATACAAAATTAGCTGTCAGTTTTTATTGAATTGCAAGAGGTTGATTTCTACCATTACTTCCGGGGAAACAACATCTCTTGGCATCTTTACTACATAATTAGATATTTCATTTATTACAAAATGTCCTATTTTCAGCAGGTTTCCGCCAGCTTCCGTAGCGGAAACCTCCTTTGGTCTCCAGCTGGTTACAGAAAAATTTAATTTTCCAGTTTATATGGAGGATATGTTCTGAGTTCAGCTGGTTTCCTTTATGTACATTTCCTTAAATGTCCCGGTTTCCGCCAGTTTCCTATGGCGGAAACTTGCTGGAAATGTCCAAGTTACTGCAGGTTTCCGCAAGGTTTCAGTTGCGGAAACATCAAGTTTCCGCGCGGAAACCTGCAGTAACTGGGACATTTCAAGCAAGTTTCCGCCACCTGAAACCTGGCGGAAACTTCATGTTTCCGCAGGGTTTCCGCCAGGTTTCCGCAAACGGAAACTTGGGGGTTTTTTTGCAGTGTATGGCGCTATGATCTCTTACGTGATGCATAGGACAGGTGCATGGTATATCATTCAAAAGGATTCACGATATGTATTATACTTAAAAGGTGTAGTGATGTACATATGTATCCATGTTTTTATACACATCCATAGTAGAATCACATACCCACTGAAGAGAGCCCCCCCCCCCCCCTCCCCTCTTTTTTGTTGTGTGGTTATCAAAGCTGCACCGGGTCTCATTCCGTGTCGATGAATACTAATACAAGAGTCTAAATTTTTCTAGATTATAACGTGTAAGCTATCGTTGAAATATCGCAAGACATATACGTGTATCCATTCATTGTGCCTAGGCCCCATCTAAATTTCAGTCCGTATTAGAGCGAGTGCTTAACTGTAAAAGTCTTGAGTCGATTTCTTTGTTACACTCTCTACGTACGGCACGCTGAAAAGTGATTGACTAATAATTGAGTAATCGACATCTTGACCGTTACGGTGTCATTTCATGGTTCATTGCCTCTTGGAAGTAAGAGAATCTTTAAAAGCAGGTGAAGTTTTATACTGAAATGAAACATTTGAAATGGGAATCTATTGAATAATGGCGAATAGTAACACGACGGTAGAACGATTCCTTTGCATTTCATCGTTGGAACGAGGATTAAGGACATGTCGTGATCGGTGATTCATTAATCAACTCCTTGTAATAATACACTAATTCACACGTGTATAACAGTGATTACTGCACGAAATGTATTGGTCGTATGATTGTAAACACCCAGATTAATGTTGTTTTCTGATTGGATGAATTTGATTCGGCATGATCACGTGATCCGCCAAGATCAAAGACGAGTCTACATTTCACACAGGGGTGCCCAAAACAGCAAACATTCGTACTATGATCAATAATGAGTGTTTGAAGTTTAAATTCTAATATGTGACTGAAGTAAGAAATTCAACTGGTATTAAAAATAAACGTAGTATCATTACTGTATATCAATGATTCGCGCCAAAGATGCATGCCGTCTTAAACCCCTACAGGTCATTAATGGCCGCTTTTTTGTGCTGTTGCACAGGGAAATATCAATGCCTTACTGCTTACATTATGAGAAAATTCATACCGATTTAAGGAAGTTGACTAATGTCTGAATAAATGGAAGTGTTGTATTCATGGAAAGAATAGAACCACGGGATGGGAGTTGTGGATAGGGAACAGAAACACATCAAGTCGCCCTCTTTGAATAAGGGGTTTAACAAGTTGGCGTTTTATACCCTTATTTATTAGAATGAACGCTATGTGAAAGAGAACTGAGTCGATTGTGAACCCTTAAAAGAGCCTCGCGTTAGATATATCCTCCCACGAGTTGGTTTATTTGGTTCTTTCAAAGTTACAGAATATACTTATCAGGTATATATTGAAACGAAACCTTCACGTATAATTAAAATTGTAATACTAGAAAAGTATCTGAACTTATCCCCGCGATATATGGCGCTATGATCTCTTACGTGATGCATAGGACAGAGGCATGGTATATCATTCAAAAGGATTTACCATATGTATTATACTTAAAAGGTGTAGTTATGTACAGACAAAGGCCATGTATCCATGTTTTTATACACATACATAGTAGAATCACATACCCACTGAAGGGAGGCTTCCCCCCCCCTCCCCTTTTTTGCTGTGAGGTTATCAAAGCTGCACCGGGCCTCATTTCGTGTCGGTGAATATTAATACAAGAGTCTAAATTTTTCTAGGTTATAACGTGTAAGCTATCGTTGAAATATCGCAAGACATATACGTGTATCCATTCGTTGTGCCTAGGCCCGATCTAAATTTCAGTCCGTATTAGAGCGAGTGCTTAACTGTAAAAGTCTTGAGTCGATTTCTTTGTTACACTCTCTACGTACGGCACGCTGAAAAGTGATTGACTAATAATTGAGTAATCGACATCTTGACCGTTACGGTGTCATTTCATGGTTCATTGCCTCTTGGAAGTAAGAGAATCTTTAAAAGCAGGTGAAGTTTTATACTGAAATGAAACATTTGAAATGGGAATCTATTGAATAATGGCGAATAATAACACGACGGTAGAACGATTCCTTTGCATTTCATCGTTGGAACGAGGATTAAGGACATGTCGTGATCGGTGATTCATTAATCAACTCCTTGTAATAATACACTAATTCACACGTGTATAACAGTGATTACTGCACGAAATGTATTGGTCGTATGATTGTAAACACCTAGATTAATGTCGTTTTCTGATTGGATTAATTTGTTTCGGCATGACCACGTGATCCGCCAAGATCAAAGACGAGTCTACATTTCACACAGGGGTGCCGAAAAACATCAAACATTCGTACTATGATCAGAAATGAGTGTTTGAAGTTTAAATTCTAATATGTGACTGAAGTAAGAAATTCAACTGGTATTAAAAATAAACGTAGTATCATTACTGTATATCAATGATTCGCGCCAAAGATGCATGCCGTCTTGAACCCCTACAGGTCATTAATGGCCGCTTTTTTGTGCTGTTGCACAGGGAAATATCAATGCCTTACTGCTTACATTATGAGAAAATTCATACCGATTTAAGGAAGTTGACTAATGTCTGAATAAATGGAAGTGTTGTATGCATGGAAAGAATAGAACCACGGGATGGGAGTTGTGGATAGGGAACAGAAACACATCAAGTCGCCCTCTTTGAATAAGGGGTTTAACAAGTTGGCGTTTTATACCCTTATTTATTAGAATGAACGCTATGTGAAAGAGAACTGAGTCGATTGTGAACCCTTAAAAGAGCCTCGCGATAGATATATCCTCCCACGAGTTGGTTTATTTGCTTCTTTCAAAGTTACAGAATATACTTATCAGGTATATATTGAAACGAAACCTTCACGTATAATTAAAATTGTAATACTAAAAAAGTATCTGAACTTATCCCCGCGATATATGGCGCTATGATCTCTTACGTGATGCATAGGACAGAGGCATGGTATATCATTCAAAAGGATTTACCATATGTATTATACTTAAAAGGTGTAGTTATGTACAGACAAAGGCCATGTATCCATGTTTTTATACACATACATAGTAGAATCACATACCCACTGAAGGGAGGCTCCCCCCCCCCTCCCCTTTTTTGCTGTGAGGTAATCAAAGCTGCACCGGGCCTCATTTCGTGTCGGTGAATACTAATACAAGAGTCTAAATTTTTCTAGGTTATAACGTGTAAGCTATCGTTGAAATATCGCAAGACATATACGTGTATCCATTCGTTGTCCCTAGGCCCCATCTAAATTTCAGTCCGTATTAGAGCGAGTGCTTAACTGTAAAAGTCTTGAGTCGATTTCTTTGTTACACTCTCTACGTACGGCACGCTGAAAAGTGATTGACTAATAATTGAGTAATCGACATCTTGACCGTTACGGTGTCATTTCATGGTTCATTGCCTCTTGGAAGTAAGAGAATCTTTAAAAGCAGGTGAAGTTTTATACTGAAATGAAACATTTGAAATGGGAATCTATTGAATAATGGCGAATAATAACACGACGGTAGAACGATTCCTTTGCATTTCATCGTTGGAACGAGGATTAAGGACATGTCGTGATCGGTGATTCATTAATCAACTCCTTGTAATAATACACTAATTCACACGTGTATAACAGTGATTACTGCACGAAATGTATTGGTCGTATGATTGTAAACACCTAGATTAATGTCGTTTTCTGATTGGATTAATTTGTTTCGGCATGATCACGTGATCCGCCAAGATCAAAGACGAGTCTACATTTCACACAGGGGTGCCGAAAAACAGCAAACATTCGTACTATGATCAGAAATGAGTGTTTGAAGTTTAAATTCTAATATGTGACTGAAGTAAGAAATTCAACTGGTATTAAAAATAAACGTAGTATCATTACTGTATATCAATGATTCGCGCCAAAGATGCATGCCGTCTTGAACCCCTACGGGTCATTAATGGCCGCTTTTTGAGTCGGCTAGCGTAGCGTAGCGAAGCTGGCCGGCTCTAAGCAGTCAGAATGACACTACGTGACGTCAGACTCCGAGAGTAAACAAAAAACTCGAATTCGCCAGCTGTTGATTATGTTGCTAAGTATATCAATTTTTCCCAACTGTTTTGTTTGTAGAACAAATATTTGTACATATAAAAGCTTTGAAATTTACTGACTGTCGTAAATGGTAGATTTCTCGAGGACTCTATTCAATAGCGGATTTATATAGGTGAACTTCAAATCCTAAAGCATAAGAAGGAAAAACTCAGACCACTGTCCTGAATTTGGCGTACGAATATGTGAATATATAATTAAGATGTATTCGGTCAAACTTCAGTTCGTACCGAATCATATTTGCAACGTTTCACTTTTTTCTCCAGAAATAATAATCAGCTAGGCTTAACACTATTTGATGTTAAATTTCTTATATGATTTTCAATTTAGCAAAAAGAAATAAAAGAAAGAAAGTAAGAAAATCGTTCTTGTAGATAGAAAAAAACCCGATAAGACGTCGGCCGAATGGTTGAGTAAACGATATGACTTCGTGTTAAGTCACGCGGGGATTCGGAAATTTAGGTCAAGTCGAAGACGAAAGTAGGGAAGCTTTAACAGAAGAGGAGTAGTTGCAGGTGAAATAGGAGGCGAAAAACTTAGAAAGGAAGAGAAGACAAGGAGTTGCAATCGGAGGAACTATCGGAGAGGAAAGAAGGTATATATAGAAAGTAAATATTTTCATTGCAACATAGTATAGTCCATTTGCAATGCCCAAACCATCATTGGTATCAGCAATTTCCCGCCGAATACAGATTTCTTGGCAGTGCATGATTAGGATACATTCAGTAGAAACATTTTCTGTAAACGCTTTCTCGATCTGAAATATGGCAACTTGCTAAAGGTTATGCTGTACTTGAACATGATGAATTAAGTATTTATACATTTTGTTACGGAACTGACAGAAAAGTCGTTTTGAGAAGTCCAAATAAACTTATTTCACAAAAGCCCTGTTAATGTTACAAGTGATACGGTAAATGGGGTCTTTGGTAAGAGGTATTTGTATCTTTAGGTTTCAGTATCTTTAAATTACTCCATGAAAATAATCATTTTATTGTCATAGATTCATAGTGAGTCAAGAATGTAGAAAACTGCCATTAACTTTATTTTAATGAATAACCCATTTTGTCACCTCGTCTCTTACATACATATAAATATGTTCATGAAGGCTCCCCGTGAGTGGTTCTTTCACTTTAAGTAGCCAAGTGCTTAAAACATTCGCATGTTCTTTGTCATACTGAACTCTAGTTCTTAATGATCCTGAAATCGAGCAGACTTGTTAAATCAGTCTCTGGCACTAGGTCATCTATGTATACATGTATACGTCAATTACAACTTACTGTCCCGTGTCCAGTGTGTAATGCACATGGAGTATGTCACACATAATTAAGTTGAATAAGCCAGATAACCTGTCTTGAATGACATGTGCTACTTTTTAATTTGGTAGGTCTCTTTATTTTGCATGGGTTGATTTAAAGATTAATGAAAAAGTTTTTTTGTGCACTGGATACTTCAGTTGAACTTTTAAATTTCAAACATCACAGTGTGCTCGGAGAACTTTTTAAGTTGACTTTAACTTGGAGTGGAAAATTTATGGGACTAGGAGGTCAAACTTGGAAATAATCAAATATTGAGCTTGGAGATCTTAAAAAGCTATATATGTCTTGGAGATAAGAAGTTGTTGAAAAAGATTTAGATTTTGACATCTGGGAGTATAAAAGTTGAGTTCTTCTGGAGTTTTCTTACAGATCCAACAATGGGTATTGATGTAATGTTGTGGCATCAACAAATACATAGTTTAGCTGGAGGCAGACATTATTCTCTAGATGATCGTAATGGTCATGCAAATTCAAGCACTGACAGTTGCCTCTTTGTTGGTACTTTCATTTGTTCTTGTCTTTCAATTGTATTGCTACTTATTGTTTGTGGAGACATTGAGCAAAATCCAGGTCCTCGATCAGATCAGAATTCTACAATTGTATTGCTAGGAACTTTTCATCAAGGAAATGAAATGTTCAGTCCGCAGTCAAGAGGGCAACAATGTTTACCTTGTTGTCTGGTATTTTTTGCAAATGCTTTGCAAAATCGAATATTGAACCTGAAGGGTACATGTATGTGGAAGGTTAGTGATATTGATGAAATACTATATGCAGGTGATAGTTTCTACAGATATGTGAAAAGCAAATTACAAGAGTCCTATCAAAACCTTGAACCCAGTAATTTACCCCCATATTTTACCATGAATGACGAGCATTTTCATTGGAAGGTAAGGAAGACGTATTCTGGAAACATACATGTTTCATACGAAGGAGAGTATCCATTGGTGAAATTAGAGACTGCATTGGCGATGGCCTTGTCAAGCGAGCCATTTGCAGCCTTCATCTGTAAAGGGTTTTGTGTGGGTTTAATGAAACAAGAGGACATGTTTTTTGTATTCGACTCTCATGCAAGAGATGCTACTGGATTGCCTCATTGTTCAGGTAGAAGTATTTTACTTTAGAAGAAAGATATTGCAGATGTATCACTTCACCTGCGCAGTATGTTTTGTTCCAGAAAAGAGGATATGCTTTACCTTAATGAACAGTTTGATCTACATTCTATATACATTACTGAAATTAAAGATAGTACATTGAAACGATATCAAAGGGATGGGGCTGGTATATCGGTATGTCGTGTGATTACTACTTATCAGTCGTGGACAAGTCATTCTCTTGAGTCTAACAGTAACAGTCCACTCGCAGTACACATAGAAGACCCCAGGCCTAGTACCAGTACTTTAACATTGACCGATTTACCGTTTCTTTCCTTAAGTTCTGATAATAAGACCAAGGAAAAAAGAAAAAGGGGAGGTGATAAAAAACTTAAGGGTGGTGTCAGCAAATCCAAGCAAAGGAAACAATGCTTAAATGTGATTGGAAATTTTCACAAATTAGTGTCATGTGGTCCAGAGTATGTATGCACAAGTTGTAGTCAGGTGTTTTTTAAGCATTCTGTTGTAGCATGGCAAGGTCAAGGTGTTTCTGTGCAAATGAGTAGGTTGTGTGTAGCCGGAATTAAGAGCATGGATGGAAAAGAATGGATTTGTAAACAGTGCCATGAGAGTTTGAAAAAAAATAAAGTGCCTCCTTGTTCTATAGGAAATGGCTTAAGCTTCCCTTGCATTCCACATGAATTGAAAGACCTCAGTTCCTTAGAAGAACGATTAGTATCTCCAAGGATTCCTTTTATGCAGCTTAGAGAACTACCACGTGGAGGACAGTTAAGCATCACAGGTAATGTGGTAAATGTACCTGCAGATGTAAACAATACAGTAAAGGTTTTGCCGAGGAATATGGCTGACACAGAAACCATTCCGTTGAAATTTTAAGAGAAGTCTGAACTTTAAGGGGTATTTTGCATTTGAACGAGTACGTGCAGAAATGGTTCTGTCCGCTGCAAAATGGCTAGTAAGAAATAGCACATTATATCAAAATGAAGGTATAGTATTCAATGAAAACGTGGTCTGTTCCTGAAACACAGACGGAATGTGAATCATCACACATTAGTACTCAAAATAAAGAAATGTTTGATCGAAGTATATTTTCTGAAGTGCAGAGCGAAACTGAACCATTTCCTGCCAGTTCTCGAAATGGGAAAGAGTCAAGTCTAAATGCTGGCACTCAAGCTGTGAATAGTACTGAAAAAGAAGGCACAGATGATTGGACAGAAAATGATGAATTTAATGAAAAAGGTGCTGGTAATTTAGATACACTTTTACATCCAGCCGATTTTAGAGAGTTCAATCGAATCCTTTGTGTAGCCCCTGGGGAAGGAAATGTTCCATTAGGCTTGTACATGGATCAGTTTGCTGAATTTCTGTCATTTCCATCAATATATTGTGGACAGGTTAGACCAGATAATAACACTAGAAAAGTACCACTGCATTACAGTACAATTTGCAAATGGGAACTCAGAAATGTAGACAGAAGAGTGGCCAAGAACATTTCAAACTTGTTTTTCAAGTTGAAAAAATTGCAAGTTAAACAAATTACTGATAAAGTGAACTTGGCGATAAGAAAGTGCAAAATAAAGGGGAAAAAAATTACAGTAAATGACCTGCTGTCGGAGGACACAGTAAATAACATTGTTAAACATGATGAAGGATTCAAAGTTTTAAGGACTTTGAGAGGGTCACCACCATACTGGGAAAAGGCAAAAAAAGACATATTTACCATGATAAAACAGTTAGGTATTCCTCCATGGTTTTGCTCCTTTTCTGCAGCAGAAACAAAGTGGATTCCCTTATTACGCTCACTCTACAAATTGCATTATAAAAGAACATGCACTGATGATGAGTTAGCACATCTAACATGGAATGAGAAATGCAATCTCATCAAGTCAGACCCTGTTACCTGTGCACGATACTTTGACCACAGAGTGCAGATATTTTTGACCAATGTATTAAATCATGATAGTAAACCAATTGGTACCATAAAAGACTATTTCTATAGGGTGGAATTTCAGCAACGTGGGTCACCACACATACACATGCTTGTTTGGATAGAAAATGCACCAACAACCTTAACACATACAAATTCTGATGTGGCTGCATTCATTGACAAACACATTTCTTGTTACAAAAATGCTACCATGGAGTGCTTGATAAATTACCAGACTCACAGTCATGCAAAAACTTGTCGAAAGAAAGGTCAACCAGTGTGTCGTTTCGGATTTCCGCAACCTCCAATTGATAAGACAGTGGTACTTGACTCATTACCAGACTCGAGTGAAAATGAAGAAAGCGCAAAACAGAATTACAAAAAAATCATGCAGTCACTTGAATCAATGAAAATTGGCACTGATGTCAACATGACACTCCAGGAATTCTTGAACACACTTGAAATTTCATATGAAGATTATATACTTGCAGTAAGATCCAGTTTACCTTCAGGTATTTCAAAGGTATTTTTGAAAAGGAGTGTGTCAGAAATTCGGATCAACAGTTACAATGAAGTATTGCAGAAGAGCTGGGAAGCAAACATGGATATCCAATTTATCCTTGATCCATTTGCTTGTGCAGCATATGTAGTCTCATATATTTCAAAAGGTCAGCGTGGAATGTCAAAGTTGCTTGCTGAAGCCTGCAGTGAAGTGAAGAAAAAAACAGCGACATTCGCCAGCAAGTGCGAAAAATTGGAAATACCTTTCTTACACATGTTGAAATCGGTAGTCAGGAGGCTGCATATTTGCTTTTGCAAATGCCACTTAGACGAGCCTCGAGGGAAATTGTATACATTGATACCAATCCAGAAAATGAACATGTTGTATTAATAAAGCCGTTGGCTGATCTTAAAATTCTGCCGAAAGACTCTACTTCTATTGAATCAGACAACAAAATCAAGAGATATCAACGTAGGCCAAAGTCTTTGAACAGTTGCTGTCTTGCAGATTTTGTTTCTCTCTATAATGTAAAATTTGCCGCAAATAGGCAAACAGTCATTCCCGAAGAGAAAGATTTTGCAGATGATCTACCAGAGACCTTTTATGAAGAAGATGTCTGTGATGATCCTGTTAGCAATAATTCTGATTCAATGGATGTGATGACCGAAGAGCATTTTGCATGTGATGGGTCGGTTATTGTCAGACGAAGAAAAGCTCGTTGCATTTATTCTGTAGGTTTTAACAAAGACCATGATTCTGAAAATTACTACAGAGAGATGTTGATGCTTTATGTACCTTGGAGGAATGAAAACCAACTGAAAGGTAATTGCACCTCTTATGAGGAGCGATTTTGTGAACTGAGAGAAACTATAGAGTCAACAAGACAGAATTATGTATGTGAACACACAATTGACATTTCACACCTTGCACAAGAATTTTCCATTGAAGCTACAGAAGAAAATAATGCAGTGGTAAGTGAAATGCAGCATCAAGAAGAACAAGACTTGCTTGAGGGTAGTAGGTTATACAAGGAACATGGATGCTTCGATCCAGGAGATTGTCAATATGACATCGCCTTAGATTTTGCTGCAAGTGCTAGGATACATATCTCTGGGCAAGAGGAACAACTGCAACAGGAGATGTGTGATACTGACTACAGGTCTCTTATTCAACACTTAAACAAAAAGCAAAAGGAGTTTTTCTACCATGTACTTCACTGGCTCAAAACACAAGCTGACCCAATATACATCTTTCTTTCTGGTGGAGCTGGTGTAGGTAAAAGTGTTCTGCTGAAGGCACTTTATCAGTCACTAGTCAAATTTTACTCACACAAAGTTGGACAAAATCTGGATGACATGAGTGTTCTGATTTGCGCTCCAACTGGTAAAGCTGCTTACCATGTAGGTGGTTTAACAATTCATTCTGCTTTCTGTATTCCTGCAGATCAAGGTTTCAACTTCAAACCGTTAGATATGCAACAGCTTAGTTCATTTCAAACAAAATTCAGGTCATTGAAAGTTGTATTTATAGATGAGATCTCAATGGTTGGCAAAAGGATGTTTGATTTTATAAATCTTTGTTTACAAGAAATTATGGGAACTCTGAAACCTTTTGGTGGAGTCTCTGTGATAGCTTTTGGAGATTTGTTCCAGCTGAAACCAGTTATGGATTCCTGGATATTTAAAGATTTTACTAGGGAAGATAACATTCAGTCTCTAGCTACAAACATATGGAAAGAATACTTCCAACTGTTTGAGTTGGATGAGATCATGCGCCAAAGGAAAGACCTGGATTTTGCACGACTTCTTAATCGACTACGAGAAGGTGAACATACACACTCAGATATTGAGGATTTGAGAGCTAGGCTTTCTGGTCATGAAAATAGCAACGAAGAAGTATGTTTACCTCATTTGTTTACAACAAGACGTGAGGTAGCAGTCCATAATGGTGCTTTGTTTGAAAGTTTAAGCAATGACAAGAAAACTGTGGTGGAAGCAATTGATTCTGTATCTGGCAGTATACCTGACCCTCTTAAAAGAAAGATCCTATGGAAATTCCTGATGACTGTTCAAAGACGAAAGGACTAGCCAAATACTTGAAATTGGCTGAAAATTTACCTTCAGAGTTATGCATCAACATCGATGTATCAGATGGTATGACCAATGGTACACCATGTACAGTTAAGAAGTTGGATTTCCGGGTGTCAAGTTCAATACGGTGTAGTATAGTTTGGGTACAGTTTGATGATAGCAACATTGGAAGAGCATGCAGGAACTCGCTTGCACATCTGTATAACAATACAGTTTCAAGAACATGGACACCAATTCTGGAGGTCACTCGAAAGTTCCAATTCAATTATTATAAATCTTTCTTCATCACACAAAGACAGTTTCCTGTTTGTTTGGCTGCTGCTAAAACGGTCCATAAATCCCAGGGTTCAACCTTGTCTGGTGCTGTCATTCACTTTGGGAACAGAAAAATAGAACATATGCATTATGTTGCCCTTAGTCGTATGACAAATATATCATCGGTGTACATAAAAGAACTAAATGATAAGAATATTTCCATTTCATGTGCAGTACAAGAAGAAATGAACAGATTACGAACAGACTGCCAAATATCATTGTCTGTTCCTCTACTGTACAATTTTGCTCAGGATGTTGTGAAAATAGTCTATCATAATTGTAGATCTTTACATTTGCATATCTCGGATATCAAAGAAGATATGAATTTAGTTGGAGCTGATATTTTGGCATTTTAGAAACCCGGCTTCAGGGAAACGACACAATGGAAGATTATGCCATGCTCAGTTTTACAATGCACAGAAATGATTCTGAAGGAAGTGATGCGGATGGAGTGCGCCCTCATCATGGCATGGTTGTATATACAAAGTGCTCAACAGCTTTCAGTCCAAAGAATTTGCAAAATGTGGAAATAATGATTGGGCTTAAGATGATTTGTGATTTTCCTCTGCAGCTTTGTTTTGTGTACTGTCCACCGAGGTTGGCTTCTGTTAAACTATTTGAATTTATATTCAAGTCTCTCAGTCAGTCCTCAACTTTGGATTTCACAAAGCCAGTTATTGCAATGGGTGATTTCAATATAGACCTCAAGAAGTCTGAACAGATTTCAAAAATGCTTGGTGATAGGTTTTCTTTGCGTCAACTAATCACAACTAGTACTACCGACTCTATGTCATGCATAGATCATATATATACAAATGTCAGTGAAACCATCATAAAATCTTGTGGCACATTAGAATCCTATTTCTCAGATCATAAACCTGTATTTGTAGCCCTCTCCCTTTGCTAATTATTTTGAAATGTGTTGCATGTAAGTGCACCTTATAGCTGGAATTAATATGCATACATGTACCAAAATGAATGGACACGTGATTTACAGATATATTTGCTTATCTAACCAACAAGTTAAGAATGTGGGCTACTGACCTTTGAGATAGTAAAATAATAACATTTGAGATAGTAAAATAATGACATCACAAACATTCAAAACCAACTCTTTTTGTGTTTGTCCATTTACCTTTTGTGTCGCCTGCGTAGCAGGGAGATACTTGGGGATCACTTTTCTGTTGTCTGTCTGTCAATCCGTCCATCCTGCTGTCTTTCAAACTTTTGAAAAAGTCAGCTGCAGGCGATACACATGTTCCTTGAACACTCTTGTTTTTACTTCTGTTGACTTAAAAAATTGTACAAAACTGCATTTGCTTGGGCTGGATCTTGAACATATTTCAAATGTTCTAGCATTTGTACATCCCGTACTCTCTGTTAAATTGGTAAGTTGTTTAAATTTAATATACTGGTTTAAGACAGATTAGACTTTAATAACCTAATAATCTCTTCTAAAATAAAAAAATTTCTGAGTATCCTGCAAATTGTAAATAGATGTATGTAGCTGAAACTTTTATATATTACCTTAGGATCATCGTTGTTGGGTTTAGGGTAAAAAAGTCTGTTAATAGAAATTGGTTTCCTGGTTACATTTCATTTGACCTTTTAAGTGAAGATTTTGGTATTTTAACATTGAGTTCCCGTTACCTATGGAACATCCTTGTTGGCTTTTTGGGAACTTGCATCATTTTGTTAAAAATAAGTTTGTATCCTAGTGAACATCACACATAAGTGAAAAGAAAGTAGTCTGTGAAGATAGATGTTTCAAAGAATTCTTGTTTTCTTGCAGTAAAATGGCAACATTGGAGGCAGCCTGAAAGATGTGAGGGACGGGCCGTACAAGAGGCCAATAACGGCTAAGGTGTGTGCTGTTTCAGGTATAACAAACTATACCAATACCAGTGGGGAGGACCGGCAGATCGTTACCTTGGGCCTGGCAGATAAGTCAGTTGCTGTGAAAGGTCAGTTATATGATATGACGAAGCTTAAGGATCTGAGAGAAGGTGCTACTGTTCTCATTTTGAATTCAATAACAAAGACTGACCCAGTGAAAGCTGTGGTTATAACAAAGCAAACCAGGGTATCCAGGACAAAAGACTTGGAAGTACCAGAACAACTGGAGGCAAAGGCAAAGTTGATACTGAATCCACTTCCAGCAGAGACGAAGACTATCAGGGAGGCCAAAATGTCTCCTGTGAAGACAATGTCAACCATCAGAGGACAAATAGTTTCAGTAAGGAAAATTTTACTTCATTATACCCCCTGCAGGGAAATGTCAGTTTCTTGCATACAAGCTGGGGTAGGGGTGGTCTTGCTATGCAGACAGGTCTAGTTTGCTTTGCTACATGTATGCTTGTTTGACATGCTTTCCCTTGGGAGAAGTTCAGTTGATATGATTTTATTGAATGATATTAACAGAAGTCATGCACAAATAAGTTTAAATTGGTTTATAGGAATTTGAAACATGGTTCAACGAAGAAATAATATCAAATGAAACTGCCAGTTATTTTTTAAGCTCACCTGAGCCGAAGGCTCTTGAAACTGAGCTATTGTCATAGCTGGCCGTCTGGCAGTCATCGATGCTGGACTTTAAAGTTTAACGTTTTTGACTTTTTCTTCAGAACGGCTCCAACGGATTTTCATGAAACTCGGTAGCAATGAAGTACTTGTGGTCCCTCACAAGTGTTCTTACTTTGGTGTCAGTCTGCCTCTAGGTAGCGCTGTAGTGCATGAAAAAAGGATACCCCTCTTTGAGCAACTTCTTCTTCAGGTGCGCTGCATGAAATGAAAAATTAAGTGGTTCTGAGGGATCTAGAGGGATGTGTAAAGAAGTGTTCCTACTCTTTGTTCCATTCCGAAATCAAATTTTTGATGCATTTTTGACATCTGAAGCACATGTTTGAATCATCTGTGTTGTATTTTCTGCACAACATATGTTATCAACTTCATTCTTGGCACAATTGTTCCTCATGATGAGACCCTGTGTCGTGACCTTGATCCAAGGTCATATCTACAATGTCAAGGTCACTCTAGACTTGGATGAAGTTTTATTGTCCAGGCAATATTTCCTACATGACTTAAGTTAACAACTTCTCGCTTTGTATAAATGTTCCTAAAGGTGTCTGAGTGTGTCCTGACCTTGACCCAATGTCAAGATCATTGTAGACTTTGATGAAATTTTCTTATCTTTACCATGTTTCCTACATGACTCGCATTAACAACCATGTTTTCCACATGACTCATGTTAACAACTTTATTCTTGGCGCTAATGTTCAGCATGGTCAGGATTTTGACTCAAGGTCTTACCTACACTGTCAAGGTCACTGTAGACTTTGATGAAGTTTTCTTGTTTGGGCCATATTTCCTAAACAACATTAGTTAAGAACTTCATTTTTGGCGTAAATGTTCCTTATGATAAGATGGTGTGTAAATTCAATTCTCATTGCAGATAACAATATGAAAGAATGAGCCTATTTGAAGTGTTAATAGAAACTTAATTTGTACCATCAATACATGTAATAATGTATCTCAGAATTATTGGATTGTCATTCTCTATATTTTTCGTATAAACATTGAAGGAAGAAATGGAACGAACAGTGCAGGTGAAACAAAAGGCTACCCCCATCAAAGATATCACCATTAAAGATGGAACAGGAAAGTGTCGCGTCACACTATGGAGGGACCTGGCAAAGACTAACGTTGGAGTTGGCAAATGGGTTGAAGTGACAAATGTAAACACAAACCTGTATAACGATGAGGCTTCCTTATCAACTACCTGGAAGTCAATTATTACGGTAATTTACAACATCAATTCATGTAGTTTATGCTTCGCAACTTCAGGTATACTTGCTTCGAATGTGCTTGTTAAAACCTATTTCTTAATCACAAAAAGGAGCAGTCACGATAAGGTGTGGAAAATGTGCAGATTTCAAATCAGAATATCTCCAACAGAATAAATATAAAGCAAATTATTTTTGTGTAAATTAAAAATATAATGTAATCCAAACCCAAAGATGATATTTTGTTAGCAGGTGGACATTTATTTTCATATTGCGGTGGCATTAAATGCGGGTGGGGTGCCTCGTCTCCAAGCGTAAAGCAGCTTGCGGCACGAAAAAGAAATTAACACTCTTGGAATTTACTTATTTAGAGAAGGAAGGTTGTTTCTTTGACTTCTGAGGGATTTGTTATTGTTTAATGCATGTGTATTTTGGCTGTGTTTGTTATTGTTGGAAATATAGCATGATTGGAAATTCTTTTATGGAGCCCGCCTTCTTTTTTCATTTTTTGGCTGTGGAACATCATTCCCCCCCTCAGTACAAGTCCCCACTTTGACAGAATATTTGTTACATGAGTACATACCTCAGTACAAGTCCCCACTTGGACAGATTATTTGTTACATGAGTACATACCTCAGTACAAGTCCCCACTTGGACAGAATATTTGTTACGTGAGTACATATCTATGGTATAAGTGTCGTTTTGTACCGAGATGGGAATGATGTTTTTTCAACACTTTCCTTTTTTCCGTTGATTTAGTAATAAAAATCTAGTGTTTGACTTAATTATCTCCCTTATTAGCTTATTTTTGCATTATTTTTCCGAATTACCAACGGCTACCAGTTAGGTCAGCAGTTAAATATATTACTTTGCCACTATCTGTATTTTGAATTTTCACCCCTAAACTGGGCAGTTCTCTCCCCTTATGGTAACAGCTCCTTTGCAGTCTACAGTATTGCAGGGTTCTCATAATACTGTATACAGCTTTGAATTCGCCCTGTTTTATTTTTGCCCATATCTGACTGAAAAGGAATTTGTTCGTCTTGAATCTGCCCTCTGTTGTAACCTTCCCTAGAGTAATATATAGTTAAAAACAATTTGCCCTGTTTAAAATTTGCCCACATCAGACAGGGCGACATGGCGAAAATTTCCCTGTATACAGTAATATAGAGCAGGAAGATCTTTCAGAGAAGTAGCTGGATAATCTGAGAATTCATGACACACATCACATGATTAACCTTTGATGATTACAAAGAAGCTGGCGCAGATCTGTGAATAGACAGATTGCTGGCTAATTTTGAGAATCCTTTGATGCACTTAGTTTAGTTTGAGAATCCTTTGTTGCACTTTGTTTAGTTTAGAGAATGTGTGAATTCAAATAAGTTACAAATCCTGAATATCAATTTTACACCTCTGTAATTTCAGAAGATAGAGAGTCCTGGAGAATTTTTGAACCTGGAGTTCATTGCCTACAGTGTAGGAGACCAGGACTATTATCTGACAGCCCAGGATGGAAATGACTATTCTGAATACGTAATAGGAAAACCAACCCTGGCACAGTTCCTGTCTTGCGAGGCAGAAGAAATGGAGGAAACTGTCTTGGCAAAGTTGCCAATGCTGTGCAAAGTGTCAGTGAAAGACAATTTAATAATATCAATCCATAAAGTCAATGAATAATTTTTCCTTTGTAGATAGCTAGGACGAAACTATAGTGAGTTTGTGTAATAAACATCCTTAGTGTTGTTGCCATTGACAACGGACTTAAAGTTTTCAAATAAGTATTGCAACCCTGAGATGCATCATTTTGTATTTCTGGTTTTGTTTTATTACTTGCAGTACTTGATTTTCTAGTCAGTGTTGTAATTTTGAGACCAATATTTTGGGGTTTTTTTCATTTTGGTTTATTATTTATGGTACTTGATTTTCTAGTCAGTATTGTAGCTTTGAGAGGCATTTTGTATTTCTGGTTTTGTTTCATTAGTTACGGTACTTGCTTTTACAGTTAGTATTGCATTCCTGAGGTGCATCATGTTGTATTTCTTGTTTTGTTTTATAATTAGTTACTTAGTTGTCTAGTCTGTAGCCCTGAGACACATAATTTTTCGTATGTTTTTTACCTGTAGAGCTTCTCTAGTCAAAATGATTGCAGTTTAGGAATATATATACGTTGTTAAAATTTACATTGCTTTTTTATTTTCCGTGTATATAAAAAGGTTGTGTTGTCTACTTGATACTGAAAGGTGTTTTTTTCTGTTTTAGTATTCATTTTACAAGATATTTTATAGCTCACTGCAATGGCATTGTTGGCATTGTTTACATTGATGCAAGTTCTTGTGCATAATAATTGTTATAAAAATGTCCACTTTCATGTCCCAAGCATGTGCCAAACTTCTAATTCGTTAGTTCTAACTGTCCCCTCTAGAGTACATTAAGACATTTCAGTGAGACATGTATGTTTTAAAATATTTGATGTTATACCTGTAGTATGTTTATAAATTCCATTATTTCTGGTTTAAAAGGGTTGAAAATTTTAGATTACTAATTTTGGATTTATATGGCTTTGAGAATTGACTTGTGTCTTTAATTTCTGATACACTTCTAAGCTGAAAGCATTATGGTTGCTGTTTATGTCCTTTTACACTAATGTTTATCAGTAGAGTCTGTAAGTCTGTTTACTTTCACTTTTATTCTCCAGAATGGGTTCCTCATTTATGCTTCAAAAAGAGCGGAAAATACTGTTTCAGGGTCCTAAGTCTACAGCCGCCCAGTAGGTGAATTCTGTGAATTTCATTTTAATATTCAAGTATTTGCCACATTTGTTTACCTTTTGATTTTGTTTATTATGTATTAAAGAGTCATGATGTTTTCAATGTTTAGCAAATCATAAAATTGTTTATAAACAACATGTTTGCATGTCATTGCAAGTGGGTCGGGTACCCAAAGTGAGCTTATCTCATGAAATCACATGGATTGCATGCCGAGACTTACAGACCCTATTGCTATGCAACTCGATATGACTGCTGTATTCTTTAAAAATTATACTTATTTCTTGACTTGAAAAGGTTATGCATTTATAAAACAAAGACTTATCAAGCACTTGAAACAAAATTTATTTCCTTGCCTAATAAGTTTGAGCCAGTGCTTTTGAGAATACAAACATCGGGTGTTTTATTATTTTTTTTAAACGTTTGTATAACAGGTGACTTCTATGTTTATTGTAGATTTCATTGTTGGGGAAGATATATGAGATATATACACATACATATATGTGCATGAATATTACTTAGAATTTAATAAACAACTCGACCCATTTTTATTTAAGTTTTAAACATTTCGCCCTCCTGTGAAAATATGCAGTGCAAAGAAATGATTCTGAATGAAATAATACGTTTGTTAATATGCAGTTCATTTGTTACATATCGGCATTTGATACTAGCGTAAATTGTGATTAGAATTAATATGTATAAATAATAAATATCCGTCCCTTGACTCTATGCACAATGCAAAGGTTGGTACAATGCTATAGTCCTAGACTACTTATATAGTAACCTCATGTCGGTGACAATTTATATGAATTATCACCACCTGTGAGAATGGATTGCATGACCTTCACCACCAAAAGACTCAATCAGGCAAAGTGGACTCTCAAAGAAATCCAAATAGTCCATATTCCAGATATGAGTTTGTCACCCAACGGAGATTTTGAAGTTTTGAAGAGTATGATTTTCTGAAAACCTATACAAAATGCATTGGCCATTGGAGCGTTTGGTTTTTTCATGCAAAACTATCAATATTTAACCAAAATTGGGGGGAAATCGTATCTCATTCCTTTTACAGAATTAAACAAGGATTGATGAGATATAGATCTTAATATTCATTTAACATCTGAAAATTTACCACATCATTTCATGATACATAAAGAACCCCGCCCGAGGTGTCCTGATTCATAGCGTAGCAATACATTATAATATTGTTTTCTGAACGAAGTATTATTACTAAATCAAATATAGATATTGAAGAAGGAAGTAGAATAGTGTTATATATATATATATATATATATATATATATATATATATATATATATATATATATATATATATATATATATATATATAAAGCACAAAGACACTACAGTTAACAAGGCACCCTATATTTCACTTATATTCGTTCCCCGTCTGGGACTCGAACCTACGACCTATGGTACCGAATCACCTAGCTGTCATGCATCATTGCAAAAACAAGGGACTTAACTCATTTTTGCTCCTCATAATATAATTTGATACTGTAAATTGGTTTAAATAAACCATATCTAGACCCAAAAATGCCGCAGTGAAAATATTTCATCAATATCTTAATTTTTAGATCCTTTATGAAATTTTAAGATTTTGATGTAGTAAGGAAAGGTTCAAAGGAATCTGAGGGTTGTGGGTTCAATCCCCATCGGGGGCCAATTTTTTTTTTTTTTTTTTTTTTTTTTATAGAATTGTTACAGTCAAATAATGTTATTTTTGTGAAAATCTTAACTTTTAGACATCAAAACATCTTTTTCTTTTTGGACGTAGTAATTTCATTGCAAAAACAAGGGACTTAACTTATTTTGATCCTCATATTATAATTTGATACTGTAATTTGTTTTGAAAATCTTAACTTTTAGACATCAAAGACATCTTTTTTATATAAAAAAAGGGGGTTGGATATCTACATTTTCTTCTTTGTGAAGGTTTGAAGGATTCTGATGAAACTGGGTAAGAATGAAATATTTATGACCTCTAGTAAAAGTATCCCTCAACAGAGGTAAAAGTAAGTTAAAAAAGATTTCTGTCATTTTACAAACTGATTCAGGTCTGAAGCTTACAGAGACGAGTAATATCATCAAAACCATCTACCCAATGGAAGTATGTATCAATAATTTGGGCCTCTTGTTATGATTAATCCTTTGTCAAATACTCAAGCCAAATTTTTCTTCATGATCACTGCAGTAACTAACTTGTCTTTAATATGTTGAATTCTTGATGGTGCTTTTGTATTTTATATACATGTATATGTATCTTTTGTTTGGTAGAATATATTTTTTATACATGTATGTATTGTTTCATATTAAATACACTTTTTTATTTAAAAAAAAGTTCTTGTTCTCTCTGACTACATATAATTCAGCTGTAACAGTGTTTTAGGATTTGCAGCAACACTCTCAGTATTCCCCACCGTTCAACAATAGCAATACAGTGATGTGAACAGAAAAAAGATTATGAATGGGTAGATAGAGAACATATGATGTAAATGATCAATCCTTCATAATGGTTTTCAAAGTTCTTATGCTGAGGTTACTTATATCGACTTTCTTGTTTCTCCTTCAAGCTTACTAGAGCTGAAGGTTGATGTAAGCCATTGTCGTATGTCTCCATCTGTCTGTCAGTCTTTGTGTTGAAACTGATCTTTGTTATAACACAAGAAAGTAATCTGACATGTCTCTGCAATTTGACAGAATATTCGTACTTTCATTCAAGCTCCCAGTGATGAGCCTGTTTACCTTAACGTAAATTGTAGAAAAGTTTTATCCAAGCATTTTACATTTCCAGTCATAATGTGGAGTGATATTAAACCTGAATATATCTCATTACACCTGACTGCTATGACCTTGCCACAGGGCCATTCCTCCAAGGTCGCAGTGGACTGTGGTACTGATTTTGTGTCCAGGTTGTTTATCTGCAGATGTTTCTCTGTATTACATCATACCTCCTGTGGTTATATTCCCTGGCTTTCCTATGAATACCGTTATGACCTTGACCCAGGTTTATGCTGTCTAGGTCACTGCAGTTTTTAAAGTGGAAAAGTAAGGATTCTGTTAACAAGTATTTCAATAATGCGGGCTTATTTTGCACCTGTTTACAGATACCCTGTTTTAGCTCACTTTTAGGTAGAGCTTTAATATTTCACATGTGTATCCTTTGTGACAAGACCTTTCCACTGGTACAAAAATAATTAACCTTAACCTTAAAGTTTGACTTGCTTCCGAAAAACTTTAATCTTGGTCATATCTTTTAAACAGTAAGAGGTAGGACTCTGATGTTTAAGTTTATTCCTTGGGCCAAGACTTCAGTTGGTACCAGACTTCGTGACCTTGACTGTGATTCTTTGACCTTCTTTACTTAATTGTTGCAATTTACAAATATTCCCCCACATAGCGAGCTATGTTGTCTTCCTGACAACTCTTGCGAATATGTATGACAAGGTCGGAAATTCTCATCATAGCTCTCAAGCTAGCCGGCTGTTAGGGCTTTCAGTCCTTTGATTTGTGCTGTTGCACAGGGAAATATCAATGCGTTACTGCTTACATTATGAGAAAATTCATACCGATTTAAGGAAGTTGACTAATGTCTGAATAAATGGAAGTGTTGTATGCATGGAAAGAATAGAACCACGGGATGGGAGTTGTGGATAGGGAACAGAAACACATCAAGTCGCCCTCTTTGAATAAGGGGTTTAACAAGTTGGCGTTTTATACCCTTATTTATTAGAATGAACGCTATGTGAAAGAGAACTGAGTCGATTGTGAACCCTTAAAAGAGCCTCGCGATAGATATATCCTCCCACGAGTTGGTTTATTTGGTTCTTTCAAAGTTACAGAATATACTTATCAGGTATATATTGAAACGAAACCTTCACGTATAATTAAAATTGTAATACTAGAAAAGTATCTGAACTTATTCCCCGCGATATATGGCGCTATGAATCTCTTAAGTGATGCATAGGACAGAGGCATGGTATATCATTCAAAAGGATTTACCTTATGTATTATACTTAAAAGGTGTAGTTATGTACAGACAAAGGCCATGTATCCATGTTTTTATACACATACATAGTAGAATCACATACCCACTGAAGGGAGGCTCCCCCCCCCCCTCCCCTTTTTTGCTGTGAGGTTATCAAAGCTGCACCGGGCCTCATTTCGTGTCGGTGAATACTAATACAAGAGTCTAAATTTTTCTAGGTTATAACGTGTAAGCTATCGTTGAAATATCGCAAGACATATACGTGTATCCATTCGTTGTCCCTAGGCCCCATCTAAATTTCAGTCCGTATTAGAGCGAGTGCTTAACTGTAAAAGTCTTGAGTCGATTTCTTTGTTACACTCTCTACGTACGGCACGGTGAAAAGTGATTGACTAATAATTGAGTAATCGACATCTTGACCGTTACGGTGTCATTTCATGGTTCATTGCCTCTTGGAAGTAAGAGAATCTTTAAAAGCAGGTGAAGTTTTATACTGAAATGAAACATTTGAAATGGGAATCTATTGAATAATGGCGAATAGTAACACGACGGTACAACGATTCCTTTGCATTTCATCGTTGGAACGAGGATTAAGGACATGTCGTGATCGGTGATTCATTAATCAACTCCTTGTAATAATACACTAATTCACACGTGTATAACAGTGATTACTGCACGAAATGTATTGGTCGTATGATTGTTAACACCTAGATTAATGTCGTTTTCTGATTGGATGAATTTGATTCGGCATGATCACGTGATCCGCCAAGATCAAAGACGAGTCTACATTTCACACAGGGGTGCCGAAAAACAGCAAACATTCGTACTATGATCAATAATGAGTGTTTGAAGTTTAAATTCTAATATGTGACTGAAGTAAGAAATTCAACTGGTATTAAAAATAAACGTAGTATCATTACTGTATATCAATGATTCGCGCCAAAGATGCATGCCGTCTTAAACCCCTACAGGTCATTAATGGCCGCTTTTTTGGTACTGTTGCACAGGGAAATATCAATGCCTTACTGCTTACATTATGAGAAAATTCATACCGATTTAAGGAAGTTGACTAATGTCTGAATAAATGGAAGTGTTGTATGCATGGAAAGAATAGAACCACGGGATGGGAGTTGTGGATAGGGAACAGAAACACATCAGGTCGCCCTCTTTTGAATAAGGGGTTTAACAAGTTGGCGTTTTATACCCTTATTTATTAGAATGAAACGCTATGTGAAAGAGAACTGAGTCGATTGTGAACCCTTAAAAGAGCCTCGCGATAGATATATCCTCCCACGAGTTGGTTTATTTGGTCCTTTCAAAGTTACAGAATATACTTATCAGGTATATATTGAAACGAAACCTTCACGTATAATTAAAATTGTAATACTAGAAAAGTATCTGAACTTATCCCCGCGATATATGGCGCTATGATCTCTTACGTGATGCATAGGACAGAGGCATGGTATATCATTCAAAAGGATTTACCATATGTATTATACTTAAAAGGTGTAGTTATGTACAGACAAAGGCCATGTATCCATGTTTTTATACACATACATAGTAGAATCACATACCCACTGAAGAGAGCCCCCCCCTCCTCTTTTTTGTTGTGAGGTTATCAAAGCTGCACCGGGCCTCATTTCGTGTCGGTGAATACTAATACAAGAGTCTAAATTTTTCTAGGTTATAACGTGTAAGCTATCGTTGAAATATCGCAAGACATATACGTGTATCCATTCGTTGTCCCTAGGCCCCATCTAAATTTCAGTCCGTATTAGAGCGAGTGCTTAACTGTGAAAGTCTTGAGTCGATTTCTTTGTTACACTCTCTACGTACGGCACGCTGAAAAGTGATTGACTAATAATTGAGTAATCGAAATCTTGACCGTTACGGTGTCATTTCATGGTTCATTGCCTCTTGGAAGTAAGAGAATCTTTAAAAGCAGGTGAAGTTTTATACTGAAATGAAACATTTCAAATGGGAATCTATTGAATAGTGGCGCATAATAACTCGACGGTAGAACGATTCCTTTGCATTTCATCGTTGGAACGAGGATTAAGGACATGTCGTGATCGGTGATTCATTAATCAACTCCTTGTAATAATACACTAATTCACACGTGTATAACGGTGATTACTGCACGAAATGTATTGGTCGTATGACTGTAAACACCTAGATTAATGTCGTTTTCTGATTGGATGAATTTGATTCGGCATGATCACGTGATCCGCCAAGATCAAAGACGAGTCTACATTTCACACAGGGGTGCCGAAAAACAGCAAACAATCGTACTATGATCAATAATGAGTGTTTGAAGTTTAAATTCTAATATGTGACTGAAGTAAGAAATTCAACTGGTATTAAAAATAAACGTAGTATCATTACTGTATATCAATAATTCGCGCCAGAGATGCATGCCGTCTTGAACCCCTACAGGTCATTAATGGCCGCTTTTTTGTGCTGTTGCACAGAGAAATATCAATGCCTTACTGCTTACATTATGAGAAAATTCATACCGATTTAAGGAAGTTGACTAATGTCTGAATAAATGGAAGTGTTGTATGCATGGAAAGAATAGAACCACGGGATGGGAGTTGTGGATAGGGAACAGAAACACATCAAGTCGCCCTCTTTGAATAAGGGGTTTAACAAGTTGGCGTTTTATACCCTTATTTATTAGAATGAACGCTATGTGAAAGAGAACTCAGTCGATTGTGAACCCTTAAAAAGAGCCTCGCGATAGATATATCCTCCCACGAGTTGGTTTATTTGGTTCTTTCAAGTTACAGAATATACTTATCAGGTATATATTGAAACGAAACCTTCACGTATAATTAAAATTGTAATACTAGAAAAGTATCTGAACTTATCCCCGCGATATATGGCGCTATGATCTCTTACGTGATGCATAGGACAGAGGCATAGTATACCATTCAAAAGGATTTACCATATGTATTATACTTAAAAGGTGTAGTTATGTACAGACAAAGGTCATGTATCCATGTTTTTATACACATACATAGTAGAATCACATACCCACTGAAGGGAGGCTCCCCCCCCCCCCTCCCCTTTTTTGCTGTGAGGTTATCAAAGCTGCACCGGGCCTCATTTCGTGTCGGTGAATACTAATACAAGAGTCTAAATTTTTCTAGGTTATAACGTGTAAGCTATCGTTGAAATATCGCAAGACATATACGTGTATCCATTCGTTGTCCCTAGGCCCCATCTAAATTTCAGTCCGTATTAGAGGGAGTGCTTAACTGTAAAAGTCTTGAGTCGATTTCTTTGTTACACTCTCTACGTACGGCACGCTTAAAATTGATTGACTAATAATTGAGTAATCGACATCTTGACCGTTACGGTGTCATTTCATGGTTCATTGCCTCTTGGAAGTAAGAGAATCTTTAAAAGCAGGTGAAGTTTTATACTGAAATGAAACATTTGAAATGGGAATCTATTGAATAATGGCGAATAGTAACACGACGGTAGAACGATTCCTTTGCATTTCATCGTTGGAACGAGGACTAAGGACATGTCGTGATCGGTGATTCATTAATCAACTCCTTGTAATAATACACTACATTCACACGTGTATAACGGTGATTACTGCACGAAATGTATTGGTCGTATGACTGTACACACCTAGATTAATGTCGTTTTCTGATTGGATGAATTTGATTCGGCATGATCACGTGATCCCCCAAGATCAAAGACGAGTCTACATTTCACACAGGGGTGCCGAAAAACAGCAAACATTCGTACTATGATCAATAATGAGTGTTTGAAGTTTAAATTCTAATATGTGACTGAAGTAAGAAATTCAACTGGTATTAAAAATAAACGTAGCATCATTACTGTATATCAATGATTCGCGCCAAAGATGCATGCCGTCTTGAACCCCTACAGGTCATTAATGGCCGCTTTTTTGTGCTGTTGCACAGGGAAATATCAATGCCTTACTGCTTACATTATGAGAAAATTCATACCGATTTAAGGAAGTTGACTAATGTCTGAATAAATGGAAGTGTTGTATGCATGGAAAGAATAGAACCACGGGATGGGAGTTGTGGATAGGGAACAGAAACACATCAAGTCGCCCTCTTTGAATAAGGGGTTTAACAAGTTGGCGTTTTATACCCTTATTTATTAGAATGAACGCTATGTGAAAGAGAACTGAGTCGATTGTGAACCCTTAAAAGAGCCTCGCGATAGATATATCCTCCCACGAGTTGGTTTATTTGGTTCTTTCAAAGTTACAGAATATACTTATCAGGTATATATTGAAACGAAACCTTCACGTATAATTAAAATTGTAATACTAGAAAAGTATCTGAACTTATCCCCGCGATATATGGTGCTATGATCTCTTACGTGATGCATAGGACAGAGGCATGGTATATCATTCAAAAGGATTTACCATATGTATTATACTTAAAAGGTGTAGTTATGTACAGACAAAGGCCATGTATCCATGTTTTTATACACATACATAGTAGAATCACATACCCACTGAAGAGAGGCTCTCCCCCCCCCCCCCTCCTCTTTTTTGTTGTGAGGTTATCAAAGCTGCACCGGGCCTCATTTCGTGTCGGTGAATACTAATACAAGAGTCTAAATTTTTCTAGGTTATAACGTGTAAGCTATCGTTGAAATATCGCAAGACATATACGTGTATCCATTCGTTGTCCCTAGGCCCCATCTAAATTTCAGTCCGTATTAGAGCGAGTGCTTAACTGTGAAAGTCTTGAGTCGATTTCTTTGTTACACTCTACGTACGGCACGCTGAAAAGTGATTGACTAATAATTGAGTAATCGACATCTTGACCGTTACGGTGTCATTTCATGGTTCATTGCCTCTTGGAAGTAAGAGAATCTTTAAAAGCAGGTGAAGTTTTATACTGAAATGAAACATTTGAAATGGGAATCTATTGAATAATGGCGAATAGTAACAGACGTTAGAACGATTCCTTTGCATTTCATGGTTGGAACGAGGATTAAGGGACATGTCGTGATCGGTGATTCATTAATCAACTCCTTGTAATAATACACTAATTCACACGTGTATAACGGTGATTACTGCACGAAATGTATTGGTCGTATGACTGTAAACACCTAGATTAATGTCGTTTTCTGATTGGATGAATTTGATTCGGCATGATCACGTGATCCGCCAAGATCAAAGACAGTCTACATTTCACACAGGGGTGCCGAAAAAACAGCAACATTCGTACTATGATCAATAATGAGTGTTTGAAGTTTAAATTCTAATATGTGACTGAAGTAAGAAATTCAACTGGTATTAAAAATAAACGTAGTATCATTACTGTATATCAATAATTCGCGCCAGAGATGCATGCCGTCTTGAACCCCTACAGGTCATTAATGGCCGCTTTTTTGTGCTGTTGCACAGGGAAATATCAATGCCTTACTGCTTACATTATGAGAAAATTCATACCGATTTAAGGAAGTTGACTAATGTCTGAATAAATGGAAGTGTTGTATGCATGGAAAGAATAGAACCACGGGATGGGAGTTGTGGATAGGGAACAGAAACACATCAAGTCGCCCTCTTTGAATAAGGGGTTTAACAAGTTGGCGTTTTATACCCTTATTTATTAGAATGAACGCTATGTGAAAGAGAACTGAGTCGATTGTGAACCCTTAAAAGAGCCTCGCGATAGATATATCCTCCCACGAGTTGGTTTATTTGGTTCTTTCAAAGTTACAGAATATACTTATCAGGTATATATTGAAACGAAACCTTCACGTATAATTAAAATTGTAATACTAGAAAAGTATCTGAACTTATCCCCGCGATATATGGCGCTATGATCTCTTACGTGATGCATAGGACAGAGGCATGGTATATCTTTAAAAAGTATTTACCATTTGTATTATACTTAAAAGGTGTAGTTATGTACAGACAAAGGCCATGTATCCATGTTTTTATACACATACATAGTAGAATCACATACCCACTGAAGAGAGGCTCCCCCCCCCCCCCTCCTCTTTTTTGTTGTGAGGTTATCAAAGCTGCACCGGGCCTCATTTCGTGTCGGTGAATACTAATACAAGAGTCTAAATTTTTCTAGGTTATAACGTGTAAGCTATCGTTGAAATATCGCAAGACATATACGTGTATCCATTCGTTGTCCCTAGGCCCCATCTAAATTTCAGTCCGTATTAGAGCGAGTGCTTAACTGTGAAAGTCTTGAGTCGATTTCTTTGTTACACTCTCTACGTACGGCACGCTGAAAAGTGATTGACTAATAATTGAGTAATCGAAATCTTGACCGTTACGGTGTCATTTCATGGTTCATTGCCTCTTGGAAGTAAGAGAATCTTTAAAAGCAGGTGAAGTTTTTATACTGAAATGAAACATTTCAAATGGGAATCTATTGAATAATGGCGAATAATAACACGACGGTAGAACGATTCCTTTGCATTTCATCGTTGGAACGAGGATTAAGGACATGTCGTGATCGGTGATTCATTAATCAACTCCTTGTAATAATACACTAATTCACACGTGTATAACAGTGATTACTGCACGAAATGTATTGGTCGTATGATTGTAAACACCTAGATTAATGTCGTTTTCTGATTGGATGAATTTGATTCGGCATGATCACGTCCGCCAAGATCAAAGACGAGTCTAACATTTCACACAGGGGTGCCGAAAAAACAGCAAACATTCGTACTATGATCAATAATGAGTGTTTGAAGTTTAAATTCTAATATGTGACTGAAGTAAGAAATTCAACTGGTATTAAAAATAAACGTAGTATCATTACTGTATATCAATAATTCGCGCCAGAGATGCATGCCGTCTTGAACCCCTACAGGTCATTAATTGCCGCTTTTTTGTGCTGTTGCACAGGGAAAAATCCAAGACTTACTGCTTACAAAATGAGAAAATTCATACCGATTTAAGGAAGTTGACTAATGTCTGAATAAATGGAAGTGTTGTATGCATGGAAAGAAATAGAACCACGGGATGGGAGTTGTGGATAGGGAACAGAAACACATCAAGTCGCCCTCTTTGAATAAGGGGTTTAACAAGTTGGCGTTTTATACCCTTATTTATTAGAATGAACGCTATGTGAAAGAGAACTGAGTCGATTGTGAACCCTTAAAAGAGCCTCGCGATAGATATATCCTCCCACGAGTTGGTTTATTTGGTTCTTTCAAAGTTACAGAATATACTTATCAGGTATATATTGAAACGAAACCTTCACGTATAATTAAAATTGTAATACTAGAAAAGTATCTGAACTTATCCCCGCGATATATGGCGCTATGATCTCTTACGTGATGCATAGGACAGAGGCATGGTATACCATTCAAAAGGATTTACCATATGTATTATACTTAAAAGGTGTAGTTATGTACAGACAAAGGTCATGTATCCATGTTTTTATACACATACATAGTAGAATCACATACCCACTGAAGGGAGGCTCCCCCCCCCCCTCCCCTTTTTTGCTGTGAGGTTATCAAAGCTGCACCGGGCCTCATTTCGTGTCGGTGAATACTAATACAAGAGTCTAAATTTTTCTAGGTTATTACGTGTTAACTATCGTTGAAATATCGCAAGACATATACGTGTATCCATTCGTTGTCCCTAGGCCCCATCTAAATTTCAGTCCGTATTAGAGCGAGTGCTTAACTGTAAAAGTCTTGAGTCGATTTCTTTGTTACACTCTCTACGTACGGCACGGTGAAAAGTGATTGACTAATAATTGAGTAATCGATATCTTGACCGTTACGGTGTCATTTCATGGTTCATTGCCTCTTGGAAGTAAGAGAATCTTTAAAAGCAGGTGAAGTTTTATACTGAAATGAAACATTTGAAATGGGAATCTATTGAATAGTGGCGAATAATAACACGACGGTAGAACGATTCCTTTGCATTTCATCGTTGGAACGAGGATTAAGGACATGTCGTAATCGGTGATTCATTAATCAACTCCTTGTAATAATACACTAATTCACACGTGTATAACAGTGATTACTGCACGAAATGTATTGGTCGTATGATTGTTAACACCTAGATTAATGTTCGTTTCTGATTGGATGAATTTGATTCGGCATGATCACGTGATTCGACAAGATCAAAGACGAGTCTACATTTCACACAGGGGTGCCGAAAAACAGCAAACATTCGTACTATGATCAATATTGAGTGTTTGAAGTTTAAATTCTAATATGTGACTGAAGTAAGAAATTCAACTGGTATTAAAAATAAACGTAGTATCATTACTGTATATCAATGATTCGCGCCAAAGATGCATGCCGTCTTAAACCCCTACAGGTCATTAATGGCCGCTTTTTTGTGCTGTTGCACAGGGAAATATCAATGCCTTACTGCTTACATTATGAGAAAATTCATACCGATTTAAGGAAGTTGACTAATGTCTGAATAAATGGAAGTGTTGTATGCATGGAAAGAATAGAACCACGGGATGGGAGTTGTGGATAGGGAACAGAAACACATCAATTCGCCCTCTTTGAATAAGGGGTTTTAACAAGTTGGCGTTTTATACCCTTATTTATTAGAATGAACGCTATGTGAAAGAGAACTGAGTCGATTGTGAACCCTTAAAAGAGCCTCGCGATAGATATATCCTCCCACGAGTTGGTTTATTTGGTTCTTTCAAAGTTACAGAATATACTTATCAGGTATATATTGAAACGAAACCTTCACGTATAATTAAAATTGTAATACTAGAAAAGTATCTGAACTTATCCCCGCGATATATGGCGATATGATCTCTTACGTGATGCATAGGACAGAGGCATGGTATATCATTCAAAAGGATTTACCATATGTATTATACTTAAAAGGTGTAGTTATGTACATACAAAGGCCATGTATCCATGTTTTTATACACATACATAGAAGAATCACATACCCATTGAAGAGACCCCCCCCTCTTTTTTGTTGTGAGGTTATCAAAGCTGCACCGGGCCTCATTTCGTGTCGGTGAATACTAATACAAGAGTCTAAATTTTTCTAGGTTATAACGTGTAAGCTATCGTTGAAATATCGCAAGACATATACGTGTATCCATTCGTTGTCCCTAGGCCCCATCTAAATTTCAGTCCGTATTAGAGCGAGTGCTTAACTGTGAAAGTCTTGAGTCGATTTCTTTGTTACACTCTCTACGTACGGCACGCTGAAAAGTGATTGACTAATAATTGAGTAATCGACATCTTGACCGTTACGGTGTCATTTCATGGTTCATTGCCTCTTGGAAGTAAGAGAATCTTTAAAAGCAGGTGAAGTTTTATACTGAAATGAAACATTTGAAATGGGAATCTATTGAATAATGGCGAATAGTAACAGAACGGTAGAACGATTCCTTTGCATTTCATCGTTGGAACGAGGATTAAGGACATGTCGTGATCGGTGATTCATTAATCAACTCCTTGTAATAATACACTAATTCACACGTGTATAACGGTGATTACTGCACGAAATGTATTGGTCGTATGACTGTACACACCTAGATTAATGTCGTTTTCTGATTGGATGAATTTGATTCGGCATGATCACGTGATCCCCCAAGATCAAAGACGAGTCTACATTTCACACAGGGGTGCCGAAAAACAGCAAACATTCGTACTATGATCAATAATGAGTGTTTGAAGTTTAAATTCTAATATGTGACTGAAGTAAGAAATTCAACTGGTATTAAAAATAAACGTAGCATCATTACTGTATATCAATGATTCGCGCCAAAGATGCATGCCGTCTTGAACCCCTACATGTCATTAATGGCCGCTTTTTTGTGCTGTTGCACAGGGAAATATCAATGCCTTACTGCTTACATTATGAGAAAATTCATACCGATTTAAGGAAGTTGACTAATGTCTGAATAAATGGAAGTGTTGTATGCATGGAAAGAATAGAACCACGGGATGGGAGTTGTGGATAGGGAACAGAAACACATCAATTCGCCCTCTTTGAATAAGGGGTTTAACAAGTTGGCGTTTTATTCCCTTATTTATTAGAATGATCGCTATGTGAAAGAGAACTGAGTCGATTGTGAACCATTAAAAGAGCCTCGCGATAGATATATCCTCCCACGAGTTGGTTTATTTGGTTCCTTCAAAGTTACAGAATATACTTATCAGGTATATATTGAAACGAAACCTTCACGTATAATTAAAATTGTAATACTAGAAAAGTATCTGAACTTATCCCCGCGATATATGGCGCTATGACTCTTACGTGATGCATAGGACAGAGGCATGGTATATCATTCAAAAGGATTTACCATATGTATTATACTTAAAAGGTGTAGTTATGTACAGACAAAGGCCATGTATCCATGTTTTTATACACATACATAGTAGAATCACATACCCTCTGAAGAGAGGCTCTCCCCCCCCTCCTCTTTTTTGTTGTGAGGTTATCAAAGCTGCACCGGGCCTCATTTCGTGTCGGTGAATACTAATACAAGAGTCTAAATTTTTCTAGGTTATAACGTGTAAGCTATCGTTGAAATATCGCAAGACATATACGTGTATCCATTCGTTGTCCCTAGGCCCGATCTAAATTTCAGTCCGTATTAGAGCGAGTGCTTAACTGTGAAAGTCTTGAGTCGATTTCTTTGTTACACTCTCTACGTACGGCACGCTGAAAAGTGATTGACTAATAATTGAGTAATCGACATCTTGACCGTTACGGTGTCATTTCATGGTTCATTGCCTCTTGGAAGTAAGAGAATCTTTAAAAGCAGGTGAAGTTTTATACTGAAATGAAATATTTGAAATGGGAATCTATTGAATAATGGCGAATAGTAACAGAACGGTAGAACGATTCCTTTGCATTTCATCGTTGGAACGAGGATTAAGGACATGTCGTGATCGGTGATTCATTAATCAACTCCTTGTAATAATACACTAATTCACACGTGTATAACGGTGATTACTGCACGAAATGTATTGGTCGTATGACTGTAAACACCTAGATTAATGTCGTTTTCTGATTGGATGAATTTGATTCGGCATGATCACGTGATCCGCCAAGATCAAAGACGAGTCTACATTTCACACAGGGGTGCCGAAAAACAGCAAACATTCGTACTATGATCAATAATGAGTGTTTGAAGTTTAAATTCTAATATGTGACTGAAGTAAGAAATTCAACTGGTATTAAAAATAAACGTAGTATCATTACTGTATATCAATAATTCGCGCCAGAGATGCATGCCGTCTTGAACCCCTACAGGTCATTAATGGCCGCTTTTTTGTGCTGTTGCACAGGGAAATATCAATGCCTTACTGCTTACATTATGAGAAAATTCATACCGATTTAAGGAAGTTGACTAATGTCTGAATAAATGGAAGTGTTGTATGCATGGAAAGAATAGAACCACGGGATGGGAGTTGTGGATAGGGAACAGAAACACATCAAGTCGCCCTCTTTGAATAAGGGGTTTAACAAGTTGGCGTTTTATACCCTTATTTATTAGAATGAACGCTATCTGAAAGAGAACTGAGTCGATTGTGAACCCTTAAAAGAGCCTCGCGATAGATATATCCTCCCACGAGTTGGTTTATTTGGTTCTTTCAAAGTTACAGAATATACTTATCAGGTATATATTGAAACGAAACCTTCACGTATAATTAAAATTGTAATACTAGAAAAGTATCTGAACTTATCCCCGCGATATATGGCGCTATGATCTCTTACGTGATGCATAGGACAGAGGCATGGTATATCATTCAAAAGGATTTACCATATGTATTATACTTAAAAGGTGTAGTTATGTACAGACAAAGGCCATGTATCCATGTTTTTATACACATACATAGTAGAATCACATACCCACTGAAGAGAGCCCCCCCCCCCTCCCCTTTTTTGTTGTGAGGTCATCAAAGCTGCACCGGGCCTCATTTCGTGTCGGTGAATACTAATACAAGAGTCTAAATTTTTCTAGGTTATAACGTGTAAGCTATCGTTGAAATATCGCAAGACATATACGTGTATCCATTCGTTGTCCCTAGGCCCCATCTAAATTTCAGTCCGTATTAGAGCGAGTGCTTAACTGTGAAAGTCTTGAGTCGATTTCTTTGTTACACTCTCTACGTACGGCACGCTGAAAAGTGATTGACTAATAATTGAGTAATCGACATCTTGACCGTTACGGTGTCATTTCATGGTTCATTGCCTCTTGGAAGTAAGAGAATCTTTAAAAGCAGGTGAAGTTTTATACTGAAATGAAACATTTGAAATGGGAATCTATTGAATAATGGCGAATAGTAACACGACGGTAGAACGATTCCTTTGCATTTCATCGTTGGAACGAGGATTAAGGACATGTCGTGATCGGTGATTCATTAATCAACTCCTTGTAATAATACACTAATTCACACGTGTATAACGGTGATTACTGCACGAAATGTATTGGTCGTATGACTGTACACACCTAGATTAATGTCGTTTTCTGATTGGATGAATTTGATTCGGCATGATCACGTGATCCCCCAAGATCAAAGACGAGTCTACATTTCACACAGGGGTGCCGAAAAACAGCAAACATTCGTACTATGATCAATAATGAGTGTTTGAAGTTTAAATTCTAATATGTGACTGAAGTAAGAAATTCAACTGGTATTAAAAAGAAACGTAGTATCATTACTGTATATCAATGATTCGCGCCAAAGATGCATGCCGTCTTGGACCCCTACAGGTCATTAATGGCCGCTTTTTTGTGCTGTTGCACAGGGAAATATCAATGCCTTACTGCTTACATTATGAGAAAATTCATACCGATTTAAGGAAGTTGACTAATGTCTGAATAAATGGAAGTGTTGTATGCATGGAAAGAATAGAACCACGGGATGGGAGTTGTGGATAGGGAACAGAAACACATCAAGTCGCCCTCTTTGAATAAGGGGTTTAACAAGTTGGCGTTTTATACCCTTATTTATTAGAATGAACGCTATGTGAAAGAGAACCGAGTCGATTGTGAACCCTTAAAATAGCCACGCGATAGATATATACTCCCACGAGGTGGTTTATTTGGTTCTTTCAAAGTTACAGAATATACTTATCAGGTATATATTGAAACGAAACCTTCACGTATAATTAAAATTGTAATACTAGAAAAGTATCTGAACTTATCCCCGCGATATATGGTGCTATGATCTCTTACGTGATGCATAGGACAGAGGCATGGTATATCATTCAAAAGGATTTACCATATGTATTATACTTAAAAGGTGTAGTTATGTACAGACAAATGACATGTATCCATGTTTTTATACACATACATAGTAGAATCACATACCCTCTGAAGAGAGGCTCCCCCCCCCCTCCTCTTTTTTGTTGTGATGTTATCAAAGCTGCACCGGGCCTCTTTTCCTGTCGGTGAATACATAATACAAGAGTCTAAATTTTTCTAGGTTATAACGTGTAAGCTATCGTTGAAATATCGCACGACCTCTCCGTGTATCCATTCGTTGTCCCTAGGCCCCATCTAAATTTCAGTCCGTATTAGAGCGAGTGCTTAACTGTGAAAGTCTTGAGTCGATTTCTTTGTTACACTCTCTACGTACGGCACGCTGAAAAGTGATTGACTAATAATTGAGTAATCGACATCTTGACCGTTACGGTGTCATTTCATGGTTCATTGCCTCTTGGAAGTAAGAGAATCTTTAAAAGCAGGTGAAGTTTTATACTGAATGAAACATTTGAAATGGGAATCTATTGAATAATGGCGAATAGTAACAGAACGGTAGAACGATTCCTTTGCATTTCATCGTTGGAACGAGGATTAAGGACATGTCGTGATCGGTGATTCATTAATCAACTCCTTGTAATAATACACTAATTCACACGTGTATAACGGTCATTACTGCACGAAATGTATTGGTCGTATGATTGTAAACACCTAGATTAATGTCGTTTTCTGATTGGATGAATTTGATTCGGCATGATCACGTGATCCGCCAAGATCAAAGACGAGTCTACATTTCACACAGGGGTGCCGAAAAACAGCAAACATTCGTACTATGATCAATAATGAGTGTTTGAAGTTTAAATTCTATATGTGACTGAAGTAAGAAATTCAACTGGTATTAAAAATAAACGTAGTATCATTACTGTATATCAATGATTCGCGCCAAAGATGCATGCCGTCTTGAACCCCTACAGGTCATTAATGGCCGCTTTTTTGTGCGTTGCACAGGGAAATATCAATGCCTTACTGCTTACATTATGAGAAAATTCATACCGATTTAAGGAAGTTGACTAATGTCTGAATAAATGGAAGTGTTGTATGCATGGAAAGAATAGAACCAAGGGATGGGAGTTGTGGATAGGGAACAGAAACACATCAAGTCGCCCTCTTTGAATAAGGGGTTTAAGAAGTTGGCGTTTTATACCCTTATTTATTAGAATGAACGCTATGTGAAAGAGAACTGAGTCGATTGTGAACCCTTAAAAGACCCTCGCGATAGATATATCCTCCCACGAGTTGGTTTATTTGGTTCTTTCAAAGTTACAGAATATACTTATCAGGTATATATTGAAACGAAACCTTCACGTATAATTAAAATTGTAATACTAGAAAAGTATCTGAACTTATCCCCGCGATATATGGCGATATGATCTCTTACGTGATGCATAGGACAGAGGCATGGTATATCATTCAAAAGGATTTACCATATGTATTATACTTCAAAGGTTTAGTTATGTACAGACAAAGGCCATGTATCCATGTTTTTATATACATACATAGTAGAATCACATACCCACTGAAGAGAGCCCCCCCCCCCTCCTCTTTTTTGTTGTGAGGTTATCAAAGCTGCACCGGGCCTCATTTCGTGTCGGTGAATACTAATACAAGAGTCTAAATTTTTCTAGGTTATAACGTGTAAGCTATCGTTGAAATATCGCAAGACATATACGTGTATCCATTCTTTGTTCCCTAGGCCCCATCTAAATTTCAGTCCGTATTAGAGCGAGTGCTTAACTGTGAAAGTCTTGAGTCGATTTCTTTGTTACACTCTCTACGTACGGCACGCTGAAAAGTGATTGACTAATAATTGAGTAATCGACATCTTGACCGTTACGGTGTCATTTCATGGTTCATTGCCTCTTGGAAGTAAGAGAATCTTTAAAAGCAGGTGAAGTTTTATACTGAAATGAAACATTTCAAATGGGAATCTATTGAATAATGGCGAATAGTAACAGAACGGTAGAACGATTCCTTTGCATTTCATCGTTGGAACGAGGATTAAGGACATGTCGTGATCGGTGATTCATTAATCAACTCCTTGTAATAATACACTAATTCACACGTGTATAACGGTGATTACTGCACGAAATGTATTGGTCGTATGACTGTACACACCTAGATTAATGTCGTTTTCTGATTGGATGAATTTGATTCGGCATGATCACGTGATCCGCCAAGATCAAAGACGAGTCTACATTTCACACAGGGGTGCCGAAAAACAGCAAACATTCGTACTATGATCAATAATGAGTGTTTGAAGTTTAAATTCTAATATGTGACTGAAGTAAGAAATTCAACTGGTATTAAAAATAAACGTAGTATCATTACTGTATATCAATGATTCGCGCCAAAGATGCATGCCGTCTTGAACCCCTAAAGGTCATTATTGGCAGCTTTTTTGTGCTGTTGCACAGGGAAATATCAATGCCTTACTGCTTACATTATGAGAAAATTCTTACCGATTTAAGGAAGTTGACTAATGTCTGAATAAATGGAAGTGTTGTATGCATGGAAAGAATAGAACCACGGGATGGGAGTTGTGGATAGGGAACAGAAAACACATCAAGTCGCCCTCTTTGAATAAGGGGTTTAAACAAGTTGGCGTTTTATACCCTTATTTATTAGAATGAACGCTATGTGAAAGAGAACTGAGTCGATTGTGAACCCTTAAAAGAGCCTCGCGATAGATATATCCTCCCACGAGTTGGTTTATTTGGTTCTTTCAAAGTTACAGAATATACTTATCAGGTATATATTGAAACGAAACCTTCACGTATAATTAAAATTGTAATACTAGAAAAGTATCTGAACTTATCCCCGCGATATATGGTGCTATGATCTCTTACGTGATGCATAGGACAGAGGCATGGTATATCATTCAAAAGGATTTACCATATGTATTATACTTAAAAGGTGTAGTTATGTACAGACAAAGGCCATGTATCCATGTTTTTATACACATACATTGTATAATCACATACCCACTGAAGTGTGGCTCCCCCCCCCCCTCCTCTTTTTTGCTGTGAGGTTATCAAAGCTGCACCGGGCCTCATTTCCTGTCGGTGAATACTAATACAAGAGTCTAAATTTTTCTAGGTTATAACGTGTAAGCTATCGTTGAAATATCGCAAGACATATACGTGTATCCATTCGTTGTCCCTAGGCCCCATCTAAATTTCAGTCCGTATTAGAGCGAGTGCTTTACTTTTTAAGTGTTGAGTCGATTTCTTTGTTACACTCTACGTACGGCACGCTGAAAAGTGATTGACTAATAATTGAGTAATCGACATCTTGACCGTTACGGTGTCATTTCATGGTTCATTGCCTCTTGGAAGTAAGAGAATCTTTAAAAGCAGGTGAAGTTTTATACTGAAATGAAACATTTGAAATGGGAATCTATTGAATAATGGCGAATAGTAACAGAACTGTAGAACGATTCCTTTGCATTTCATCGTTGGAACGAGGATTAAGGACATGTCGTGATCGGTGATTCATTAATCAACTCCTTGTAATAATACACTAATTCACACGTGTATAACGGTGATTACTGCACGAAATGTATTGGTCGTATGACTGTACACCTAGATTAATGTCGTTTTCTGATTGGATGAATTTGATTCGGCATGATCACGTGATCCGCCAAGATCAAAGACGAGTCTACATTTCACACAGGGGTGCCGAAAAACAGCAAAAATTCGTACTATGATCAATAATGAGTGTTTGAAGTTTAAATTCTAATATGTGACTGAAGTAAGAAATTCAACTGGTATTAAAAATAAACGTAGTATCATTACTGTATATCAATGATTCGCGCCAAAGATGCA